>JAMPIV010010794.1:0-541856 GCA_024509875.1 Oreohelix idahoensis | reverse complement strand
CATTTTGACTATAGCGATCGCGTGTACGTCATGAAAAAGCCGCGTTATTGTGCGGGTGTTGTCTGCGTGTTGCGGTTGCATTGTGTACGAATACCGTCCGCGCTAATGCGTATATATAGCGTATCGGTAAACTGGAGAGATACACAACGAAATGAGTTTGAGACAGACTGAGTCAGAGTTTCGCCACAAACCCCATGAATTGTGAGCAGAACGCCAGAAACATTTGTTCAGTCCAGTATCTGAAGTCTGAGGGGTAAGCGAAATTATGATAAACTCCCGTGTATAATATATGTGTTATTATTCAGGTTCATATTAGAATTCACAAAATAGGCCTGTATAATAGGTTCATTGATTTAATGTAATGTATTTTTTTTATATGAATCTAAACATGTGTGCGAGGGGGTGGGTTGGGTGGATGGGGAGGGGGGGAGGGGGGGAATTGTTCCCTTGTACAAAAATTAAATCCACAAAAATAGCCCCCACAGCCTAATGAAGATATATTTATCATATTGCATTTATAGCTTACGAAAATAAAGGCAGTCCCATGGCAGAAGATTGTCATCAGGGAAATGAAGTGTTGAAAACTTCTTCATGGAAGAATCCCAGTTTACGAGGTTAAGGTGACTAAGTCCTCTTCCTCGCTGCCTTTGCCTTCCCTAGTTCGAGCGCACAAACTTGTACCCCTGTAACAGCAGTAAAATGAGTGTTCCACAGCCGTTAATATTAATTCTGTATCATTGAATTGATGTTACTTGCTATGACTGTATAACTTTGACACCTGATGACTGACTTGTCTGACTTATGTGCTAGTCAGTTACACTTAATTGAAATGTTAATATTAATGCTATATCACTGAAATGATGTCCTTACTTACTATGATTGTATAACGGTGACATCTGATGACTGACTGGTCTGACACCTGTGCTAGTCAGCTACAAGTCTAGCCAGATACTAGCCAAGGCTGATATGTTGCAGATTCCATGAAATAACTCAAACCAGACTGTCCAGTATCAGAAGCCTGTGTCGTTCATCAGAGGCAATCCCACAAAAGTGCAGGACCCCAAAGAGTGAACTTCAACTGGTCATTGGCATCCCTACTGTTGGGCCTACCAAGTCTGATATCAGCAAAGAACAGCTCAGTGTCAGCAGTATCAAGTTGAACAGATAAGTGTCACTTAGGACACTGACTACCACAATATATGAAACACAGTAAATAGTCAAGTGATGACATTTATCAGAGGACTAAGAACAGTGATATATTTAAAATGAATGCAGTCTAAATAGACAATAATAGGAGTTGTGTGACTTAATTTTATATATATATATATATATTGCAATGCTCTTTTCCAACTAGTAGAAATAGAATATTAGTGTAATTATTAAACTATTTTAACTGTACCTGAGAACTTATTCACTTCTTCCATTTGTAGTTTCAGTGAATGTACATTTTACTTATCCCCTAGAATATAAGTAATCATAAGATAGTCACAGGGAGGAGACACCTTAAATCCTGGTACTACTTCTTACTAACTGGGCCAAGGTTTTCACAGTCTGACTACTTTTATGATAACAATACACCAGTGCTTATTTCTAAGACTGGGGTATTACTTGTAAGGTCAGAACTCTTTACTGGCATACTCTTACATAAATAAATAATTTTAAATAACCTCCCGCTACAGTGGGGGCTCGTCCGGGATATATCTTTGATATTCCTGAGCCAACTTTCTATTTCTGCTGTGTAGGAAATTTTCTTTTTTGTAAATTTTTTTTTGGAAAGAGTAAACATAGTAGGAAGAAAATATAAAATTTTTTTTTTGTAGGAGTACCATTGAGTACAGATAAAGAAAGCTGTTTCATATATGGTGAAGTCAGTTTAATTAACTTTAATTTTAATTAAGTTAATTAGATTGTAGTAATTTAGTTTGAGTAAGACAGCTTACCCTACTAGACTACAGATACATCATGGCTGACTTGGTCAAGTTTAGGTCTGCCACACTGCAGGTGGGAAAAGAGCTTGGCATGAGTGGTGATGCTTTGGTCCAGTATGTCACGACGGAATGTGAAAAGTATACGTACAGAGAAGAAAAGAGATTGGAAGCAGAAAGAGCCCAGAAATTTGAAGCAGAGAGAGAAGCCAAGAAATTGGAAGCAGAAAGGGAAGCCAAGAAATTAGAATTAGAAGCAGAGAGAGAAGCCAAGAAATTGGAAGCAGAGAGAGAAGCCAAGAAATTGGAAGCAGAGAGAGAAGCCAAGAAATTAGAAGCTGAGAGAGAAGAAAGGAGGTTACAAGCAGAGAGAGAAGAAAGGAGGTTACAAGCAGAGAGAGACCATGAGCTGAAAATGAGACAGCTTGAACTTGAACTTCAGGCTGGAACTAGCATCCATGGTTACTCACCACGTTCTGAGAATAGCTCTTTTCAGAACACAGCAAATGGGGCCATGAACTTCCACCTAGATCCATTTGTTGAAAAGGAGGACGCAATTGAGTCGTACCTGGATAGGTATGAAAGGCTAGCCTCTACATATGGACTGGAAAAGGAGAAATGGAGTTTAAAGTTATCTCAGGGATTGAGAGGTATTGCATATGATGTGTTTCTGAAACTCCCCAAAGAAGATCAGGAGAATTCATCTCATCATCTCAGCCCGTAAATGCGCAAAATTCTTCTATAACATTTATGCTCGAAAGCCTGAATCCTTCGCTCCGTATCTGCAGTGAGTGGCCAGCCCTCACACCCATACAAGAGAATAGATAATACAAGTGATTTGTATAATTTGATCTTCACAGGAAAACTGATGTTACTTTTCCATATCACATTCAACCTTGTCATGGCAGCTGAGGCCATCTCAAGTCTTGTCTTGATTTCTTTAATTGATCTTCCATCACTACATATAGTGGACCCGAGATATTTAAAGGTGTTAACTTCTTCTAACGTTTGCCCATTTAACGTAATGTTGGTCGGAACATGTTTCTTATGGCTATTCACCAATATCTTGCTTTTTTCTATATTAATTTCCATCCCATACGTTCTTGTTACTTTCTCCAGTCTAGAGGTAAGGTCTTGAAGTTCTGATTCTGATCCAGCTATCAGATCAATATCATCAGCAAAACGTAGGTTGCACAGAGGTCGGCCTCCAATCGATATGGTTGATTTATAATCGTAGAGAGCCTCCTGCATAATATGTTCTAGATATATATTAAAGAGCACTGGTGACAGGATACATCCTTGGCGAACTCCTACAGTTGTTTTGAAAAATTCTCCAATGTCGTTGCTTACAAAAACAGCACTGCTTGCGTCCTTGTATAGTGCTTCAATGATATCTATGATGTTGGTATCAAAATTGAATTTTCTCATTACTTGCCATAAGCCTTCATGCCAGACTCGATCGAAGGCTTTTGTGAAATCGATGAAATTATGGTATAAATCGTGTTGATGTTGGAGATGTTTTTTCGATAAGTAATCTAATATTGAAGATTTGTTCTGAGGTACTTCTTTTTGGTCTAAAGCCAGCCTGTTCCTCTGACAAGATTTCTTCTGATTTCTGTTTTATTCTGTTCAAAAGTATCCTTAACATTACCTTACTTGGATGACTAATAAGGCTAATGGTTCTGTAGTTCTTGCACATTTTTAGATTTCCTTTCTTTGGAAGCGGTATTACTAATGACTGCGTCCATTCTTTTGGCCATTTTTTTTGTACTCCATATCTTCTGGCAAATTGTTGTCATGATTTTTACTATATCTGGTCCTCCATATTTCAAGAGCTCTGCTGGGATATTATCCACACCCGGTGACTTCCCTCCTTTCATCGAACATATAGCCTCTTCCACTTCTTCCCGTAATATTGCTGCATTTCCGAGTTCCCTGTTTTCGCACTTAATGTTGTTTAATATGCCTAAGTCAGTGTCAAGTTTACAGTTATATAATTCTTTACAATATTCTGTCCACCTTCTCGTTACAGCTGTTTTTTTCATTGAGCAGAGCCCCATTGCTATCTTCTATGACAGTTACCCTGGGCTGTTGAGGTTTTGATAGTTTTCTTAATGTGTCAAAAGCTGCCTTGCTGTTACCTTTTATTAGCCCCGTATTAATGGACTCACATTGATCAGCTACCCATTTTTCTTTGGCCTGTTTCATTTTCTTCCTAATATTTTTTGTTCACCATACTGTATTGCCATGCTGCTTCAGGAACCTCTTTCTTAACCTTTTTCATTTCCCGCCGTGTATCACATAACTTTAGAATGTCATCTGTAACCCATGGTTTGTTTATTTTCTTTCTTTTACCAAGTATTTCTGTTGCTGATTCAATGAGCACGTCTTTCATGTTCTCTGTGATTGAGTTGATATCATCCTCCAAAAAGTTGAGAGCTGCGAATTTTCCTCCAACAGTTGCCTCAAAGATTCCCGCGATTTCTGGATCTTTCAGTTTGTCTAAATTGAATCTTAACTGAGAACATCTGTTTTGATTATAGTTTTTTTTAAGTTTAAGCTTGAGCGTCATCAATACCATGTCGTGATCACTACCAATGTCGGCGCCAGGAAAAGTCCTAGTCTTGGCTTTATTAATACTGGACTTGAATCTTTTGGATACAAGAATAAAATCAATTTGGCCATGTATCTCAGTTTTTGGGGCATGCCACGTTGTTCTTCTTGATAACTTATGAGGAAATAGTGTATTTGCAAGGGTTAGTTTATAGTTACTGGCAAATTCTAGTAGCCTTAGTCCTCGATCGTTGGTTTCTCCTGTCCCAAATTTCGCCACTGTACCAGCCCAGTGACCGTATGCATCTGGCCCTATTTTAGCATTCCAATCACCTAACACGATGAGAAGATCTTTCTTTGGAATTTTCTTAATTGCTTCATCCAGATTGTCATAAAATGTATCAATTGCCTCATCCTCATAGTCAGTAGTGGGGGGATATACCTGTATGATGGAGATGTTCTTTGGGTAATTATGAAATCCTAAAACAAGCCTTACTTATTCGGTATGAAAAGAACTCAGAGGCCTATAGGAAGAAATTTAGAACTTCTAAACCTCTACCTGGAGAAACATATAACCAGTTCTCAGCTAGGCTAGACACGTATTTGTTGAAATGGAGTAGTTTAGGTAAGTATCAGAAAACTTACGAGGATCTGAAAGAAATGGTTATGTTAGAGCAAGTGAAAGATTCCATGTCTCAAGAAATGAGGAAATTCCTTATGGAACAAGGAGCAGAGAGGCTGGAAGACATTTTGAAATGTGCAGAGAGATACCAAGCAGCTCAAGCTGAATTGGTAGGAACAAACAGGAAGCACGTCGAAGCATATAAGCCACCACCGCACAATCCCGATTTTGACCAGACGGATCAACCATACAGATACAAGCAAAGCTTTGATAATAAGGACAAGACCCCCCAGACTCCGGACAATCAACCCTACAAATAGGGAGGTAAGCGGTGCAAATTTTGTAAGATGAGCAACCACAACACTGATGAATGGGGGAGGAAAAAACCCCTTCATCAGGCTGCATGTCTACAGGTGAGGACTGCTGTTAGGAAGGAACTGAATGTGGGTCAGAATAGCCGCCATCACCCACCTACCCAGGAGAGAGTGACTGTGAATGGCAAACAAGTCACAGGAATGTATGACACAGGTTTGTCCTATGACGCAGTCGTGTGTGCATCTCTGGTGTGCCCTGAACAAATCACCACAGAAACAGTAGACATTCAAGGGCCACTAAAAGGAACATCACCCCTTACTTTACCCATAGCAAAGATTCATGTCAGTTGTCGCTATGTGGAAGGGGAGATAAATGCAGCTGTGATAGATGATCCCTTTTACCCCCCCTAATGTTGGGGCGTAAATATGTTTTCTTGGGAGACCTTGTAAACCCTATGGTTATGGCAGGAACCCAGACCAGGTCTGACTCCAGGAACATAGAGAGGGACACCAACTTAAAATTTCATTCGACTGAAATGAAACGGGCTCAAGAAGCAGACAGCAAATTGAAGCCTTGTTTTGGCAAATTGTCAAAGACAAATAACACACCAAGGAAAGGACACTTCTATAGGAACATGGACTCTTGTACAGGAAAGCTGGCAGAGGGACGAAAAGTCATGGTCAAATTGTTGTACCATCCACCTATAGGAATAAGGTTATGGGCTGGGGGCACATAACAACTTTGAGTGAACACCTGGGTAATGGTGCCACAAAACAAAGAGTAGCCACCCAGTACTACTGGCCGGGCATTACGGAAGACATTAATCGGTATGTAAATTCCTGTCCAGAGTGCACCTATGTAGATTCAGAAAGTCGACGGAAGAGTCTTCATCAAAAATCTACAAGCAACCCAGCAATCAGGGGTACTCCCGAGATTTACACGGGAGGGGAAAGGAAACATCCCACACAGGTTCAATTGCAGTCTGAACCCCATGCGCTGGAAAAAAGAAACAAATCACGTAGCGAAAATCAAACACCTACGGATTTGCGAGGGAAAACCACATCCAACTATCAACGAAAAGAGGGCGGTAAACTTCATGGGAAACCTACTGACACCGTTTCATCAGCAGTAAGAGCCTGGATGAAAAGCCGAACAGGAAGAAGAGAGATAGTAAAGGATGAATATATTCTTGGAAAACAGAATGTGGGCGCAGATTTTCTTAGTCGTCATCCCACAGAGTTGGAGCAAGATAGAAGGAAGGAAAACTGACTTTGGAATGGTCGATTTGCAATTGTCTTGTACCCAAGAGTTAAGCTAGATATCATCCAGCTTAAAATATGGGGGAGCTATGTCGCAAAATGGTTTCAAGTCATTGCAAACGGGTTCAGTTAGATTTATAAACCCGTCAACGATCGATTGACCGCTTTCAAAATGGCGGCGTATCAGCGAAATGTGTATCAGACAGAGGAAATCGCCAAGGATAAATAAAGCAGAAGGGAATCAGTATGAAAAGGATTTTACATTTCAGTACAGGGAAGGATTGTGTATAAATGCATATAAGAAGGAACGGTAGGAAGTTCTCATTTACGGAGATATATGCGTATTTCGGCTGCCCACAGTTACGCTAAAAGCGTGTAACCCACTTCTGTTCTAAATATTAAAATCCACAAATAACAGTTTGGGAATTTACATGGATAGGAAGATAGAGAATTATCAACTGTATAAAACTAGATAAGATGGAACAATATGGGTATTATATATGCCGAGAATGAGAAAGGCAAAATTTCAGTCGACGCACAGATCGGCCGAAATAACTGTTCGGGAAGGATTTTTCAGGCTTAGGTTTAAGCTGTGACGTCGCTACCCTCTGATACGTCCGCGCTATGCGTACATATAGCGTATCGGTAAACTGGAGAGATACACAACGAAAGAGGTTTGAGACAGACTGGAGGCAGAGTTTCGCCACTACCCATGAATTGTGAGCGGATCGCCAGAAACATTGTTCAGTCCAGTATCTGAAGTCTGAGGGTAAGCGAAATTATGATAACTACCGTGTATAATATTTGTTATTTCAGGTTCATATAGAATTCACAAAATAGGCCTGTATAATAGTCATTGATATAATGTATTGTATTTTTTAATATGATCTAAACATGTGCATTGTGGATGAGATGATTGTTGCTTGTACAAAAATTAATCACAAATAGCCCCACAGCCTAATGAAGATATATTTATCATATTGCTTTATCGCTTACGAAAATAAAGGCAGTCCCATGGCAGAGATTGTCATAGGAAAATGAAGTGTTAGAAACTTCATCATGGAAGATCCCAGTTTACGAGGTTAAGGTGACTAGTCCCCTTCCTCGCTGCCTTTGCCTTCCCTAGTTCGAGCGCACAACTTTGTACCCATTTACAGCTGGTAAAATGGAGTGTTCCACAGCCAGGTTTCAATTCCAAAGCTATGTAATTGTACTACCGAAGAAAGCAACTTGATCGCTTGGTCACTCTCTTTATTTATCTATTAATTTTGTGTAGATGCTAAGAATAGCATCAGTATTTGAATTTGTATTTGATATGATTTGGAAGGATCAAGTTATAGAAAGGGATGTATAGGAGCGGAATAAACCAGATGATGTTTATTACTGATATGTTAATATTAATTCTGTATCATTGAATTGATGTTACTTGCTATGACTGTATAACTTTGACACCTGATGACTGACTTGTCTGACTTATGTGCTAGTCAGTTACACTTAATTGAAATGTTAATATTAATGCTATATCACTGAAATGATGTCCTTACTTACTATGATTGTATAACGGTGACATCTGATGACTGACTGGTCTGACATCTGTGCTAGTCAGCTACAAGTCTAGCCAGATACTAGCAAAGGCTGATATGTTGCAGGTTCCATGAAATAACTCAAACCAGACTGTCCAGTATCAGAAGCCTGTGTCGTTCATCAGAGGCAATCCCACAAAAGTGCAGGACCCCAAAGAGTGAACTTCAACTGGTCATTGGCATCCCTACTGTTGGGCCTACCAAGTCTGATATCAGCAAAGAACAGTTCAGTGTCAGCAGTATCAAGTTGAACAGATAAGTGTCACTTAGGACACTGACTACCGCAATATATGAAACACAGTAAATAGTCAAGTGATGACATTTATCAGAGGACTAAGAACAGTGATATATTTAAAATGAATGCAGTCTAAATAGACAATAATAGGAGTTGTGTGACTTAATTTTATATATATATATATATATATATTGCAATGCTCTTTTCCAACTAGTAGAAATAGAATATTAGTGTAATTATTAAACTATTTTAACTGTACCTGAGGACTTATTCACTTCTTCCATTTGTGGTTTCAGTGAATGTACATTTTACTTATCCCCTAGAATATAAGTAATCATAAGATAGTCACAGGGAGGAGACACCTTAAATCCTGGTACTACTTCTTACTAACTGGGCCAGGGTTTTCACAGTCTGACTACTTTTATGATAACAATACACCAGTGCTTATTTCTAAGACTGGGGTATTACTTGTAAGGTCAGAACTCTTTACTGGCACACTCTTACATAAATAAATAATTTTAAATAACCTCCCGCTACAGTGCTATCTGTGGAACAAGTGAGTGGTATAAGTGGCCTGCTGTCAAATCTAGACACCTACAGCAGAAAAGTCTTAACAGACGCTGGACCATCTTTGCAATTACTCCACGATACTCTGAGGGGCGTGTTGCGGCCACCAGACTTGACCAGTGACGGAAGTGAACCTGCAAAGAACAAGCATCGGCTGGAGCAGAAACCAAGCGACATCTTACTGGCAGCTAAGTACCCATTCAAAGATGCCAAATGAACTCTCTATTAAACAACTTTTCAAATCAAACCATCACCTGTGAGGAAATTTTAAAGACTATCTAAATTTATCAACCGTTATTTATTTTACATTTGTTAACGATAATTGATTATTAAATTTGTTATCTGTAAATATACAAATTTATAGTTGATTTAGTCATTTTGAGTGAACTGCACCCCTATGTCTCAGTCATTTTAAATACTTATAACAGAGCTATTTACATAATATTTTACTGAGTTAAATCAGCTGGGGGGCTCACCAGAACGAGCAAAATCCTTACTCACAGAAGGTCAGGAAAGATAAAAAGTTTACACGGCCTGCATCCTATCAGCCGTAGTACTTGATTTCGTTGTATTCCTATGAGGCTCCCTATGGATTGAAGCACTATTGGATCTAAAATGGCGGTTCCATTGTTGTTTTTCTTGTGATTGTGATTCTTATTATATCGTGCATAAGCTTGCTGCAGGGAAATTAATTTGTTTGTTTAAATTCATTAAGAATAATAATTAGTTTTGTTGTTCATAGGAATATTGAATAGTTAAGTTGTGTTAACACGTAATTTTAATTTTATAATTACTTTTGCATCCGCGACTTTCCATGTTTTGAAAGTCCAAGGTGCCATTTTTGAATATGAAATTTTCGGTACTTAAAAAATTACTAGATATTATACTTTATATTTAAAGTTAAATAAGGAAATTATTCTAGAAGACATGTCGGCTCTAACAAGATTGAGAACAGGTAGTACCTCCAGAAAATCATGGGCTGAAATAGTACAAAATGACTCACAGAATGATGATGATGGGGAAATCTGGAATACGAATAGAGAAAAGGAAGGACACAAGATACAAACTTCAAAGGAAACAAATAAGAAAAAAGGAAGATATCAGGGTAAAATGATGGAGAAAACCAAGAATCTGAACATTGATTCAAAGAATAAGGGTGTTGAGAGCCATACAAAAGACAAAAAAATCAATAGGCCTACTCAGCTACATTGAAATGCTATTTTCGTTATTAATCACAGGATTTCAATAAAAATGCACATACTTAACCTACATCAATCATAGATACGCATAATGAAGAATTTTATGGTATTACATCATTGGTTGTCATGGAAACGGTCGCCATATTTGATTTTATTGTTCTATTTCAATTTCCTAAGGCTTTTTTTATTTATTAATCTATCATTACCAAATTTAAACAAAATGTTTATCATTATATTTTAAAACTTTTAACAGATTGAAATTTTGATACCATTAGTAGATTTTTAGATATATAATTTTAAAGTTTGTATCTATAAATAATCACCATCTTTTTCAAATTTTTACAATATTATTTGCAATAAATCAAAATGTTGATAAGATATCAAAAATTGGATCTGAAAACAGTTTTATTATCCTATGGAAAGTATTTGTGCCAAATCTGATATTGATTTACAAAAAAATGCGGAAGTTATAAGAACATTAGTAGCGTAAAACAAGGTTCTGAGAAAATCTAGATTTTCTTTATTGGAAAAGCATCCTTTCTGAAGAAAATACTATTTACAAAATCAAAATATTACTTAGAATGTGTTCTGACAAATAATTTTCACAGATTTAGTCTGAATCTAATTCAGGGAAATATAAATATGTACGAGTATAGACTAATCCAAATTTTCATGTTTCTGCTGTTTTGACTGAAAATTGCCACCCGCTTCTCCTCTTAATGATTTTCAAGATCAGTGGCGATATGGTAAGTATTAGAGCATTACCAGACAGTAAGATCATCAATGTACTAGAAACACTTATAGACAAAAAATCAATAGCACATATAAAAAGAGCAAAATATGGCATAATACTCAAATGAAAGGAAACCTAAATGTCAATATTGTGCAGGGAACCACATCTATGATAACTGCAAATTAGTAGAAGATGATAAAGATTACAGAACAAGAAATATAAACAGAAAGTGTGCAAATTGTCTAGGAAATCACAGTGCACGTTTCCTAGGATGTCCACATTACCAACAAACAAAACTAGCTCTAATAAAATCGGTCAGTACTAACACATCCTTCAAAGTAGTACCACAACAACATCAATCATCAGTAGCTACATCCACAACTCCATCAGTCAGAATCAGGAATGCTGAAATAACCGAAAAGAAAAATAAAGTCCAAAAAATAGTGAAGGAGTTAAGACTAAATTACATGAATAAAATTATGTTAGATAAGTCTCACCCAGCACATACAGCTTTTACCAGATGTCAACTAACAACTCAGGCCAAGCCAATGAATATCACTAGATACCCTACAGGATGGAAGTGTGTAGAGGATATTGTCCATCTGGGTACATTAATTACATCAATTAATAACAGTTGTGAATACTAGCCAGTGGTTCCACCCTGGGAGATCAAGAAGCCAGACACAGACTACCACTTAGCAGAAATACTTAAGAAAACAAATAATATAGAAAATATTTAAAACACAGCCAATAAATATATACAACAACTATCAAAAGACAGCATTACTGTATACACATATGGATCCAAGGGAGATGATGGCAAATTGGGGATAGGAATATACATTCCATTATGGAAAATGGCAAAAGAGTATAGTATCATGGAAAATGCATCCGTTTTCACTGCAGAGATGGTGGCATTACTAAAAGCACTAGAAATGTTCTCTAATAACCCTCCCAAGAAACTAACAATTTAAACTGACTCTTTTAACAATTCAAGCACTTAGAAACTTACGAGAATGTAGTAGATCTGGTAGAGCAGAGGAGATATTTCTGGCTACTATATACTTATATTCCAGAGGATTTTAAATCTTAATCGCTTGGATACCTTCACATGTTGGCATAGAAAGAAATGAAAAGGCAGATAAAGAGCCCAGAAAGGCAGATCTGATAAAATTTTTTATAAATTTAGGGATGAGTAAATCAGAGATTAAGAGCTTAATTAAAAATTTAATAACAGATGAATGGAAAGCAAAGTGGGATAAAAATCTGAAAGGAAGACATGCATATAAGATATTCAAGGCTCCAACAAGAAAATGTCAGATATCTAGGGAATTGAAAATTCCCAGTAATAAGAAACTTCTCAGGCTACAGCTGGGAAAAGGCTATTTCAGAATAGAAGAACCTTACTGTACAGGATGTCTCCAAGACAATAATATAGAACATTTCTTGTTAAAATGTAAGAGGTATGAACAAATGAGAATACCAATATTAGATTATTTGCAGGCATCAAATTTACCTATAAATATAGAGAAGGTTTTGAGAATAGACAGACCTAGAGAACTGCATAATATAGTCAAACAATATTTAACCCGAACAAAGGTTAATATATAGTAATTGGGAATGTGAAGGTCTGATGCTGTTCTTAGAGTGCATATGACTTGACAGGTGAAAGACAATTAAATATAACTGGAACAACCAGGCCTTTACAACCCTCCCCTTTAATATTATTCTTGTTTGGAGTTTCTGCTTGATTTTGTTTGGTGTTATCTGGGGGTTTTGTGTGTGTGTGTGTGTGTGGGGGGGGGGGGGGGGGGGGGGGGGGGGGGGGGGGGGGGGGGGGGGGGGGGGGGCTTTTATTTATTTTTTTTTTTTAACAAACAAGCATAATTGGTAATTGTGATTTGCCCTATTTGCAATGATTTAACAAATGTGTGCCACTTTCCATTGCTCATATTATTTGGAATTGAAAACAATATATATATATATATATATATATATATATATATATATATATATATATATATATATATATATATATATATATATATATATATATATATATATATATATCCTAATTATAACCCATCTGAGGTTGAACGGGATATTTTCATCACAAATATAAAGGTAGACACCTTTGAAGACCCTCAGTAGATACTCTGAATTTTGGCCACTGTTGGACCATCACTGCAGAGCAAGGGGAGTAAATCCCGTGACAGTGGAGAATAATGTTATTATGTAAACGATATTCTTCTTCTTCTTCCGTCCTTAGCCACCGACCGTCAAAGCAGTCAGTGGCCATTACGCCTAGTGGCGTCTTAGGGCAACAGCAGATAGGTTTTCTTTGCCATTGTTTCCCATCACGCCTAGTGGCGTCTTTAGGGCAACGGCAAATCAACCCATTTGCTGTTGTTTCCGTAATCGAAGTGACTGGCAAACGGGTGATCAGCCCGTTGTGTGTAAACGATATTGTTCATCTTTAATTGTTATCATTGCCCCGTGTAGTTACGGGGGTCTGAAGAGACAGATTAAAAATAGGCTTAGTGCACCCTCAGGCGACCAATATGGGGATTGAGAAGTTAAGATGGGCTTTCATGATATTTAAAAATATTCTGCAGGAACCAAAAATATCAGGGCATATTTGTTTTAAACAATCTCAAATGTCAAGGTATGACTCTGAAACATGGTGGACAATAATGACGATAAGCAAGAACTTATAAACCCGTGTCAACCTCACGATGTAAAATAAAATGCATCAAAACCCATTGCTGCAAAAGCATGTGAATGCTTGGTGCAGGCTTCTTGCAAGGAGACCAGCTGTAGTAGTGGCGTCATGCTCCGTAAGGAGCGCAAATAAAAATTATGACGAACTGTTCTTTTGCTGAGGTAATTGAGTTCCCACTGTGGTATTACTGGTGTGTATCTGCTATTACATTTTATTGCATTTCCGAATTAAAACAGTACTCAAATTTAGTAACTCAATACTCGAACACAATATTAAATTATATTTGGAATCGGTTATGTGTATTCGAGCTAGTTGTGTCCACAACCAGTGTTGCCACAGCTGGGTACTTTGAACTCATCATCATGTGACGTATTCTTTCCAGAACGTTGTCTCCATTACAGCTGCTCTGAACGCATCACGATTCTGGGCAAGTCGACCTGCATCAGCCAAAGACAAGTTCAGACTCTCTGTGATGTCCTGGGTCCACCGTCGTCTAGGTCGACCCCTTCCCCTTTTTCCAGGGACCATGCCTTCCATCACTGTTTTTTCCAGGCTATTATGTCTTTTTATATGACCGAAAAATTTCAGCTTCCTTATTGCGATGGTATTTAGGAGCCAATGTTCCTGTACGTTTAGTGAGTGCAGTACTTCTCTGTTGGTCTTTTTTTCTGTCCAGGGTATTCTCAACATCCTCTTTTTTGAGGATGGCCTGGATCCTATTTGGTTCCCCCACTCCAGTTCAGCTCATGTATGGCTCCTCGAGTCTGCTTGTGTACGGCAGCGCCACCCCCCGGGCAACGGCTTTGACTGGCCGGCAGAACTACATGAGTAAATTGAAAAAGGGAGGTCCCCCTTAAACAGTACACACAACTGCTGGCCGAACGGGCGGATGATCAATAATATTTTGACAACGGCTTCTAGGGCAGGAGTTGGAAAGGCCTGGTATCGGGCTGAGGGCGCACCATGGACTGTAATGGTAAGCGGCCAGAACCATCCAGAAAGCAATGGCAAACTACTGGATGTACAATGCCAAGAAATCCATAATGGCTAATCTGAATACTTTGAACTAGATCTGGGTTTTTTGGCTTCCGTCTGGGTATCTGGGTATTGTTTTTCCAAATCTGCATTATTCTGGGTATATTTGACAATTGGCATTTACAATGTATGTATATTCTGTGCACTGAAAATTATACATTATATTTATATTATAATTAAATGTAAAAAATTATTTGCTATATATTTTTTAATCCACTTAAGTTTAATTCTTGTTTTTAACCGCATCAATGACGTTTTTTTTACTCGTTTACACCAGCTATCTATTTCCTGTTATTCTGGTAATGGCTGTCATCTACAATACTCAGTCATGTTTGCGATGTGTTTTAAAGTATTCTTTTTAAATTTTAGACTTAAGCAGATAAACAGCATATTGTTTTTTTGTGTGTGCCAAAAAATAATTAAAATTAAGTTTAAAAAATGAGCGATGATGAAGGTATGCGTGGTAGTTGTAGCAGCATGACGACACACACGCCACCGCGTAAAAAAAGTGAAGCCATGGTATCAGCAGGCTTTTTGTGAGGAATGGCTAATAGACAGCGAACTGAAGGAATGGATAAAGCCGAACTCTGGCAATCACTATGCTGCGATTTGTACGGTCTGTTCCTGTACATTAACTAATGCCAACAACACAGCTTTATTGACATAAAAGCACACAGACGCACATGAAAAACTGGGAAGCCAAAAGCGAAACTCTGAATATTAACAAGTTTTTCAACAAACCAAAAGAGCACTGTCTCCAAGACAAAATTGCTGAAGCGGAGATACTGTTGTAGGCTTTCATGGCAGAACATAATACTCCGTTTTCGCAAGCTGATCATTTGATTGAATGTTGCAAGCAGATGTTTCCAGATAGCACAATTGCTAAAAAAAATGTCACTGAAGCGCACCAAGGCTGCCTATGTGATATATTGGGGTGTTAATAAAATCATTTTTTATATAATTGTGAATTTTTGGTAATAAAAAATAAAATAAAAATGAAGAAAAAAATTACATTTAGTAGCACACAGCTTATTTGGGCTAAAGTTGCACTAAAAGATTGTGTAAGCATCGTCTATCCCCGTGTATGTGATGCATAAAATAATCAAAGTAATTTTGGGTTTTTTAAGAAGAAAATCTGGGTTTATCTATAGAACTTGAGTGGCAACCTTGTCCACAACACTGATGTTGACAACAAACGTTACACGCTAAAATGGCTGACGAACAGCCCCTTTCTGGTGTTGAGGGACGCGTGCTTCAGTCAAAATATGAGGGTTCTCACAAGAAACTTTTACTGATATCTGTTTGTGCTTTGATTGGCGCATTTAACTTTGGAATAGCTATAGGATACAGCTCGCCTTCAATTCCTAGCATGATTAAAAGAGGCGTTCTGAAACAGGGAGAAGGTGACTGGTTCGCAACCTTTCTCACTATCGGTGCACTGTTAGGTGGGCCAGTCGGTGGGTGGCTTATTGAAAAGGCTGGTCGCAAGCTTTCTCTTACGATTTTGTCCATTCCATTCGCCGCTGGTTTCTTTATTATTGCATCAGCTACTTCAAGCTATCATTGTTACTTTGGTCGTTTCCTGACTGGAATCGGTAGTGGAATGGTAACAGTTTGCGTACCAGTATATATTGCGGAAGTTTCGACAACGTCAATGAGAGGCATTCTTGGCTCCTGTGTTCAACTTTTTGTGACCATTGGAATAGCCACAGCTTATATTCTTGGCATGCATTTTGAGTGGAGATGGCTGGCTAATCTTTGCATTGTGCCCTGTGTGCTAGGAGGAGTACTGACCTTCCTAATTCCAGAAACACCAAGATGGTTGCTTACAAAAAATCGCAAGACTGATGCATTATTTTCTCTGAAAGCTCTAAGGGACCCTCATACAAATGTCAGTGAAGAATGTCGAGAAATAGAAGATGGATCTGACCTTGGAGAAATGGTATCTTTCACTGAGATGTTGAAAAAAAGGGAACTCTTACATCCCTTAATATTGATCGTAATGATCCTTATCTTTCAACAGTTATCTGGGATCAATGCTGTAATGTTTTTTACAGTTTCAATATTTGAAACAGCAGTTGGAGAATTTGCATATGTAGCAACTGTTATTGTTGGTGTAGTTCAAGTATTGGCCACTCTTGTTGCAGTATTTCTGATGGACAAAGCAGGCAGGCGTAAACTTCTGATTACTGGAGGCATGTTGACATCTTTTACCCTTTTGAGCTTTGGACTGTATTACAAGTTGTCTGCTAGTGGATTTTTTGGAGGATTTTTGAACACATGGTTTCCAGTCATCTGCCTTACTGTTTACATCATGGGCTTTTCATTAGGATGGGGACCTATACCAATGCTTTTGATGTCAGAACTAATTCCAACTCGATGCAAAGGAATTGCTGGATCTGTAGCTGTTGTTGCCTCTTGGGGATCAGCTTTTCTTGTTACCAGTCAGTTCAGTGCTCTTCAGACTGTGTTGGGTAACTCTGGTGTATTTTACCTTTTCAGTGCTTTCTGTGCAGTTTCAGTTTGGTTTGTGTCTAAATATATCCCAGAGACTAAAGGAAAATCTCTTGAAGATATTGAGGTATACTTTGCTGGAAAATCCACAGTTTTGGTTTAAAATTTAGTTATAGCTGTGTGAGATATCGTCTTTGGGGACAGTTTAGATTAGTTACAGTGGGTTCATTTTTTATTCATAGTTCATAAAATATATTGTATAATTTATTTTTAATTGAATGCTTCAGGTAACATTTCTTTTTGAGCATTTCATATGAATCTCATTAATCCCTTTTGAAAAAAAAAATTGTAAGGGAATTTCAACACATTTTACAAAATCCTGCTTCATGAATTCAGTTAAATTATTTCTCTGTTGTAATAAGTTTAAAAAAAAAATTATCATAACAATATTTTAAAGAAAAAATTAAACTTTTGACTAAGTTCTGTTTAGGTATTCTGTTCTCACAAAGCAAATGTTTTAGTTGTTTGAGGAAATTTTTCATCGCTAATAGGTATTTGAGTACAAGTAATCATAATCTAAAATCATGTAAATTCAGTTTCTTTGGAATTCATTCAGATCATGATTAAATGCCAGTGCTAAGTTTGTTATCGTGGGACAAAAAACGCAATGTGGTATATTACAAAGCATTAGGTTCTGCACTGAGTGTCGATGGATAATGTGCTCTAATCTGCTAAAACTATTACAATCTCTGTTTCTTTCCATAAAAAAAACACAATACGCACGCATGTGTGCTTGTTATTTATGTATTCATAAAATAAGTACTGTGGTTTTGTTGCATTCAGATTTGTTATTTTTTAAATATTATGTTGAAATATTTAATCCTAGGCTGTTAAGTTGGAAACTTCGAAGTTGTTCTTGCCATTGGGTTCATCTTTTGGTGAAAACTGACATTACTATAAAACACCAGCATTGCATAAAAAAAATAAAGAAAAATGTGATTTTTTGTGTGTGGGTTCTAGTGCTTAAACTAAGGTTGTTACTTTAATTTTATTAAAAATAAATATTAAAATGCTTTAAATATTGTGTAAGTGCTTGCATAACATTCTTAACATATTGTATAATGTTATGTTAGCAATTTATATTTATATAGAAAAAAATTCTTTATATGGCACACTGAAAAATTGTGCTGTGAGTATATTTTTAATGGGTAAATGTCCCAGTCTGTTTTTGCATTATAAATGTGACATTAATTCACCTCAGATTTGTATTTGACCTGTAGTCCTATTTTTAATAATATTGTTAGGATGGAAGTATGTATTCAATATTCATCATGACACTTAATGAGCTCCAAATCTGTTTGCTGTACAGCACGGTGGGTATTGTCAGCTTTTTATAATGTGGAATCATCTTTCTTTGCACTCCTTATGGAGTGTGGAGCCACTACTGCACCTGGATCTCTTACAGGAAGGCTGCACCATGTATTCACATGCTTTTGTTTATGTGACAATTTGTTTTAGATGATGAGGTTGCCAGCCCCCATGCACAACCTTATATTAGTCATCTTGTGTGACATTCCTGAGGATGCAGTAACCCTATTCCTTTTTTATCGCTTCAGAGACCTCCTTCCCTGGAACTACACTGGGTCTATTAGGGCATAGATAAAAAGATAACTGCTCACCACTGAAAAGACTGGCACCTCACCATGTATATCCCAGTTAGAGCATAGATATAAAGGTCAGCGAGACAGAAACATCTACCCAGATAACAGATACCTCCTTGTCTAATGTGGAAGGTCAAGAAAAATGAAGTATGAGTGACAGAAGATTCATACTCACAAAGTTGGTTATATGCTGCTATAGCTGACTTAGAGGCAGATGCACAAACAAAATTTTAATTTAGTTAATACAGATTTTTAAGCTTTTAAAAAAGTAGTTCAAATATTTTATGAAACTTTAACCTCTGTTGTTAGAAAGCATGGGTTTACTGCATCACAAATTATTGTGAATGCAGTGACATCTTCTGAGACATTGGTGAAGTTGAAAGTTGAATTCATTTTTCTCAGAACTTGATATTTCAGACCTATAGTCTCAAAACACACAAAGCCTTTCACGTATTAAAAAAAAAAAAAGAATAATTTGTTTCACCGTTGCTTTGAAAATCCTCTCTGATTACCAGTATCTTAGTGTATTAAAATTCCAACATGTTTCATGTTGCTGAATAACAGTTATAATTTTATGTCTTTGACCCCCTGATGTCTTTTTTAAAATTCAATTTATGTTTTCTTTTTTTCCCTGAAGGATACATTTAAAAAAAAAATCTTTCTGCTTGTTGCCAGGGATTAGAAATACCACTGGCAACAAAATAACCAATGTAGTATATTACAAAGCATTAGGTTCTGCACTGAGTGTCGATGGATAATGTGCTCTAATCTGCTAATACTATTACAATCTCTGTTTCTTTCCATAAAAAAAAAAACAATACGCACGCATGAGTGCTTGTTATTTATTTATTCATAAAATAAGTACTGTGGTTGCGTTGCATTCAGATTTGTTATTTTTTAAATGTTGAAATATTTAATCCTAGGCTGTTGAGTTGAAAACTTCGAAGTTGTTCTTTGCCATTGGGTTCATCTCTTGGTGAAAACTGACATTACTATAAAACACCAGTATTGCATAAAAAAATAAAGAAAAACATTTTTTTTTCTAGCGAGTTCAAAATAGCTATGCTTAAACTAATGTTGGTACTTTAATTTTATTAAAATTAAATATTAAAATGCTTTAAATATTGTGTAAGTGCTTGCATAACATTCTTAACATATTGTATAATGTTATGTTAGCAATTTATATTTAAATAGAAAAAAATTCTTTATATTGTACACTGAAAAATTTTGCTGTGAGTATATTTTTTATGGGTAAATGTTTGGTTTTATCATAGAGACTTTTTCCAGTTAAAGAGACAAAAATTGTGCTTGCTTTGAACATGCTTAGGTTAGTTTATGGGAAAAGATAAATCTCAAAATCGTTTATTCTTATGTTACTATAGTGAAATTACATTATGTTTGTTATTTATGTCGTGTACCCCTTCTTTACATACAGTGTTAATCCATTCTGTGAATCCCATCCTAATTTGAAAACTTTATGAGGTGAACCAATTGGTACACTGTTTTCTATTAGTCCATTCCATGATCTCAAAAATTGAATTTTTGCTGCAGAAGTATGTTATTTCACACCTTTGAATATCTGTTTTTATATAAAACAGTGACAAATAAATATTAAAACATCTTTAAAAAAAATTGCTTTTGCTTTAGATTGGAAGAAATGCAGTCAATGGTGGTTTGATGGAGCAGTGATTGGAGAGGAGATTACTGTTTTGAAGGAGAATTTTCTCCATCGAGGTGTCAGTAGTTCTTATGTTATATCTTCTGCCACTTGCTACTGCAAAAATATGTAAAGTTGTTTGTTTTTGGTGATTTCTGTGAAGATTCTTAAAGTAATTCATTATCTTATCTTCAGATTTATGCAACAGCAGTTTAGTCTTTCATGTGTTTAGGTGTCTTGATCCAGAACTTTTGTGGCTATTCCCAATGCAGATAACATTTCCGTAAGTTATACAGTTAATATTGCATGGTCATCATCCTCCTCTCCGCTACTGTGCCATTTTCTATAAATCTTGGAGCTTCTCTGTTGTAAATTCCCTTTCATGAGGTTCAGTTAATTTATTTATACCCTCATCAACTTCCAAGAAATGATTATTTCATCTTTCGTCATCATTTCTTGAAAGTCATATGCTCTATCTATCTGAATTTAAACAGCAAATTGAAAGGTCATTGAACAGATTTAAAATTATCCTTGCATACTCCAAGATATTGAATTAAGGCTTCCATAAGTCTTTAAGGATGATTGCATCATCTCATGGTAGTAACTGGCAAACATTCTCTTGGTGCACATTTTTTTAAGGTTGCAGTCTGCCGCTGGTCCATTGGTGGAAGCAATTTAAATTTTAGTCAGCGTACATCTCCAGAGACTAGGAAAGTTCTAGATCATGCCCTGGTCCATTATCCAGCAGTAGCAGTGCCTTCAGAGGAAGTTTTTTGTCTCTAGATACCTGTTCATAGAAGGACAGAAAACCTCAAAGGGCCCATCGGTAAAATATATGTTATAACACCAAAACACTCTTAGCTTGTTTTTATTGATTTTTTAAATGTAAACACTAAGGATGCCTCAGAGTGATGCTCAGCTTAAGTTTAAAATTGCAAGACACATTTCCACACAACAGCAGAGTAAGTCTGTCTGGCTTAGGCTTATGCTGATTTAACTAGTTATGCTAAGGATTCTTTTTGTTGTGCTGACATTGAGCAGTTGTGGAGGAAGAATCATCTGTTTCAACAAGCTCTAGAAATTCTTTCTTAAAACTGGCACTGGCTGCTTCCTTATGAGAGACTAGAAGCCTTTGCATGCCTTGTGTCCCTTTTAATATCACCTCCTTTTCTAAAGCAATTGAACAAACATTCAGTGGCTTTAAAGTCATCTTAGCAAACGTAACTGGTTGAAAATCTTCCAAAATTGTCCAGGCAATATGTTACCCATCCTTCGGTTTCTCTCTTACCCACAATAATAGTTTTTTCACTTCTAAGTTTAAGTATCTGCCTCATTAAAAAAAAAAGAGCTTTTTGGCATAGGGAACTTGATTTGATACCTAGGACACAGGTATAACCCATGGGAAGAAGATCTTGACCAACAGTATTTATGCAAATTGCAGCCATAATGAAGACACGTTCTACTGTGTACAGAACAGAAATTGTAATCACAAGTAGCATCTACAAACACGGACAAAGCAAGATATTCACATGTCACAAATGTACTAATACAGACCAGGCATCACATATAGATTTTATACTAGTACATGTATCGAAAAGGAAGAGATAAGGAGATGTGAAGGTGACCCCAAAAAAACCACCTTAAGAAATGTCCACAGCATTTGATGAGAAGAGTTGTCGAAGTTAGAAGCACGAGGAAGCTAAATGATCCAGGCATCCTAGGTAATGTACACATGGAAATTAAAGTGTCTGTGCATAATTTATGAAGAGGATAATAACTCTTGCTATCTTCAGTACAACCTTACTCAGTAGTCAAAACAAACCACTGTGACCTGAGAATAGGGGAGAAACTGCAAAGCAAGGAATAAGATGGTCAAATGAAGAAACGAAGGTAATAGAATTCAAGAAGCACCTGTACAAAATCTAGCTGTTGTCTAAAATATATGAAGATTACACCTATTCTACAACAGCACAAATAATTAGTAAGAAGAGTTAAGGGGCCAGATAAAATCCCTGACACTGGCGGATATAGGAATTGTACAAGAGAGGGACGATACATCAGAATGATAAGGCTCCCCCGCACCTTATATTTTAAGACAATTAAAAAACAAAATAACGAATTTTGAAAAAGTGTGACAGCTTGGTAACTCAAAAATATTCATTTTTAAAAAACAACAAAACATATATATATATATATATATATATATATATATATATATATATATATATATATATATATATATATATATATATATATATATATATATATATATATATATATATAAAACGTAATTGCATAAAAGTAAGGTGCAAGTACAAAGAGACAAATTTTGATAAAAATTCGTGCATGTTTTATATTATATCAAAACGTTTTTTTTTTATATTTGGGATTGGCCGCCAGTACAGAAATTATCCGCCTCTTGTCACACTGTTTTTGCGGCTCGAGTGAAGTCCCCTTGTGTCGCCGTCTTTTGTCTCTTTGTTGTACGGCGGTTCCCTTTATTGTCTTACATTGTCCCGCCACGTAGAATTACTTCAAACTACGTTCGTAACCTTTAGTGTATTTACTGTTGTCAAGTACCAGACGTGTATTTTTTACGTACCCCCGTTATTACTTGAGGCGAGAATCTCCGGTTAGTATATCTAACCAGAGACTGATTTTTACGTGAGTATCCCTTTTTTCCCTGTACACTGACAGGTGTCCACTCACCATTCAGGCAGATACACGTCGTCTTCGGAGGGTACCCATTAGAGCTGGGTCGGCTCAGGAGCCGCTAGTCCCTGGTCGACGACACTCCTTCAAATGTCTTCGCCAGGGCTCAAATTAATCCATTCCAAGTCCCGGTCGACGACACTAATTCAAATGTCCTCGCCCGGGCTTGAACCTGGATCACCCGATCGCCAGCACAGTGTGGTAACCTTTATACCAGCGCGGCTCCCAGACATGTTTTAATTTTCCCGTCGTCTGACGTAACGATTACTTACATTTAAGCCCGAAGTGGGTGGGGGAGGGTACTGAAGCGGTTGATATGAAATAAAGATTTTCAAAGTCCCAAGGGAGGGACGATGGCCCCGTCGCCAGCCCCTTGGATCCGCCAATGTGGACTCTTAATTGAATATGGGAAAACCTCGATAAAACTGCAAAGGAAATGAGCGTTTGTTAAAACCATGCAACAGCTGTTACCACAAAAGATGAAACTTCATTACTTCGCTTAGTAGTGTATTAGCTTCTGACCGAGTTATGCACTATTTTTTTTTACGTATAGTGTTTCTGTTTTTTTTTTCCATCTTCTGTCTTGAAAAGCTAGGTCTGTACTTTGTTTTTTCTCTTTAGATTCATGAATTATTTGAAAAAAATTTTCTGACGATTCATGCTTTGACAAGTTTAAATAGAGAATATCTTTTTTCATGCATCCAGGTGTGTGTAGTAAAAGTTTTGTGATTGCATACACGAAATGGTCATTGTCAAGTGATATTAACGTGTCTTTGATATACCAAGAGAAGACTTGTATAACATCTAGTCTCACACTTAATGAAATGGGCTGTTTTGTACTGGGTCGGAGACATTTTGCTTTCGCAAACTGTGTATATTATTGTTACGGTATATGATATTAACGCCGTCTGCTAAAGGTTAGCGGACGTGCAAATGTAAAGGTTAAGACATTTAATATATTGCAATAGATGTTTCAATTATTGAACGCTCCATACACGATCGATTATGACGTGTCTAGCGTTGTTTGGGACACAGTCGGTAACTAGGAGACGCTACCCTTTGTTACTTGACCGCCAAGCTGAATAGCTGCGTTTTGTTAACCTTCCAATTCAATGGCATGATATAGCCATTTATATGTGCATTATGATGGACCAGGGTCAGTCCTAGAACTCTACATGAGAGGAAACTTATGGAGGTTAGTGATTAACTAAATCCTTGGAAGGAGAAAGATAATCGTCTACTTTATACGAAGTAATTAGACTCACAGTCTCACTGTCGGCAGGTAGCCATTCTATCTGCGCGTGCATATAGCTGTGATGTTCTGACGACAATTACTGCATTGTATCCTTAAACGGACATTGACACGTAAAACAGCAGTCTACGCTATTGATTGATTGATGCATGTACCTCATGTGTGAATTGAACTGTTTATGTATGTGTGTAATCCATATTAAATTGTGAAGGACTCGAACCGGAGGCATTATTCGTTGAATCACGTTACACCATTCAACCATTATGAATTATGTATTTTATATCAAGTTGCTGAGTTAATAAGATGAACAGTTGTTTACATCTTGATGCCAAGTTCAGGCATTATGACAAACCAAAAATGAGGTTCACCCCATTCGCGTACGAATATTAGCACGATCAGAATTCAAGCAACACAACCAGTAACCACATACGAAAGTCCTTCAACAAAAGTTGCGGCCGAATGCGGGGAACGACAGAAAAAAGAAACAAACTTCTGTTCCTTACGCACATGTTAACCACAAATATTTACGATCAATTTTCGATCACATGATCCAGTCGAAGATGACGCAGTACTCATTATAATGCCTAACAACGTGACGTCACCGAAAGTCGTGTAGGTGAACTGTCGGAGAAAACCAAAGCCGTTTCTAAGTCTAACCAGGGGAAACATGAGCCATTGAAGCAAACACACGATATGGACGAACGAACGAACGAACGAACGAACGAACGAACTTTATTTTCAAAGGGTTAAGACTACAGGAGCAGACAGTCAGGGGCATTAGCCTAGCTGTTGACGACCTCTAGCACTGATCTAAGCAACGGAAAAGATAAGTCTAGCTGTTTAAACTGTCGTCATTGCAAACAGTAGTACTGAGTCCATGCCTTTTGCCTGCATAGGCATGTCTTTTCTGAATGTGTTTCATGTATTTTTTTGGGTTGTTTTAATGTGTTGTTAATTCGTGGGCAGTAGGGAGGATGAACCGAAATTAGATTCTGTGGCTCTCACGATGCCTGAATTGATTTCGGTCGTTTCTTAGGGCAGTTAAACGATTGCACTTTTGGAAGCCCCATTGAGGTTTGCCATTGGACTGTCTGTCCAAATCTGCTGTCGTTTGACGATTTGTGTTAGCTGTACCGTTCCGTAGATAACTGGTGTATTTTATTCGTACTCAGTTCACAATTTTATTCAGTTTTGTATCATGTTCGTTAACTATTTCGTCCAGTCTACTCTTACTATCAATTTATTTTATGATTGTTAAATATTCGTTCGTTATGAGTCCTGTGATGTCATCATTTTTTGCAGTCATTTTTTTTGTGTACTTTGCATATTCAGTTGACCTCGAGTCAATCTTTGACCCTTCGTTTTCCGTGTGACACTTCCGCTTGTTTTATTTAGTTCATAAATTCATTTTTTAATTGTGAAAATGTCTTGTTTGCATCTTGACATTGTTTGTACCCTTTAGTTGCATCATTGTTTTGTTTGTCCTCATGATATATATTAAATGCTACATTAATAATATAACATTATATTCAATAATACACTTGTAATTTAATTTAATTAATTTTTTCTGACATATAAGGTTAATATGGGACATTGCATAATTATGCAGTGATAGTCCAAGAAATTAGCACTACAATTTATAAGAGATGCCTAGGGCATAATAATATAATATATATATTGACCAAATAAAATAATCTTATAGTCTACCTTTGAGGTAATAGACCCATTGTATATTATTTAATATACTTTTCTGGTACTAAGAGAGTGACTTAGTACATTGAACAATATAATTACTAGGAATCATACCCAACATTATTGGATATTAAGATTAATTGTGTGATGTAATTACATTATAGTTAACAGATATCATAACTATTTATGATATAGTTAGTACTTAGATACAATATTGTTACAAAATATTGTCTATTAGTTGAACTTAGACATTAGAGTTCAGTACTATTGTGATTATTTATATTGAATATTCCTAAGTTGAGTAAGTATAATAATTACTCTGAAGCTACTATTGACTATTTTAATCAGTAATTACCAATAATTACTTACCAGATAAAAGTCAAAATGCTTACTATAGACCATTTCGTTAAAATTGGTAAGGAATATGGTTATAAATCTCAAGAACTTCGTCAGTTTGCTGAGGCAGAACTGGAAAAACATAAAGCAGAAATAGAGGAACAAAAGGTTGCATTAAGGAAAGAGGAGGAGGAACGTGAGATGAAGCAAATTGCCAAGGAAAATAGATTAAGAGAGATTGCTCAACGTGAAAGAGAAGAGCAAAGAGCAATCGCCAGACAGGAAGAAGAGAATAAATTGAAACGAGAGGAAATTATTTTACAACAAGAAATGGAATTGGCGCGTATTAAATTGGAGACAGCAAGATTACAAGCACAAAGTGCTGATGCAAACCAGAATAATAAAGCACAAAATGGATCGTCATCCAGCCAAACTAAACATTTCTACAACTTTAAATTACCCACTCTCAACTTAAACGTGGACGACCTTTCATCGTTCCTGTCACGTTTTGAACAGACCTGCAAAACAAATCATTTGCCTGAAGAGTCATGGGTACTCAAGTTAAATGAATTCTTGGTTGGAGAACCATTGACGGCTTCTCAAAATGCTGACCCATCAATAGCAAATAACTACGGTGCTATTAAGTCCTTGCTTTTACGAAGGTTTCACCTGGACGAGGAACACTGTAGGTTGAAATTTAAGGGAATTTTACCTGAATCTCCAAAAGATTTTGCAGGATTCATTGCGAACATACGCAATACATTTAATAGATGGGTTGAACTGGCAGAAGTCAACAAATCATACGACAAATTAGTTGATTTACTACTACGGGATAAGGTATTATCTTCGGTTAGCCAGCCATTTTTTGCATATTTGCAGGAGCGTAAACCAGGTACTATCGACGAGTTAGAAAAAATTTCTTTAAACTACTGTTCGGCACATCCGAATGCAACCATTTCTAACTCCTCATTAAGAGAACCTCTACCTGTGGCGTCTAATATGGCCTCCAATCATAATAACAAACAAAGACATCACAGTGTAGACAGAAGTAGGTTCCAAAGAAATCACAATGTTAACTTTCAGAAGGGACATAATAATGATTTCAACAATAAAAATGAGTTCAACAGAGGTAGATCACGAGATAGAAATTATTCACCTCAAACAAACTACCACAATGGTCAACATAACACTAATTATAATTGATCACATACTCCCAATAATAACAATAACTGGAATGGTAATAATCATGGCTCGAGACATCGAGATAATAGTTACTATAGAGGACGACGAGATAATTCTAACAATTATACTCGGAATCGATCTCATTCTCGGGGATCATCTCATTACAACCATAATACAGGGGCGGCAGTTACAAATAATACTACCCCTATAGCTCAGGTCCCACTTGACAATAAAACAACACAGTCTTCTGCTGCATGTTTTGCTATTAATTATAATGTGGCAAATAGTTGCCAACAATGCAATCTTATTTTTCAGAAGGCGAAAGAAACAGTGCTTAACTGCGGACATATTACACCAGAGGTAGGTCTTGCAGTCAACGATGGAACAGGCTTACTAATTTTTAACAGGGGATTAGTTAATGGATCCGTCGTCTCAGTGCTGAGGGATTCAGGATCCACGACGATTGGTATACGTCAGTCGCTGGTACATCCTAGCTGTGCGACAGGAGAATATGTACGCTGCATGACATTTGGTGGAACTATTGAGTTTTACCCCACAGCTATTGTTCATATTAGAACACCCTTTTTCACAGGGAATGTAAAAGTATGTATGCTAAAAAAGCCTATAGCTGATCTGATGGTTGGTCGTATACACGGTAGTAAAGATTGTACTCCAGATGAGATCATAGAATGGGAGAAACATAACCTATGCACTGGAAACGCCGTGACGACTAGAGCGCAGACTCAACTCATTGAGAAATTTAGTGATAATAAGATGGATGCAGACAACCAAGAGGAGTTTGTAGTCAATTCACCTATTGACAGGGAAACATTTGCAACCAAACAAAAAGAGGATAAATCTTTAAAAAAAATTTTTTAAGCTGGTTGATAAAGTTGACAATCTATCCTCAGGTAATAATAACAAACATTGGTTTGTTATTAAAAATGACATATTGATTAGATGTTTTAATGACAAATCACAAATGAAACAACAAGTTATGGTCCCGTATACTTTTAGACGGTACATTCTTCAACATGCACATGACTCACATTGTGCTGGACATATGGGATATACTCGAACACGATCTCGAGTACTGTCTTCATTCTTTTGGCCAGGAGTGTCAAGAGATATTTCGCAGTATGTACGTTCCTGTACTACATGCCAAGAAGTGAAAGCACGTGGAGCTTTTCACACGGCGCCTATTCAGGCTTGCGATATCTCAGTAAGACCGTTTGACAAGATGGCCATAGATATTATTGGTCCATTGCTACCATCGGCCAGAGGACATAGATTCGTCCTTACGTGCATTGATTTGTGCACACGATGGCCAGAAGCTATCCCATTAAAAACCACCACTACCACAGATGTAGCTGATGCACTACATCTCATCTTTTCTAGAATAGGGTTTCCTAGAAAACTTTTATCAGACCATGGGTCACAGTTCATATCTGACACCATGAAGGAAGTCATGAAAACTTGGAACATTGATAGGAATTTAAGTAGTATTTATCATCCTATGAGTAATGGTGCGGTTGAAAGACTTAACCGTACACTTAAACAACTACTACATAAGGTTACTGCTAAGCACCCTCATGACTGGGACAGAGCACTCCCAGCTGTTCTATTTGCTTATCGGGAGGTACCGCATGAACAAACTGGCTTCTCTCCCTTTGAATTAGTTTTTGGTGCTCCCCCAAGAGGTCCTATGGGACTAATAAAAGACTTATTAATTGACGAGGAGATGACTCAGGACACTCAGTCATCTTACGAGTATGTGATTAATCTTCGGAAGAACATTATTGAGTCTTGCCAGTTGGCAACAGCTTCTTCTGAGGCTGCAAAAGCTAAGGCTCGATCTCTACAAAATAGGTCTCGACGATTACGCCAATTATTCCCAGGCGATGAGGCTTATGTGTTACTTCCTCACAATAACAATAAATTATTGATATCTTGGAATGGTCCTTACAAAGTCATTGATAAAATTTCCGACGTTGATTACGTCTTAGATATCAAGGGACACAAAAAGATATTTCATATTAACATGCT
Source organism: Oreohelix idahoensis (assembly GCA_024509875.1). Classification (NCBI taxonomy): domain Eukaryota; kingdom Metazoa; phylum Mollusca; class Gastropoda; order Stylommatophora; family Oreohelicidae; genus Oreohelix; species Oreohelix idahoensis. The sequence goes on along the minus strand of JAMPIV010010794.1, from coordinate 512,116 downwards.
CAAGCAATTTCATACACGTCCTGAACACTTACAGTCAATTTTTCATGAACTAGATGACAACACAGTATCTACTTGTTATTATTCTAACTTATCCGTCATCCAGGAAGAAGAATCTTCTTTTCCTGAGGTACAGTTACCGTTACCGGTACCAGTAGTTCAACCTACTGAATCTTGGCGGGATGTAACCATCTCTTCAACGGTTACACCGCAACAGCGTCTACAGATTGCTAATCTATTACAATCTTATCCAGATGTGTTGACCGACGTCCCGGGTCGCACATCGGCTATTAGTCATGACATTACTCTCAATGATGATACACCTATTCGTGTACATCCCTATTCGGTTCCTTTACATTTCCTTGCTAAAACTACTAAGGAACTTGAACAGATGTTGTCTCTGGGAATCATTGAGACTAGTAATTCGCCATTCTCTTCTCCATTAGTGATTGTCCGGAAGAAGGACAATAACATCAGACTATGTGTTGACTATAGAAAATTAAATGCTAAGACTATAGTTGACAGCGAACCACATCCACTTATCGACGACTTACTGCCACGTCTATCCAACGCAACTATATTTAGTAAGATAGACTTAACTAAAGGTTATTGGCAGATACCACTGACCGAAAAGGCTAAGTACTACACCGCATTTTCCACTCCACAAGGTCTATACCAGTGGAATGTGATGCCTTTTGGGCTTGTTAATGCGCCAGCTACCTTCATTCGCCTGATGCGACAAATTTTATCAGGTAGACCAGACGTTATTACATATATTGACGACATATGCTTGTTTAGTTCGTCGTTTGAGGAACATGTTTCGGGACTTAGATATGTTTTCGACACTCTAAGGAATTATAATCTAACTGCTAAACCTACAAAGGTTCAAATCGCGTGTAATGAGATAACCTTTTTGGGACATATCATTGGATCGGGATATATCCGAACGTTACCTAGTACGGTCTCCAAAATTCTAAACATAGCAGTTCCTCAGACGAAGAAACAGGTCAGGAGTTTGTTAGGACTTGTTCAATATTACAGTAGATTCATACCAAACTTGTCATCCATCACGGCTGTATTGTCTTCATTGTTAAAAAAAGACATGCCGGTGAAGGTGACATGGACTGGTATATGCAATGAAACTTTCAACAAAATTATAAATTTGTTCTCGCATGAACCAATTTTAAGACTTCCCGATGCTTCCAAAAGATTTTTCTTACGAACAGATGCTAGTAACTACGGCATTGGTGCATGCCTGCTCCAGAACCATGATGGCGTTCTACATCCTACCTTATATATTTCAAGAAAGCTAAAGCCGGCAGAAACAAAGTATTCCACAGTGGACAAGGAACTTTTATCAGTGATATGGGCAATAACTAAACTTGAAAAGTTTTTGCTTGGTGCTCCATTCACCATACAAACCGACCAACGTGCTGTAGCATCTTTGCGTCGATCTAACCACAAGAGCCAAAAACTCGCCAGATATGCAATCATCCTACAGCCATTTGAATTCTCCATTGAACATATTCCTGGCACTGAAAATATTGTGGCGGATGCGTTGTCACGTAATCCTATTGACGACGAATGATCAACATTGACATTCCTAAAACACGTCAATCATCACTACATTGGATATAACGAAGTATCAACTATAAGGGAACTAACCTTGCCTTCAATTTAATATTTATAAACACTATATGCATCACAGAATTGAACTAAAGACAATCAAGGTATACATATTGACATTGAAACTTCGTCTAACGTCCATACACAATATATGAATATTCGTTGAACAATCATGGAACAATATCTGATGACAAGTCGAACTTATTATCCTATGTGCACTTAATTCTTGGATGCTGGGATAAATGACATTTCTTTCCAACGTAAACTTTTGAACATTTTTGCCTAAAAGAATTCATCAGGATCAAGACTACGGATGGATCATCATATCCTATACTAATTAATTAGTTAACTTAACTTCTTAATTGAATTATTATCAATAAAATGAAATGTGAGAAAAAAATGAAATGAAAGAACAAAAAAAGAGAACGAAATATAAAAAGAAGAAATTATGAAAAGAGAAAATAAATCTCACACAAGTATTAGATTAATATTTTTTTTTTTAATGTACCTATACGTTATTTAGTTAGTTAAATTAGATAGTTATTATTCACTAACACTTAACACACCCAATTAAGTTAAAACTTATATTCGAATTTCTTTCTATTTCTTCTCACTTATTTTGTCTTTTCTTCTCTCATAACATCGCGTTACATTAGAATCTTAATAATTTAACTCTTAGTTTAATTAATTAATTTAATTTTAATTAGTCAAATTAATTCCTATATGACATACTAATACGACAGACCTTACTTTAATTTAATTCTATCATTCACTATTAACATTGGACATTTTATTTAGTTGATATAATAATATGTATAATATTGATAAATAATGTGATTAATGTTAGATGACTATGACAAATAGTTAGTTGACATGACCGCGACACGGTTCTACTCAGAACATCGTCGGCCATATGTCACGATTGTATTAAATTTTTTTTTGAAAAATTGTTAAGTCGGATAGATCTTGAAAAAAAATCTATCGATTTTTTTTTTCCCCGGTGTACAGGGAATTGTTACGGTATATGATATTAACGCCGTCTGCTAAAGGTTAGCGGACGTGCAAATGTAAAGGTTAAGACATTTAATATATTGCGATAGATGTTTCAATTATTGAACGCTCCATACACGATCGATTATGACGTGTCTAGCGTTGTTTGGGACACAGTCGGTAACTAGGAGACGCTACCCTTTGTTACTTGACCGCCAAGCTGAATAGCTGCGTTTTGTTAACCTTCCAATTCAATGGCATGATATAGCCATTTATATGTGCATTATGATGGACCAGGGTCAGTCCTAGAACTCTACATGAGAGGAAACTTATGGAGGTTAGTGATTAACTAAATCCTTGGAAGGAGAAAGATAATCGTCTACTTTATACGAAGTAATTAGACTCACAGTCTCACTGTCGGCAGGTAGCCATTCTATCTGCGCGTGCATATAGCTGTGATGTTCTGACGACAATTACTGCATTGTATCCTTAAACGGACATTGACACGTAAAACAGCAGTCTACGCTATTGATTGATTGATGCATGTACCTCATGTGTGAATTGAACTGTTTATGTATGTGTGTAATCCATATTAAATTGTGAAGGACTCGAACCGGAGGCATTATTCGTTGAATCACGTTACACCATTCAACCATTATGAATTATGTATTTTATATCAAGTTGCTGAGTTAATAAGATGAACAGTTGTTTACATCTTGATGCCAAGTTCAGGCATTACGACAAACCAAAAATGAGGTTCACCCCATTCGCGTACGAATATTAGCACGATCAGAATTCAAGCAACACAACCAGTAACCACACACGAAAGTCCTTCAACAATTATACAATATATCTGTAATATTATAGCAACTCAGCTTATATTGAGGGTTTATTTATGTACAGTAGTGTTATCTGTGGGTATACTATTGTAATACGTGCCCTGTGCTGTTGATTTGATTTGTTATTGACACTGAATGGTTCAGATTTTTTTTTAAGTGGTTTCTCTTATAATAAAATAAAAAAATATGGTAAAATAAAGTCTCACGATTTTGCTTATTGACGCCGTTAGCGTTAACACAGTGTGATGTGAGTATTCTTTTATAGTTTAGGTCTCGTTCATTGTATTTTAATTTACATTAATAGATAACCAAAAATAACATAAACTGAAACAGATTTTTAAGACTGAATTAATTTGTGATTGTAGTGTGAATTTATAATTCACTCTATCCTTACTTTTCCTGGCGCCGACATTGGTAGTGATCACGACATGGTATTGATGACGCTCAAGCTTAAACTCAAAAAGAATTATAATCAAAACAGATGTTCTCAGTTAAGATTCAATTTAGACAAACTGAAAGATCCAGAAATCGCGGGAATCTTTGAGGCAACTGTTGGAGGAAAATTTGCAGCTCTCAACTTTCTGGAGGATGATATCAACTCAATCACAGAGAACATGAAAGACGTGCTCATTGAATCAGCAACAGAAATACTTGGTAAAAGAAAGAAAATAAACAAACCATGGGTTACAGATGACATTCTGAAGTTATGTGATACACGGCTGGAAATGAAAAAAGGTTAATAATGACGTTCCTGAAGCAGCATGGCAATACAGTATGGTGAATAAAAATATTAGAAAGAAAATGAAACAGGCCAAAGAAAAATGGGTAGCTGATCAATGTGAGTCCATTAATACGGGCTAATAAAAGGTAACAGCAAGGCAGCTCTTGACACATTAAGAAGACTATCAAAACCCCAACAGCCCAGGGTAACTGTTATAGAAGATAGCAATGGGGCACTGCTCAATGAAAAAACAGCTGTAATGAGAATGTGGACAGAATATTGTAAAGAATTATATAACTCTAAACTCGTCACTGACTATAGCATATTAAACAACATTAAGTGTGAAAACAGGGAACTCGGAAATGCAGCAATATTACGGGAAGAAGTGGAAGAGGCTATATGTTCGATGAAAGGAGGGAAGTCACCGGGTGTGAATAATATCCCAGCAGAGCTCTTGAAATATGGAGGACAAGATATAGTAAAAATCATGACAACAATTTGCCAGAAGATATGGAGTACTAAAAAATGGCCAAAAGAGTGGGCGCAGTCATTAGTAATACTGCTTCCAAAGAAAGGAAATCTAAAAATGTGCAAGAATTATAGAACCATTAGCCTTATTAGTCATCCAAGTAAAGTGATGTTAAGGATACTTTTGAACAGAATAAAACAGAAATCAGAAGAAATCTTGTACGAGGAACAGGTTGGCTTTAGACCAAAAAGAAGTACCTCAGAACAAATCTTCAATATTAGATTACCGATCGAAAAACATTTCCAGCATCAACGCAATTTATACCATAACTTCATTGATTTCCCAAAAGCCTTCGATCGAGTCTGGCATGAAGGCTTATGGCAAATAATGAGAACATTCAATTTTGATACCATCATAGATATCATTGAAGCACTATACAAGGACGCAAGCAGTGCTGTTTTTGCAAGCAATGACATTGGAGAATTTTTCAAAACAACTGTAGGAGTTCGTCAGGGATGTATCCTGTCCCCAGTGCTCTTTAATATATATCTAGAACAAATTATGTAGCAGGCTCTCTACGATTATAAAACAACCATATCGATTGGAGGCCGACCTCTTTGCAACCTACGTTTTGCTGATGATATCGATCTTATAGCTGGAACAGAACCAGAACTTCAGACCTTACCTCTAGACTGGAGAAAGTAACAAGAACGTATGGGATGGAAATTAATATAGAAAAAAGCAAGATATTGGTGAATAGCCATAAGAAACATGTTCCGACCAACATTACGTTAAATGGGCAAATTTTAGAAGAAGTTAACACCTTTAAATATCTGGGGTCCACTATATGTAGTGATGGAAGATCAAGTAAAGAAATCAAGACAAGACTTGAGATGGCCTCAGCTGCCATGACAAGGCTGAATGTGATCTGGAAAAGTAACATCAGTTTTCCTGTGAAGATCAAATTATACAAATCACTTGTATTATCTATTCTCTTGTATGAGTGTGAGGGCTGGACACTCACTGCAGATACGGAGCGAAGGATTCAGGCTTTCGAGCATAAATGTTATAGAAGAATATTGCGCATTTGCTATCTTCTTCTTTGATCCTTAGCCGCCGATCGTCAAAGCAGTCAGTGGCCATCACGCCTAGTGGTTCTTGTAGGGCAACAACAAATTGATTCCACTTTGCTCGGTCGGTGGCCATCCTTCGTACAGTGCCCCAACTCTGGTTCATTCTTTGCATCTCAGCCTCCACAGTCCTCGGCCAGGTTGTTTTGGTCGGCCTCTCTTTCGTTTTCCTTCAGGGGTCCAAAGCATAGCTGTCCTTGTGATGGCATCGGGGTCTCTTCTGAGGACATGGCCAACCCAGCTCCAGCGTCTGCCAGCTATGATGGTGTGCATGTTCTCTTGCTTGCTCCGAGTAAGCAGATCTTGGTTGGTGATGGTATTCGGCCAAAAGATTCGGTGAATTTTTCTTAGGCATATTGTGTGAAAAGAGGACAATTTCGACATTTCCTTCTCTGTAACTCTCCAGCATTCCACACCATAGAGAAGCACAGAAAGAACACAGCTCTGATATAATCTTAATTTTGTGTTTGTGCTGTATTGAGAGGACTTCCAGATGTTGTTTAGGCTAAAAAAGGCTGTTCTTGCCTTATTCATTCTGATGTTGATGTCTTTGCCTGCCCCGCCGTCTGGTGTTACTATGCATCCTAGGTATGTGAAGGTGTCTGTCTGTACCAGTTGCTGATTCCTTACTGATATGGGCTCAGGGTTGCTCACATTGAGCGTCATGACCTCTGACTTCTTTAAATTGATCTTCAAGCCCACCTGCTGGCTAAAATTATTAAGTATATCCATTTTTTACTGGATGTGTTGATGTGAATGTGCTAGTAGTAGTGCAATGTCATCTGCATATTCCAGATTTTCCAATGTAGAAAATGTAGTCCATCTTATTCCTCTTGGACTGCCCTCTGTTGTCTGGCGCATCAACCAGTCTATGACTGTTAAAAATAGAGTGGTTGATAAGGGGCATCCCTGTCGTACTCCTGTCTTCACCTCAAAGGTTAGGTTGCTCTGCCTAACACTACACGTAAAGTTGGCATAGAGGCTTTTTATGATTGACACTATGCAGCTTGGAATTCCATAAGCCTTCAGTATTTTCCATAAACTGTCCCTATGTATGCTGTCAAAAGCTTTTTCAAAATCAACGAAATTAATGTACAGCTGTCTTTGCCATTCTGAGCACTGCTCTATAATGTTCCTGAGAGTGAATATATGATCTACACATCTTCTGTTCTTTCCAAATCCTGCTTGTTCTTTCCTCAGTTTGTGGTCTACTGCTTTTGAATTTCTCTGTATAATTATCCTGCCTAGTATTTTGCTGGGAACTGAGAGAAGAGTGATTCCTCTCCAATTATTGCAGTCTGCAAGATCTCCCTTCTTGGGCAATTTGACAATTATTCCTTTGTTCCACTCTGATGGTGTTGTTCCCGTTTTCCAGACTTGTGCAAATAGTGGTTCTAATAGTTCTGCTGCTAGCTCAGGGTCTGTCTTAAATAGCTCTGCATTTAAGTTATCATGGCCAGGAGCTTTTCCGTTCTTTAACCCTTTGATTGCTGTGATGATTTCTTCTTTTCGTGGAATGTCTGTATTTACATCTAGATCGTTTTCAGCCTCAGGAACATTCAATTGTGTCTCTGGTGGTTCCTTGTTCAGAGTTTCTCTGAAGTGCTCTGCCCATCTTGTTTTCTGCCCGACTGCTGTCGTGATGAGATTTCATTGCTTATCTCTTACTAATTTAGTATTGTTTGCACCTCGTTTTCCGCTGATGAATTTAGTTATTTTGTATACTGTGCTTTGTTCATTTCTCAGTGCTGCCTCTTCTGCCTGTCTTGCAAGATCGTCTAGGAAATTCCTTTTGTTGGCTCAGGTTTGGCGTTTAACTTCCTTGTCCAGCTGACTGTACTGTTCGCTATATAGTTGCTTTAACCTGGGGGACTTCGCTTCTGTTTTCTTTCTTTTCATTTCCTTTCTCAATGTTATGGTGTTTAATGTTTCTGGTGTTATCCAGTCTTGCTCCTTTTTTTCCTGGAATCCCAAGCAAGATTTGCTGCTTTCCTTATATATTGTTGAAATGGTGTTGAATTTCTGGTCTATATCATCAGTCAATGTCTTTTCCTGACTTTTGGCAAATTGATATCGTTTCTTTATGTCAGCCGCAAAAGCTTTTCTGGTAAGGGGGTCCTTCAGTTTGCTGATGTCAAACCTTTTCTGTGTAGTTACAGTTGGTCCAGCCCTTCTTAGTTTCACTTTCAGTTTTGCTACAACTAAATGATGATCACTTCCCACATCTGCACCTCTTCTTACCTTCACATCTTGTAATGCATGTCTCCATCTGCCGTTAATCATGATGTGATCTATCTAGTTTCTGTCCCGACCATTTGGTGATTCCCATGTTAATTTGTGAATTTCTTTATGTGGGAAAAGTGTTCCTCCAATGACCAGGTTGTTAATACTACAGAAACTTATTAATTTATCCCTATTTTCGTTTGCTATTCCGCTGTCGCATTTCCCCATTACTCTTTCATTATATATATTGTGTGTACCAACTTTCGCATTGAGGTCTCCCATTACTATAATAAGATCATATCTAGGTGTGTCTTGCATTTCTTTCTGCAGTTGTTGATAGAATTCATCCTTGTCATTCGTTGGTGCGTAGCATTGTATTATTGTAGTATTGGTGAATCTACCTCTCAATCTTAATCTTATCAGTCTGTTGTTGATGGGTTTCCATTCCAGTAATGTCCTTTCTATTCCTTTCTGTAGAATAATGGCTACACCTTCATTGTGCTGTCCATCCTCTCTTCCAGAGTAAAGTACTGTTTCTCCTGTTGCTGTTTTAACTTTTCCTTCCCCGTCCATCTGCTCTCGCTTATCCCTAGAATGTGTAACCTATAGTTTCTCATTTCTGCCGTGACCTGTTTTAGTTTACCCGTCTCATTCATTGTCCTGACATTCCAAAATCCTATTCTTGTATCATGTTTTGCGGTCAGGACGCCCGTTCTCATGTCAGTGGCTTCCTTTCGGCTTTCACCACTGACAGTCATACGAGCCTCAGACTCCGGATGTCCGTCCCGCAGCAAAGTTTGTTTATTCGTTGTTGTTTCCGTAACTTCAATTTTTTTTTTACATAGACAGGGGTGTCAGCCCTATGCTAAAACCCCCAACCTGGAGGACCAGGGTGTCTGCTTTGGTCTGACCCCTGCCCGCGCAAACCTGTCCAGCTTGGTAGAACCTTCCAGGAGTAAAACTCCCACTGGCATAGCTCTGGGGGTAATCAGGGTACGCAAGCCGCCATACCTCGACAAGGTATTGACACCGGTGATGGCAGCATTTGCTATAAAGAGCACAAAACAAATGTCTATGTTAGAGAGAAAATAAACACCTATGCAGGCCACCAAGAACCACTTTTGTCAGTAGTGAAACGTCGAAAGCTTGCCTGGTTTGGGCATGTAACTCGTCATTACTCCCTTTCGAAAAGATCCTCCAGGGAACAGTCGAAGGTAAACGGAGAAGAGGAAGGCAAAGAAAATCATGGGCTGATAACATCAAAGAATGGGCAGGGCACGGTTTTTCCACACTTGTACGCATTGCTGAGGATAGAGAGCAGTGGAGGACCCTGTCTGCTGATGCTTCCACCATGGCACCCCTACGACCCATGACGGGTTACGGGTTGAGATGATGATCCTTACTCTATGCTATTTATAGTGTTGTGTAAGGTACATGATCTTGGCTGGCATCTGTTATCAGTTTTTTCAGTCTATTTTAAAAAATACCTTATATATTCGAGTGTAAGTCGAGAAATTTTTGCCTTTTGGTACCTTAAAATCGTATCCCCGACTTATATTCGAGTAAAAAAAAGAAAAGATTTATGAAAACTGTCAGTGTTCTCCACCGCCGCCCTTACTGCCGCACATAGGTATCCTTCAGATATAATCTTGCTGCTTCCTTAAGTGTTTTTATCAAAATATCTAAAGTAATACACGTTTTAACTCATATTGTCACTAATTTCAGTTGGAGTACGCCTTGTTGACCAGCCTCCTTCGTATGATCTATCAGTAATATTATTACTTCTTTCACTAGATTCAATTTCGTCACTGTCCGTGTCTTTTTTTTTTTTCGTACGCCCGCTAATACTCGAGGCGAAATCTCAGGTTATTGTTAATGTCTAACCTGACATTGATTTTACGTGAGTATCCCTTTTCTTGTACAGAGACAGGTGTCCCTCGCCATTCAGGCAGATACTCTCCGATTTCGGAGGTACTCATTAGAGCTGGGTCGGCTCAGGAGCCGCCAATCCCTGGTCGACGACACTCCTTCAAATGTTCTCGCCACGTCTCGAGTTAATCCAGTCCAATTCCCGGTCGACGAAAAATCCTCAAATGCCGTCGCCCGGGTTTGATCCTGAATCACCCGGTCGCCAGAGCGGTGTTGTAACCACTACGATAGCGCGGCTCCCTAACTGTCCGTGTCTAAATCTGGCTCTTATTCAATATTCACATCTGATTCGGCCGCACGGTTGGCATCCTGATCAAATAACAAGTCACTTATCAGATACCAAAGCATATTCGACCGCCTAGAAAGCCTTGGCTTTAAAAAAAAAAAAAATCACGAAAATCATAATATAATAAAAATAAAATAAAAATTCTGAAAAACGCAAGCATTTTAATGTAGGACTACCGGAAATCTATTTATAACTCGGGCCTCGCTACATATCGAGATCTCATTGCTATTTGGCATCCTGATCAAATAACAAGTCACTTCTCTGATCCCAAAGCAAATATTCGACCGCCTGGAAAGCCTTAGCTTAAAAAAAAAAAAAACAGCAACAACGGAAAATCTTAATATCGATCGTCTCTAAACAAAATTCTGAAAAACGGAAGCGTTTTGATGTAACGAAAATATATTTATTACTCAGGTATCGCTAAATACCGAAATCTCTTTGCTACTTAGCAACGACCGACAACTGTAATCAGGATTTCTGGGCGAACGAACTTTATTTTCAAAGGGTTGAGTATTAGGCTCGCAAGCCTGGTTGATATTCTGCCCTTTCTTTCTGCCCTTCTTGTCTCTCATCTTTTATACTGAATTCATTTATTCTCACATGCATTTTACATATTAATTGGGCGATTTAAAGCGTTTTAAACAGGAAAGGGTTAAGCTGAAAGTGAAAAAAGTTGCAAAAGCTAAGGAAATTCCAATGAACTGCAGAATTTCAGAATCTACGGAAAAAGAAAAAGAAAAACTCATTCGACTTATAGTCGGATCTGGCATTTTGTAGGATTTCTACGTCCTAAAGTTCCTCCCCCCAATCACCAAAGTATGGAGATACTTTGCAGTTGAAAAAGACGAAGCTTTCACTGCCTGGCACAAGGAAGAAGGAGTGAAAACTCGTAACCTAGGGGATCGGAAAAGTCAAGTCCTAAAGTCTAGGGGTCGACTTATAGGGTCGACTTATACTCGAGTATATACGATATTTAACTTGCTCTTGAACCACCGCTAGTCCTGAAGCTAGATCTTCGTGTAGTCTTAGCTGATTGAGCCATTGAAATTCTGCCGTTTCACCAATATCATTGTTATTCAATCTTGAACAAGGCAGTGGGAGAACCAGACAGAAACGGTATTCCAGTGCCTTGTAGGATGGCTGGGAGCAGCTGAATGTTAAGACAAACAGACAGAAGTGATTGCTGACATTGTTTTTCAGGGCTGAAAGGCAAAGATATCCCAGACCAACCTTAAACTAAAGTACAGCCTAGTTCTATCAATCAGATTTGTTGCTGCCATGATGTGAAGCTGTCCAATACCATCAGTAGTATGTCATGTACTTTACGGTTATTATTTGTGGAGGTGTCGCGGACTTTTATATAAGAAATATATTAGCTCAACAATGGCGGGTTAGTAGGTAGGTTGTATTGTGTGTAGGTATTTTAATTGTTGTGTGTTGGTGTGTTTCTTCATACAACATATATATATATATACATATTTTACAACAGTTATACAATATACATACACTATATTCATACAACATTTTACAACATAGATAACAAAGGCCAAGGTTTTTTAATTGTAATAAATATATTTAATATCAGTGTTTTTTTACAGCTTCTGCCCAGAACAAATATATATATATATATATATATATATATATATATATATATATATATATATATATATATATATATATATATATATATATATATATATATATATATATATATATATATATAAACGATTCAGGGTAGTAGAAGAAAAAGGACAATATGTCTAGGGGAAATGTCGTCACGTTATCGTCGTGTACCTGTCTTTTTATGTAAAAATAGGACATTGAGTTGCGGTGTTGGTTGTACGTATAGATAGCTGAATTGTGTGTCTTGAAACTGACATTTTTTTCCCCCTGCTCTTGTTGCGTGTTGAGTACATAAAAAAAGTGTGTTTATCTAGTGTGTTGTGTTGTTTACTGAGGCCTTTAGTGGTAGTTTTGTCATAATCCCCGAAACAGTGGTAAGTTTTGCTGCAGTGGGAAACCATCCCACTACCCTCATATTTTAACTTGAAAAGACCGGGTGTTCGCTTATCAAATAACTTTTTGTCGCGGCATTTCTGGCAGTCAAACTGAAGCTTACCCTCCCTAGCAATAAACTCAGATCGATGTTCGGGACACACTTCGGCGGGAAACCATCGATCGTATACGCTATAAAATTCGTGGCGCATAGAAGGTTTAACGGCGTCCACCAGGTTATTTGTACTAAGGGCCAAGTAAAGACTATCCGTATCAATCTCGCATAACTGAAAGTCAGCTCTGTCTACAAATCTATCTAGGCAATCGTAATAAAATTCGAGCATGCGCAGTTTAGCGTACTGATAGACGAAAAACCCTATCTGCGCGGGTAGGTCCCAACTAATTTTCTTCTTAACCATCTCTACCTCGAAAATGTCGTCCGTCACTAAACTCATCTTTTTAAAACGTGGACAGTTTATTAATTTAGACGTCCCCTCCCCGGTCGTGTACGAGACCTCTACGTGCTTCACCTTTTTGGTCAACGTCTTGCCGTAAGCCGCGTTCCCTAACAATTTCATAGTTTCACTAGTTATTGCATAAACATCGTCTCTATCCCCATGTCGGCGGGCGTCGGAGACGGTATCCCTAAATTGTTTAAAACAAGTCGCAGGTGTATACTCGATCACCTGGTATATACACGTGACTTCTAAGCCCTTGGCCAGATACCAGCGAAGCAGAGGCGTCGCCAACATAAGCTTTTCCCCTATGTAACTTCCGATCAATGTCCTTCTAGGGGTTATCAAGAGTTTATTTTTTTCCGCATAATCACGCATAAAAGGACCAATATCATCCCTACTCACGTCAACGTTCTTAAATATCGGAGTCATTTCCGAAAAATGGTCCTTTAGGGAGTCGGGTACTCGTATGTCACATTCGACTAAATCAAATAAGGTCTCGTCTATAACAGAGGCTAGAATCTGTTGTTCCTGTAGCGGATATCTACACTTGGTATACGAGGGTTTCAGGCTCGGGAATGTGTCGCTCAGAAATCGACCGATCGATCGATCGGCTCGTTTGAGTCGCTGCCACTCGCATTTCCACATTTCTATCATGTTGACATCACATTCGGTCTTCAAGTATTCGCCAATTTCCCGTGTCTTTAAATACAACTCAGTCAAGGATTTCTTATTGACGGGGTTGGTATCACGACCGCTGATTAGTGGACAGTTAGGATGCCCGTGGAAAAGACAACCATTAAACTGGTAGACTGTGCGAGAATCTTTGTCCCAGCCATCGACCCTAAGGTGTACGCCCCAAAGCCATTTCACGGCCATTGAACTGTGTTTTCAAAGACACATTATTTTTGTGCGATACTCAAGTCAACCAGTCGCGACACTGCACGGTGTATTTATTGACTTTATGGTACCTGAAACCATCCTCCCTTTTTCTTCTAATGGGAAAATCAGTGGGCATTTTCTGCATTAGCGCCCACAACTAAAGTGCGTTGGCGTCATAGCCTTTAATGCTCTGAACCACTTTACCACCTCTAATGTACGTTTTGTCTTTTTCAGGAAACCTATGAAATATTATCGACGGACCCCCAACTATATTTTGTCGCAGAGTGTTATGTAAATCTTGCTCCCGTTTCGAACATAAAGAAAAAGATATATTTGATGGCAGAGTTTTGAATAGGTACTTTAATGTTACCCCGGGAACCGAAATGGTGTCCTTAAACATATCTACGCCCAGACCCGCGTAAAAACTAACTTGTTGTTCTAACGCAATTAAGAATGGAACTACGCCTTTGTTGTTATACCACTCCAGAAAATCGCGCAGCGTGGCCATATGACTATCGACCCAGACATTTTGACATTCAGCGTACTCGGCACTGGAAATATTACAATTTTTTAGGGAGGAAAAAAAGGCCGAGTGGGGTGGTAGCGTCGTTTCGTTTAACTTGTTTAAATCTGTGATGTATTCGTAGCAGAAAAACCCTTTAGTTTCTTTAACTTTATAGGCCGCGAGGTACTTGCTATAACTAAATCTGGGGGCTAGATAATTGATTATATCTAAACATTTTAACTGCGGGGTAGCGATACACATAAAGTTATTATTTATTTTTACTAAATATTTAAGTCTTGGTCTAGGAAATACTTTATTACGTATGGTTTTATAACATTTATGTCATATTTCCCCGAGTTGAAACCTATTACAGGGAGCTCTCGCAAATACTCATCGAGTCTTTTGATGTGTCCCTCCAAATCACCGAGTTGGGTATACACCTCGTCAAAGCGCTCACGTAAGATTGCATGAGCGGCCTCGGCGATTCGGGTCAGATGGTCAAGCATCCTATTGATCAAGTCTTGAGGATCGCCCGTTGTGATAAAACAGACAGGCGCTTCCAGCCCGGGGACATTGGAAGCTACCGAACAAGACAGAGGGATGTGTTTTGACAAAAAGGTTGTTACGTTCCCCCCAGCCGGTAAATCTTCATTAGCGAAAAAACACCCGTAATCAAATGTCACCCGATACAGAAACACGAATTTCGTATCGACATTTATACCATGCGAGGCGATTGATTCCCAAATTGTTTCCGGCGGGGTATAAACCCCACCTTTAAATATTTCTATTCTTTTACCCCCCGTACAGGTTTTCTCATGCCTTTCCATAAACTTATGAAGCTTCCATAATTTCCCACATTTGGGACACGAAAAAGAGTTAGCCGCCCTATCTATATCTACTATGTACATGAAATGGTTTTTATACACTAAAAGGCGCAAAGTTTCTTTATAACTATCACTACCTCTGAGTTTTGGGGAAAGGGTTTGTGTGTCATCAAACTCGAATACGTCAATGTTTTACCCCGAAACATTTTTCTAAGGCAGGAATGTGGCTTAAACTCACGCCGAGAAAATCGATTAGGGAGTCGATACCCTGCTGTATTTGCCACTGTTTTAGAAGCCAGCGTGGTTTTTCTAACGTTAGTAACGGGAGCCCCCCTAAAAGCCGCTAAACATCTAAAAAAACAAAGGTTATCAGTGTAAGGTTTTGCGTTCAAGTCGTGTTGTAATGTATTAATAGCTTTATTGTCGGTAATGTGGGGTGGAATATCAGCTAAACAACAGCCTATAGGATATTCTTGGATGTGGTAAATGTAGAATGAGGTGGCTGGTATCGATTCGACATAATATTTTGTATTGGGTCTGTTTAATTGCGCGTTATTAAGAGCGTCACTGTCGTGCAAGTTTGAGACAAATGTGTTGAAATATGTAATATTATAGTTAGATGAGGTGTGTCCAAGACACACGCGTTATTGTGTGACGCGTGGTAGAAGCGGAGTTCATTCGTTTCTCTATGACGTAGAATGGTGTGGTGACTAATTAATCTTGAAGCGTTTTGTTTGTTTGTTAAAGATGGGTCTAAGCAGGGAATACCAATCTATTGGGTGTGCCGTGTCTGTTCTGTGGAAAAAGGTGAATGTGGACAAGTATTGGTTGGGGTTGGTGTGTGTGTTTATCTCTGACCAGTTGTCTGTGTAGATCTGTCTAACGTCAGACGGTATGTCTCGTAAACTGTCCAGGTCAGAGGTCAAGCGAGCCTTTTTACTAGGCCCTTGGTGGGTGGGCCTTGGGCGTTTGTATGAATTTGAAGACGAGGGGTTTTCCTGGACTGAAGATGATGATGGTGTCTGCTAATAGTGTTGGGACGATGTGGAGGGAATTGTTGCAGATGTTGGTGCGGGTGTTGAAAATGAGACTGTGGCCGGTCCCGGTGTTGAAGACGATGAAGAGGTAGTGAGCCCCGTTGTTGTAGATGCTGGTGAGGGTCCCTGGGTTGCAGTTGGCGTGGGTCCAAATGTCGAACTCTGCGTAGGTGCAGGGGGTGTTGTTGTTGAAGATGGTACTGCAACCTATCAGCTCGGGTAAAGAGGTTTCTGCAAATAGCATAGCTAAACCGAGGTAGTGAGTGCGTGGTATTGATGTGCCGTAAGTAGTTATCACGACGGTTGAAAGGCTTCCTGCATCGATCACACACCAGGTTGTTTTGTGACACTGTTGTGGTGCCTATTTGAGGTGTATACGAGGGCGATGCTTCCGTGCTTGAGACGGGTCGGTGATCATTCTCTGTGTGACGTTTAAGTGTATCAGTCCTCTTAAACACCAGCCCACACAGAGAGCACTCGTGTCGTTGTCGCCCGTGAGCTATATCCAAATGTCGAGTGAGATCACGTGCCCGGGTGAAAACGCGCTCGCATTCCGAGCACGCTTGTCTTCGTCTCTGGTTAAGGCGAAGCAATCTGTGAAAGAGAATAAAAAATAGATTAAAATAAGAATTTAGACATCAAAACATAAAAATAACACCGAATACATGTGGCAAAATTCTTCGAGTTAGTAAACTATCAACCAGACACGCTCTGTTTTTCACTGGCATGACTAACTAAAAACCAGACAAAACAGACTTATAGACAAACTGACAGATAGACAGAGAGACAGATAGAGAGAGACACATACACGCACGCACGCACGCACACACACACCCACACACGCACGCACGCACACACACACACTTACAGATAGTTATAACAAGTCTTATTTTTACGTCTCTTTTTTGTTATGTTTCTGATACAATGGGAGATCTTTGTGTTATCATGTGAAAACCAGTCAGACAGTTTCTGGTTTGACTATTGTTGTGATGTTAAAATACATAAATGTCCGCATCGATTCGCCCCTTCACGGTTGGGTGTGGTAAGGGTGGAGGCAGACAATGACAAGTTATGATATTGATTTACCCCCATAACCCAGTTTGTGTGTCTTTTGTTTCGACTCGTAATTATTTTTACGAGAAGACTGATATTGATTTGCCCTCGTAACCCAGTTTGTAGTGTAAATATTTCAAGTGTCACGTAAATTTTCAGTGCAGCTGTGTCCCGGACAATTAAGTTGACAAAATTATGAATTTTTCAGCGGTAGACAGTTATGACAAACAGGACCCAGGAACAAAATTTTAAACGGAAGAGATTGATTTGTTTGTCTCGCCCCGTAAATGTATCGACTTGTAGAAATTGGTGGTTATTATGGAGCTTTGTCTGTTACACTAGTCAACAAATTTTCAAAAGTTATTTGTACCAGAAATTAAATATACCATTTCTTATTGATTTTGACATGCTGATTTCAAATATCATAATGAAATTCACCAATTGACTCTGGTTTTTTTTTAAATGATGAATTTACATTACAGTAATACAAATAATGTATGCTTGTTTAATTCTCTGGGGTGAACAGCTAGTCTTTCTACTTAAGCATTATAAAAATTGTGGTTACATACTCAATTAATTGATATTTCAACATAAAATGATAGAAAAAATAAAAACATTATTTAAAGTTCACATATCATGTTTTAAAAAGGAACGTTTGAACCCATTCCGTCATTATTCAGTCGCTGTTCAAGCTCTCTTTGCTTGCTTCTTGTAGTCAATCGATGAGGTGTCTCTTGTCACAGTCCAACAGTAACCAGCAAGCATTGAAGGGCTCTAATTGCCTTGATACCTTGTCTCCATAGCAGCAATGTCCTGGTGAAATCGTTCACCATGCTCATCACTGACCGCTCCACAGTTTGACGTAAAAAAATCCAGATGAGAATTCAGAAAATGAATTTTCAAAGACATGTTGCAGCCAAGACTCTTATACTTCAGAAGGAGATTTTCTACAATTTCATTGTAATTATCAGATCTGTTGTTTCCAAGAAAATTGTCCACCACTGACTTAAATGCTAGCCATGCTGCTTTTTCCTTGCCATGCAAAACGCAAAGAAACTCGTCATCATGAAGAAGTTTTCGAATTTGCGGACCAACAAATACTCCCTCTCTTATTTTAGCTTCACTCAGTCTTGGAAATTTTCTGATGAGGTATTTGAAAGCCTCATCTGTTTTCTCCATTGCATTGACAAAGTTTTTCATGAGACCCAGCTTAATGTGCAAGGGTGGCAACAAAATCTTGCTGGTGTCGACAAGTACTGGGTTCTCAACGTTCTTACTGCCAGGCTGCAATGACTGCCTGATTGGCCAATGTCTTCTGATGTAATGGTCACTTCGTGCACGGCTATCCCACTCACAGAGAAAGCAACAGTACATGGTGTATCCACCCTGTAGTCCAAGCAAAAGAGCGACCACTTTTAAGTCACCGCAAAGTGACCAATGATGATGATCGTAGTTTATACACTTCAAAAGCTGCTTAATGTTTTCATAAGTTTATTTCATATGAACTGCGTCACCAACTGGAATTGTCGGTAACGCATTACCATTATTCAACAAAACAGCTTTAAGACTCGTCTTGGATGAATCAATGAAAAGCCTCCACTCTTCCGGTATGTAATTGATTTTGAGGGCTGCCATTAAACCAGAAATGTTGTGGCACGCAGAAAGGTCACCCTCTTTGAAAAAGAATGTAATAAGCGGCTTCTGGCGGTTCCTATACACAGAAATTGTAACATCTTCTGCCAGGAGATTCCACTGTTGCAATCTGGAACCCAAAAGCTCTGCCTTGTTCTTCGGTAAATTCAGATCTCTTACAAGATCATTCAGTTCACCTTGGGTTATTAAGTGTGGTTTAGTGGATGTAGTTTGCTCAAAATCTGGGTCGCTTGAGGTTGATGGTTCAGGACCACCAATGTCCTCTTCTTCATCAGTGGAAGCAGCTGAAAATGATTCTGGCACTTTGGGAACTGGTAGGTCATCGCCATGTGGTACCGGACGTATTGCAGAGGGGATGTTTGGATATTCCAGAGTACATTTTTTCTTCTTTGATATGCCTTTCCCAATTGGAGGGACCATGCAAAAGTAACATTTGTTGAGATGATCAGTGGGCTCTCTCCAAATCATTGGGACTGCAAAAGGCAAAGCTTGCCTTTTGCCAGTCAACCACAGTGTAAGATGTGCTGCACATGTATTGCAGCATATGTGTGGCGCCCAGCTCTTATCTTGATCTCCTATTCTGCAGCCAAAATACAAACTGTACGCCTTCTTAATCACTTTAGTTATATTTCGTTTTTGTGATAGAAATGTCACCTCACCACATATATAACAGAAATTATTAGCACTGTTCACACATGTCCTAGGCATTTCTAACTACGATACTTTTGATAAGGACAAATGCACTTACTAATGGCAAAATTTTATCAGAGATAAGATATTTATACACAAAGGTGATGTAATCATAGGTAGGATTGCATCATCAACTTCTAGTTACATTTTTATTGGTCATTAGAAAAAATTATGCAATCGCCCACAACAGTTGCGTCATATATATATAAATTGACCGTAATTAAATAAACCTGTAGCATATATCTTGAAAACTAGAGCCAATCAACATTTTAAAATGTCATTTTCGTTTTCAGCACACCAAAATTAGTTAAGATCAGCTATTTTCATTTCTGGTACATTTTGGTTGTTGACTAGTGTTATCGATTGCAACCCACCTAGGACCGTGACCTATATATCGATCCAAATATCCAACAGACACAAAGCAACTCACTTTGTCTATAATTCATGGCTCTAATAATAGCGTTTACACAAGAACAAGACGAACACTGGTACATGGCATATCGATCAGACTCTAGGGAGATAATGTTTTTGACCTTTTTAAACTAATTGTCGACGAGTTGTTTTCGGATGGAGTTATAGTATTTTTCAGAACCAAGACTGAGTCGAAGACGTCTAGCTATTTTAACAACGCTGCTATACTAGAGCAAAATTATATAATATTTCTAGCAAAAAATAAAAATAAAAAACATGGACACAGACACAAAGACAAAGATGGCCACAGAAAAACACAAATACAAATAGTCACAATCAAACAAATGCAAACAAACAGACAAAGACAAATGGAGACAAAAATACAAACACAATCACATATATATAAAAATTCGAGTTTATATATATATATATATATATATATATATATATATATATATATATATATATATATATATATATATATATATATATATATATATATATATATTCAGATAGTTGGCTATATATATATATATATATATATATATATATATATATATATATATATATATATATATATATATATATATATATATATATATATATATAGCCAACTATCTGAATTTTTTTTTTAAATGACTGCGAGCTTTAGTGACACCCTCGTATCTTTCTAGCGGAATTACAGGAAATGTTACAAGTTATGTTTAACAAAACTTCTATAATATTCTTATTAAAGATAATATTTGTCTACAGAGTTATAAATTTCTTGTAACGGACGCGTATTTAATCTACGTATATATAAAACATAGTACACTTACCTTATACGTTGCAATAGTTGGATGTAAGAAAAGGAATTGTTGAAGTGTCTGTCTTCAACGGCTGGTCTGTCACAGAAGGCTGGTTCTACATGCAAATACAGGTGTCTTTGCTTCTGGAAGTCTGTTTACGGAATGCTGGGGTCTTAGAATGTCGCCGTATATAAGATATCTCAAACAGAAAAGTAATGCTCCCACCAGCGAATCACGCGCGTGTGCAATCGATAATTTCACGGGCGTTGTCACTCTTCTTGACTGAGCAGAGTGAGTCATGAAAAAGAAAGAGAGGTAATATCGATTATATAATTACGTTCAGCTTTTTGTCTCATCGCTTTGTCTATTACCCGACCCGTTAAAGATTCGTTGTCTACTTAATTCTCGCGCCAGTAACGCGAGGTTATTATTCACTTATCTAAGGTCGCGCCACTTAGGTAAAAATTACGAATCGATGTATGTTTAAAATAATTTTAGATACTTCAAAATATAAAAATGGAACCAGGCTAATTACAGTTATGTTCGCTTTTTCCTGTACTTTTCCCCAAAAAAATAGATATTTTGTTTGTCCGTTTGTCACACTATATTCAGAACTTAACTGGGTAACACTTTATTGTAAGTTTAAAAAAAATGACCAGTAATATTGTATACGAGTTGGGTGATATTTTACTTACATTAAAGCTAAGCTACCGCCTTTATATTAGAGCAAATCATATCTTTAAAAATTAAAATTGGATTAACCAGGCTGCCGAGTACGACTCGTAGAATATTTAGCAGATATTTGTTGTGTTTATGAATAGCAAAAATTAACATTTCACTTGAGTGTGGCTATTTTAGATAGATATATAAAGGTAGAAACAGACCAAATACAAAACAAAACCTTAGAAATCGTAGGATTAGCTTGCGTCTGGGTAGCGAGTAAATATGTGGAAACTCCATGATTGTTTTGCTCGAGGCTGGGTTTTCACCAGTATGGCCTTAGATATAAAATAACTTCATATGAGTGTAATTTATCATTGCTAGCCATGGACCCCAGGTGGTAACACCCCTTCACAGCGCTGATAGCTGGACCTACCGGAAGTGGGAAAACTGTCTCTGTACGTCGGTTTTTACAACATCAAGGCGAGTTGGTGGTCCCTGCCCCAGACGAAGTTATATGGTGTTATGGGAAATGGCAGTCAATGTATAATTCGATGACCGGAGTCCAGTTTATTGAAGGACTGCCGGACGTGGAACAGTGGACATGTGATAAGAAACGACTGCTCGTTATAGATGATCTGATGAGTGAGACGGATGATAGAATAACTAAACTATTCACGAAAGGCAGCCCCTATCGCAATATTAGCGTGATCTACATCGTGCAACATTTTTTTGGCAAGAAAAAAGAACCATCAGCTTGAATTCTCATTATATAGTGCTTTTCAAAAGCCCCGATTACGAATCTAGCCAAGCAGATGTACCCAAGTCGTACTGCCTATATCCAAGAAAGTTTTAAAGACGCGACCGGTGTTACGCACGGTTATTTGCTAATCGACCTGCGACAGGCAACACCGGATGCTTTGAGATTGCGCAGCCATATATTTCCCCACGAACAACAAGTCGTTTACGTCCCCAAATAACAAGGTAGGGAAAAAGGTGAAACGTCACGCCGAAATGTTGAAGTTCTTGGGCAGTGCAAAACCCCCAGCCATCAAGGTTGCTATGAAAACAGCGTCACCCGACCTCATAGGAACACTCTGCGAATGTTGTCACAACGTATTAAAATGTAACGTTCCACTTACACCCCCTCAGAAGAGGCATATGTGTCGTTACAAAACCACCCTGAGAGCGCTCACCCAAAAGTAATTGTCGCTCAGACGGCGGAAACAATTTTTACAAAAGGGTGGTTTCATATGCGCTTTGCTGGGCTCTATACTAAGCGTATTAAAAGGTATCTTAGGTGTGTAAAAAGATGGCCAAGAAAATGATTTTGATGGACCCTCGTTTGTTAGAGCCTCAAACACCTTATAGAACCCCCGATGCTCTAAGAGATAACCTAGGAGAATTGGACAGTCAAATGCAACGAGTCTTGGACCGAGAAGATTTACCTATGGGCGACAAAGCTAGATTATATCAGCGAACACTCCAGCGCTATTTGACTCGACTAAAGCAGTACAGTCACGTGCCTCTAGGCGTCCTGGACATCAAACAACCAACACAAGTCACCACCATCGACCAGCCAGGTTCACCAACTGTACTTAAAGACGACGTCATGGACAAAATTCTTCAGTCGCCGACCGAACAAGTCACACCTGCTACGAGTAATCGAAAGAAGGTGGTTAACAGTAAATTGCGAGAAACATCGTTGTATTCGCTCAGAAGAAGGAAAAAGACTAAAAATCTAAAGTGGGAAGCATGGCCAAAGAAGTGAATAAGATTTTAAAACAGCACTACTACGAACCGAAGCTACCAGGTGTCTATGGCAGCTCGGGTGCATTGCAGCGTAGTTCCAAACTTACTCCTAAAAAAATCGAAGATTGGTTAAGCCAGCAGGATACGTACACCTTACACAAGCCGGTGCGTAGAAAATTTAAAAGACGCGCGACCGTCGCGGGTGGTATCGATCAACAGTTCCAGGCTGATCTAATAGACTTGCGCAGTTTAAGAAAACTCAACGATGGCTTTTCCTATCTAGTGACGTGTATCGATGTGTTTAGTAAATTTGCGGGGGGGGGGGGGGGTTTCCTTTAAAAACAAAAACTGGGAAAGCCTTAGTAGAAGCTGTGAAAAGAGTTTTTAATAGTCGCACACCAATACATTTTCAAACAGACAAAGGCAGTGAATTCGTCAACAAAACATTCTTAAAGTTTCGTAATGAAGAGGGTGTCCATTTCTTCACTACGGAGAATGAGGATACCAAGGCAGCTATAGTGGAAAGATTTAATCAGATCTTAAAAGAAAAAATGAGGCGTTACTTTACCAAAACCAACAGTCTTCGATACGTCGGCGTGATAAAGCAACTGATCCACAACTACAATTATTCATCTCATCGGAGTATTCGGATGGCGCCGTCGCAAGTTAACCCGATCAATCAAGAAGAGGTGTGACATACGTTGTATTCGACCGCTGACGTCACCGGAAGAAAAGTCTATTTTAAAGAAGGTGATCGCGTGCGGATCGCGCAAGCCAGACAGTCTTTTAAAAAGGGTTATACGCCTTCAAAAAGCGTCTGGACCTGATGGCATTCCAGCAGAGGCCATCAAAGCAGATATCGACACGGCTACAGAGATATCATATAAATTACTTGGTAAAGTCTGGGAAAAGGAAGAGATACCAGCAGAATGGAAGGAAGGATACTGGTTAAGTTGCCTAAGAAGGTTAATTTACAAGAGTGCACAAATTATAGAGGAATAATGTTACTATCAGTGCCAGGAAAAGTATTAAACAGGATTATCCTTGAGAGATTAAAAGAGTCCATAGAGAAGAAACTGAGAGATGAACAAGCAGGTTTTCGACAAAATAGATCATGTACAGACCAGATAGCCACTTTGAGAATAATAGTTGAACAAAGTCTGGAATAGAATTCACCACTATACATCGGATTTGTGGACTACGAAAAGGCATTTGACAGTGTAGACAGAGAATCACTTTGGAAATTGATGAGGCATTATGGAGTTCCCCTGAAGATCATTAATTTAATAAAGAAAACATATGAAAACATGACATGCAGAGTTCTTCACGAAGGACAGCTTACAGAACTGTTTGGGATAAGAACAGGAGTGCGACAGGGATGCCTCTTGTCTTCATTTCTTTTCTTACTAGCAATAGACTGGGTTATAATATCATCGACAACACACAACAGAAATGGAATCCAGTGGACTCTGACAAAGCAGTTGGATGATCTCGATTTTGCTGATGACTTGGCTCTTCTTTCCCATAACCGTAATTAGATGCAGGACAAATTGAAAACACTCGATGAGAGGTCACAGCAATTGGGTCTGAAAATACACAGGGAAAAGACAAAAATAATGAGAATAAATGCAGGTAATGATAACAGTAATATAGACAAAGTTGGAGAGACAGACAGCAATATCAAAATAAGAATACAAAAGGCAAGAGGAGCTTTTATTGCATTGGGAAATATATGGAGATCAAGAGAAATCGGATCCAACACGAAAATAAGAATCTTCAACTCAAATGTGAAGTCAGTCCTATTGTATGGCTCTGAGACATGGAGAACAACAAAGACAACAACCAAAAAGCTACAGACTTTCATAAATGGGTGCTTGCGTAGAAAAGAGGGATTAAAATTGTATGACAAGGTTACCAACGTGGAACTGATGACAAGAACCAGACAAGTGCCAGTGGAACAAGAGATGAGAAGAAGACGATGGCGATGGATAGGACACACACTGAGGAAACCTGTTGATAGCATTACAAGGCAGTCTTTGTTCTGGAACCCCCAGGGCAAGAGAGGCAGAGGTAGACCAAGAAGCACATGGAGAAGAGAGCTGGAAATAGAGGTGAAATGATGAGAACGTGGAAAGAACTTGAGATTATGGCACGTGACAGGAGGACTTGGCATGTATTTGTTGAAGGCCTATGCTCCTTTGGGAGTGGAGGGTTATGAAGAAGAAGAATACGCCTTCGTGGACAGAAGAACTGTTTACGGTCAGCCGACTAAACAATACAAGTCCGGTCACGTACGTTCTTAAAGATGATTCGGGTGAGGAATTGAAAGGGTCTTTTTACAAAGAAGAGCTGCAGCGGGTCGGTGACAAAATAGTTTATCGAATCGAGTTCATTTTGCAAGAACGACGAGGTGTTAGCGGTGTTAAAGAGTATTTAGTCAAATGGTTCGGTTATAACTCGTCATTCAACAGCTGGATTTCCTCCAAACAGCTAGCGAGATATCGAGACTGATGGACATAGAAGACGTGGCCACGCCAGTTTTGCGGTCACCCCCTCCCAAGGCCACGAGAACCTCGTTCTGGCCTTTTTTTGGGGAAACTAGTCCCGAGTCTAGAGATCGTTTTCATCTGTCAGATGATCGTTATATATGTCGTCATCGGGGTCTCGTTATTCAATCTGAGTCGGAGCAACGCCGAGGGGCCTGACGGCAAGTTTTGGATCGCCTTAATGAGCAGTTGTCTGGGTTATATGTTACCTAACCCTAAGATAGGATGAGTTTTTACGTGACTTTACCGAGCAATGCCTCGATGAAAATATACCTAAACAATAATGCCGGTCACTTTTTCGTCAAGTTGCCACTTGACTTCACGGTACGAGGTTGGCTTGGTTGAGATTCAATTCCCCAAACGTTATTTTAACGTACTGGAGGACGAACTATGGATACATTACTTCCCAAACAAAGACGAGGGAAAAACACCTATAATACTTACGTTGCTCGCCGGTCTATACAATTCACGCGACACGCTTATCGATGAATTGAATCGATTGCTTTTAGGAACGGATGTGAATGAAAAAGCGCAAATTAGAATCCATTTTAACAATAATAAGGCCACCTTGACGCTGTATGAAACGGGGGCGGAAGTTAGAATTAGCGAGACGTTGAAAAACATGTTAGGGTTGCCCTCATCGATCGTAACAGGCGCCGACCCAATACTACGAGGAGAGACTGAAGTACAAATGGATAGTAACATGAAAAAGGTGTACGTGTACTGCGACCTCGTAGCGGCGAGACCGGTTGGGGATGCTTCGGTTCCTTTGTTACGAATTGTCTCTATTTTGGACAGGACTACCGCTTCGGTTTTTAGGATTTACGACAAACCGCACTACGTACCCCTGAGTCGTTTTTCGTTTGACACCGTGGAAATACTTTTAACTAATGACAACGGTAAGACTAACCCATTCACCAGCGAAGCTTCGGTGTTGACGCTACATTTCCGAACTCACAGACGGTTTGATTTCGAATAGAAAAAAAATGGTTAGACACGTACCAATACGCCGAAACCCCAAAATGTACGAGGAGTTTTACTGCAATCAAGCCGGGCACGGGATGCCAGTGTTTATTGGAGGCAGAAGTCAAGGAGGGCATAGCTTAGGAAGTTTTTTCAGCAGGCTCGGTCGCATGGTTCTCCCGTGGTTAAAAACGGGAGGTAAAGGTTTACTCAGAGAAGGGGTTGGCACCGGTCAACAGGTCGCGAGCGATGCGTTAGCGGGAAGAAATGTTGGAGAATCATTTCGTGAACGAGCTAGAGAATCGGGTCAGCGTTTATTACAGGGAGCGGTTGACCACCTCACCACTAACCAATCGGGTAGCGGTATTAGAAGAAAAAGAACAAGAAAGGGGAGGGCTGTCCCACCTGGCGAACCGAAAAGAATAAAACGAACTACCCGAGCTCGCCCTTCTCATTCCCAGAAGAACAAGCAACGGTACTCTGATATATTTGCATAATGTCGCTTATTCACCCCAGCTCGTGCGAGTGTCTTCACAGCGGTCTAGATTTGTTTAGCGTGCCACCAACACAGACAGCCGTAGAAGATGGTCAATTTGTGGAGATACATCCGTTGGCCGCCTTAGCGCCCGGAACCCCTGAGGAATTTGTAATATCGGGGAACGGGGAAGAATATCTAGATTTGTTCAATACTTTTCTGCACGTGAGCGCCAAAATCACGTTAGCCAATGGCGACAAATTACCCCCTAATGCGGATGTGACACTGGTCAACTATTACCTGCACAGTTTATCCTCCCAAGTCGACGTTTCCCTGAACGACACGCTGATTACACCCAGCGAGAACACCTACCCTTATAGAGCTTACATGGAAGCAACGTTGAATTACGGGGAGGAAGCCAAGCGAGGTCATATGACAGCGGCTCTGTTTTACAAAGACACGCCAAACTCTATTGAGGAAACACAGGGCGATAATAACAACAGACTAAGGCTACGTCGAAATATAGCGGCTGGTTATCAGGACATTGATATGATGGGTCGGTTACATTCAGATATTTTCGCCCAAGATCGCTATATGTTAAACGGGGTGACCATTAAAGTGAAACTCACTCCGTCTAAAGATGCGTTCAACGTGTTAGGACACGACCACGCTGGTGGTTATAAATCGATTATAACTTATGCGGCCCTGGTTGTACGGAAAGCCAAATTAAATCCGGCAATCTCTCTAGCGCACAAGAAAGCCTTGTTGCTAGGTAATGCCAAGTACCCTTTGAAACGAGTTGTGCTAAAAACTTTCTCTATTCTTAAAGGGATGTTATCACACATGCAGGATAATCTATTTCTCAGTAAAACCCCGACACGGATAGTAATTGGCATAGTCACTTCGACTGCTTTTAACGGTTCGTACACTGCTAATCCGTTCAATTTCGCTAATTTTGGTCTGATATATTTAAATGTCAGCACGGATGGCAGAACAGTTAGTGGCAAGCCTTTGTCAACGGATTATGATCACAACCAGTACGTGAGAGCCTTCTTTGGCACGAATCTAGCCATGACAAAGACGCCGGCAACGATCTTGAATATAGACATTTTAAGAATGGTTACGCATTTGACCTCACCCCCAGTTTACTGGACGGTGACCAGTTCGAGATGGCTAAGTCGGGACCTCTCTCAATAGAATTTAAATTCTCCGCGAGCACACCCGAACCATTACAAGTCATCGTCTACGCCGAGCAAGACTCGATATTGGAAATAACGAAATCGCGCCAAGTTTTGACAGACTACACCGCTTAAACGATGAATACAGACGAGATACATACCATACTCCGGTCAGACATATTTGTTAAACGGACTGGGGGCGTTAAAGTTTTAGCTCGCGACCAATTACCTCGACGTATCGATCCGACCAAGACGGCTGCTTTCGTTATCAACACTGACCGTAGCTATCGACCTGGTGACCACTGGGTCGCTCTATATTATAATGGATGTGGAACTTTTGAATATTTTGATTCTTTCGGACTACCACCTAGACACCCGGACCTTGTTAATTTTATAGCGAGAAACTCTAACAGACCTTTTAACTACAATTCTAGACATTTACAAGATGTAGTTACCAACGTTTGTGGACTCTACACAATTTATTTCGCATTGATCAAAGCGCGGGGTGGAAGTATGCAGCACGTCCTGCTGCCATTTTTGTCTAGACAACACGTCAACGATCGATTAGTTTTTCGACTAATCAGCCCCCTGTTAGCGCGCAACAAGTCTGGATACGTTTTAAAAACCAGATTAACCTAGTTTTCCTTCATATAAATAGACACTTGTGCGACCAACGCCCAGACACTCGCGATCACACCTCACTAAAGATGACTACCCCCGGCCCCGTTCCCACAAACTGGGTGTATATGCGTAGAAGTGGTGAAATCAATAAAACTATTATAGTTACAGACTCGCCAAGTAATCCGAAACGACTGTGCTCGGACTCTGAGAGCTCCTAGTCGTATGGCAGGCACGACCGTAGTAGTGAGGTTAGACGTCTCTAACCCTATCCTACATCAACTATTCCATAGACAATCAGTCTACCCAGCTGTAAAAGTGAGTACCTGGGTTAGGGAAGGAAAAGAAGGGAACTGGTCACCCCATTTTGTAAATCTGAGACCTAGTATAGGTGAAGTCTCAATTCACTCCCTTGTGACAGAATCTGCTGTGGGAAAACCTTTTTGTTATTTTAATTTTTTTGTCCTTTTGGTTGGTGTTTGGTCCATGCACAGGAAAACTGGTGTTTGTCTTATGCATGGGATACCCGGTACAACCCGACTGTGTTTTATGCTACTGGCTGCAAGTCAGGTCCATGAAAATTCCAGTATTTTGCACACAGTCAGCGGTTGTGGATGTATATTGGTACGATATTGACCTTATATGAGCATGTTGTTTGATCCTCAGGTATCAAGTATTGGCATAACTTTCACTCTAAGATAAACAGTGAATGACAACATGAGTAGTATGTCATGTACGCTACGACGCGCATTCAGGCGGTGGCGCGTGACTTTTATATAGTAAAATACTCCGATCGATTTCAGGCGGTGGCGCGTCAGGCGGTGGCGCGTGACTTTTTATATAGCAATATATTCTGAAGGGGAAATAATCAATAGAAAGAGAAAAGGTCAAGACTAGTGGTTACGTCCCTTAAGTTGGGGTGTCTGACCTTGACATATATTACAATATTTAGTTATACAATTAGACATATATTTATACATATATTACAATATATATATATATATATATATATATATATATATATATATATATATATATATATATATATATATATATATATATATATATATATATATATATATATATATATATATATAACAACAGTTATACGATATTTAGACATATATAGTTATATACATAGATAACAAAGATTTTAGTTAATATATTTTATTTTTCAAATAACAATATCATTGTACAATATTTATATGAGTGGTGGCAGGGGTGACGATGCATGTTGGGGTGTAGCTGGCGGTTCTAGATTAGGGTTTTTTTTGTGTGTGATGTTGTATTGGACTGGTAGTGTGTTGGTGTGTTTGTTTATACATATATACATACAACATATATAAAATATAAAAAATCGATAATGACGGGGAAAAAAAATCGATAATGTTGGATTAGGTTACTAAGAGGGTTTTTGAAGCAAGTGGAGTCTTTTGATGCTGGCGCGGGTGACGATGCATGTTGGGGTGTAGCTGACGGTTGTAGGTTAGGGGGGGGATTTTTGTGTGTATGACTCAGCAGTGTGTTGGTGTGTTTATATATATATATATATATATATATATATATATATATATATATATATATATATATATATATATATATATATATATATATATATATATATATATATATATATATATATATATATATATACATACAATATATATAAAAAATACAAAAAATCGATAATGACGGAAAATATAAAAAATCAATAATGGCGGGTTAGTAGGTTACGAAGGGTTTTTTTTTAAGCAAGTGGAGTCTTTTTGTGCTGGCGTGGGTGACGATGCATATTGGGCTGCAGCTGGCGGTTGTAGGTTAGGGGGGATTTTTGTGTGTTGTATTGTGCCAGTAGTGCGTTGGTGTGTTTGTTTATATATATATATATATATATATATATATATATATATATATATATATATATATATATATATATATATATATATATATATATATATATATACATATATACATACATACATATATACATATATACATATGTATATATAAAATATAAAAATCGATAATGATATAAAATATTAAAAAATCGATAATGGCGAGTAGGTTACTAAGAAGATTTGAAGCGAGTGAAGTCTTTTTGTGCTGGCGAGGGGGACGACGCATGGGTGTGTACAATTTGGGGTGTAGCAGGTGGTTGTGTGTTTGACTCAGGAGTGAAGTGTTAGAGACTTGTCTATACCAGGGACAGCATCTAGAGGTGGGAGTGAAGTGCTAGAGACTTTACTAGGTCCAGCGTCAAGAGGTGGGAGTGACGTGTTAGAGACTATACCAGGTCTAGTATCAAGAGGTGGGAGTGAAGTGTTAGAGACTATACCAGCGACAGCATCTAGAGGTGGGAGTGAAGTGTTAGAGACGTCACTATACCAGGTCCAGCATCGGGAGGTGGGAGTGACGTAAATGTGGTGTAGCTGGCGGGTGTAGGTTAGGGGGGATTTTTGTGTGATGTTGGGTGGGTTATTTAGACATATATACAGACAATATATATTGATAAACGCACTATGTTTACCAGTTGATAAAGGCCCTTTTTCGTGTATGCTTGGGTAAAGTGCCACCACATTGATGAAGGTGTAGTACTGGTAGTTGTTAGACATCACATTGATAAAGCTTTTCCAGTCACAATGTTCGGTACATAGGTCAGGTTACCGACTGTTGGGGCCCTGACAATGTGTACTGTTAAGTGCGTGTATACTGGTGCAATGGGTGAGTGTGAACATCAATAATGACAAACGCGAATGGATGATAGTTCGACAAGTGCACAGGTCACTCACTCCAATCACAGGTGGAAGTCAAGGATGGCTGGACTACTGTGGTCGTTTCATATTATTTAATAGGACGTACACATGGACAGTACGAGCATCGTTACAGGAACACAAGTCGACATAAACAGCATAGTGTTGATCAATGGTCTACCATCATAAATTAGCATTCATGTTGAATAACATTGCAATGGATCATCTGTATACAAGCACTTAGATTTCCATTGTTTATCAATACAATCATCAGGTCTTACTGACCGCGCATGTCAGTTAATAAATAGACCTACTGTTCAAACTTGACTCCTAAACAGGACCTCTTTCTAGCGAAGATTCCTTTAGGTAAATTACAGCAAATCTCCGTGAAGATAATGTTAACCCACTAGTATTGGGTTTTCTTTATAACTGTGATCTCTTAATCATCACCTGATAATAAGGAGGCATTCCCGTTCTCTGATGGATGATCGGCAATAAGTAGGATTCCAAAATAAATAGAATTCCAAAATGGCTTCTGGTTCCCTGTTGCGCATCGCTCACTATACGGATGTATAGCAAATCTTCAATCGAAGCTTTGTTCATCAACAATAAATGATTCTATAAGAATCAGCATATTCTGTCCTCATAATTGCTGCATATAAACATATTCAGTGCTGCTAGATAACATGTCGTCCCGACATATATACATAGGTAAATTCATATCGGCGTCTGCCCATCTGAGCCTAGGAATGAAAGAGTTCAGTGAACAGTTCTTTACCTTGCCATACGAAATATACTAGCAAACACAAACACTCTCCTGGCGTTACTGAATCAACACTGGGGAACTCATGGATTTAACAATCCTAGAAGAAACTATCTTCGTCCCCATCATCAATCGAAGAGATCACAAACTTTTGGACAGGTCTAAGACATGACGTCCCGCCAGGCTCCTTCATCACCGAAGAACTCTCTAACCTATCTTCATGCGCCGAAAGCACCTGACCCCAAAGTACAGTACAAGGAAAAATAGTTCCACTTAAACATACTAAGATATCAAGATATAAGACATACTCGTCCTACATAGACAAGAACTACACATAGATTCGGGCCATAGATATTCTGAAGCAAGAACAATCTATTTCTAACCAAACACAGAATAGATCGCTGTAAACCTAGATTCCTCCACTGAGTTCGATCTTCAGGAAAGATACAAGAACCGATAACTCACAGAATGAATACCCATCGCCTAATCTGAGTTCCGTCCCTTTAGACTGAAAATCGTGAATTCAAAGATAAATATATTTTTATCAGACAAATAAATACATTTTAAATTTGTATGCGTATTTACGGTAATCTGTGCGCCCCACAAAAGAATATGTGCGCAACAGACTACCACACCCCCCGGGAAAAAAATGAAATCATTTTTTTTTCCATCTGAGAGCAACATACAATAGGCTCCCAACGCACAAATACTGCGCAGATGAGAAATATCTGGAAATTTATAAGCCAAATTAAGGCAAAGTCGAAATATAAATCGACTGGTGAGAATACATCTCAACCTCTCAGAGAAAGCATTTCTCTTAAGCATAAATGTTTCCAGGGAGGTGTCACCAACGCATACTACCATACTTGCAATGACACAATGCATATAAAAATTTCATATTTAAGCATTATAAGTACATGATTGGCAAACAAGAAAAATCATCAACGAGTACCGGTGAATATATATCAATGAACGTAGTGATAGTAGTGATACAATCACTATACTACAAATCACAATGTGTATCTATCTTGATATAGAAAAGAAAAATCTGTTGTCGAGTTGGAAGTGTTAAGAAGTCCAAGACTCAACAGTTAAGTGGAATCATGTGGGCATCTAGACAGAATGTCTGCCATCACATTATCTGATCCACGGATAGCTCGTACCGAAAAATGAAAAGGTTGAAGAGCAATTGCATATCGAGTAGACCTCGAGCTCTTCAAATTTTTACTCTGTATAGACATAAGAGCTTTCTGATCGGTTTCTACTATGAAATGTGCTCCTAGAAGGAATCTTTGTAATTTGAGAATCGACCATATGTTACGGTATATGTTATTAAAGCCGTCTGCTAAAGGTTAGCAGACGTGCAATTGTAAAGGTTAAGACATTTAATATATTACGATAGATGTTTCAATTATTGAACGCTCCATACACGATCGATTATGACGTGTCTAGCGTTGTTTGGGTCACAGTCGGTAACTAGGAGACGCTACCGTTTGTTACTTGACCGCCAAGCTGAATAGCTGCGTTTTCTAACCTTCCAATTCAATGGCATGATATAGCCATTTATATGTGCATTTATGATGGACCAGGGTCAGTCCTAGAACTCTATATGAGAGGAAACTTATGGAGGTTAGTGTTTAACTAGAATCCTCAGAAGGAGGAGAATAATCGTCCAATCCGTATGAAATATTCAGACTCGCAGTCTCACTGTCGGCAGGTAGCCATGTCTATCTGCGCGTGCATATAGCTGTGATGTTCTGACGACAATACTGCATTGTATCCTTAAACGGACATTGACACGTAAACCAGCAGTCTACGTTATTGATTAATTTATGCATGACTTATACGGACTTATGTTCTGCTCATATTTGAAATGATCATCCTGTGTGTACATGTGATTAAATATTACGGACTCAACCTGAAGGCATTAATTACTTCATTAATGTTGCTGAGTTCAAGTATTACATGTTACTTCTTCATACCATGCTACTGAGTTGTATGAACGCTTCACCCTAATTCGCGTAATGATAAAACAAGCACGATGAACAAGAAATCACTAAAATAACTATACTCAGCACATGATCTTCAACCGGCAAATAACTCAGCAACACCATACCATAGCCAATATTTCACGGTCTAAAACCGAATAATTCCTTTCTGCAGCATTAAGCTTTCTGGAGATATACATTACAGGATGCAGAGTTCCAGAGTACTCTTGCATTAGTGCCGCTCCAATCCCAGTGGATGAAGCGTCACTACGAAGAACAAATGTCTTATCTGTAGTAGGTAACACTGAAATAGGTGGTGATGAAAACAAAGTTTTGATCTTATCCAAAGAGGATTGGCATTCTTGTGACCAGTGGACTATATTAGGCGACCCTTTCTTTAGTAGTGTAGAAAGAGGTGCCATGATAGAGGATAGATTCGGAATGAATCTTCCATAAAATTGAATAAGACCTAAGAGACTTCGCACTTGCTTTTTAGTCTTAGGAATAGAGATGTTAAGTATCTTAGTGATATTATGGTCCTCTGTCTTTAGGAAACCATGACCCACTCGATGGCCCAATGAAGAAATTTCGCTAAAACCAATGCAGGCTTTAGAGGGTTTCGCTGTCAGGTTATACTCGCGTAGAGTAGACAGTAATTCAACTAACCCCGAATAGTGATCTTCCCAAGTATCGCTGAAAAGACAGATGTCGTCTAGATACGCGATGACATCTGACCGATAAGATAGAATTCGACGCATCATGCGTACGAATGTAGCTGGAGCGTTCATAAGGCCGAAAGGCATGACATTCCATTGAAAAAAGGCCTCTAGGTGTAGAAAAAGCCGTAAAAGGTTTGGCGCGTTCAGATAAAGGAACTTGCCAATATCCTTTAGACAAATCTAGTTTAGTGAAAAAATGAGATTTAGAAAGCCTAGTAAGTAGCTCTTCTAGTAAAGGCATAGGTTCAGCATCGAACTTCGTAACTTGATTCAATTTGCGATAGTCAACGCAAAGACGTATGTTATTGTCTTTTTTCCGAACAATAACCATCGGCGAAGAATATGCAGAAGTGGATGGTTCAATTATTTTTAAATCTATCATCTCATCCAACTCCTTCTCAACCTGTGCTTGAAAATTTATAGGGATAGGATAAGGTCTGACCCTAATAGGATTATGGTCAGTTAGAATAATGTCATGTTCAATGACATGAGTTTGTCCAGGGATGTCAGTAAGGACATCCTGAAATGTTTGTAACATAGCCGAAACTTGTCGCTGTTCTCCTAAAGACAAATCCGGAGAAACAGTAACGTTTTTCCATGATTCACTAGAATCAAGTGGAATCATCGGAAGCGGAAGATTAACATCCGAAAAAGTTGTTTCCTCATCCTGTATTACGGACAGTGATGAGTAATGACCATGTTGGACTGGTGAATCGTCCGTTGCCTGGAAAATAGGCTGTAAATAATCCGGACGTTCATGGAATTCCGTAAGCATATTGATGTGGAAGGTTTTATGCTTTCCATCAATATCGACAATGTAGTCAACATCGGAAATTTTCGAGATTATATCGTACGGACCTTTCCAAGAAATAAGAAGTCTGTTTTCCCTACAAGGTAGTAAAACAAATGCTTTGTCACCAGGACAAAGTTGTCGTAAGGTTCTTTTCTTATTGGCAAATTGTCTTGCTTTCTGCTTAGCAAATTCAGAAGAAGAAGTTGCCAATTTGCATGCTTCGATAATCTTTTGTCTCAGCGCGATGACATATTCGTAAGAAGATTTTGTGTCATCGGTAATATTATCAGCGGTTATGAGATTATGAAGCAAAGACATAGGGCCGCGCGGTCGCGCGCCAAAGACAAGTTCAAAGGGAGAAAATTCTGTATGTTCATTGGGGACCTCTCTGTAAGCGAAGAGGGCCGCGGGTAAAACCCTGTCCCAATCTTGAGGATGATCCTCAGTTATCTTCCCTAGCAAGTTTTTGAGTGTTCTATTTAGCCGTTTGACCGACCATCCCATTGGACATAGGATGATAGATACTACTCAAAGATCTCTCTATCTGCAGAGTCGACATCACTTGAGACATGGTATCCGATATTAGTTGGGTGCCATGGTCTGATAATATTTCTCCGGGGATTCCCAGACGAGAAAATATAAGCCAAAGAGCATCTGCAATGTCAGCAGTATTAATGCTCTTCAAAGGAATAGCCTCTGGCCAACGTTTGCACATGTCCACACACGTTAAAATAAACTGATGTCCTCTAGCAGATTTGATCTTAAATGGACCAATGATGTCTATCGCCATTTTCTGAAATGGTCGAATAGGAATGTCTGCAGCCTGAATAGGTGCAGCATGGCGTGGACCTTTGGATTTGACTTCTTGACATACTATACAAGATTGACAATAAATCCGTATGTCTTTGTTCACAAAAGGCCAAAAGAAAGCCGCAAGAACTCTTGACTTTGTACGGGAAAAACCCATATGTCCAGCACACTGAGAGTCGTGAGCGTGTTGCAAAATTTTAACTCTCAAATTCTTGGGCACAAGAATCTGAGAATGACTTGACTTAGCGGAGTCTTGCACCATACGTACAAGTACGCCATTCTTCATTGTAATCCAAGATTTACGCTTTGTATCTTTATTCGGATCACCTTTTGTTGCAAGAGCGAAGAATTTCTTTAGAGTCGGATCCTCTTCTTGCTGTTTTATAAACGAGTCACGAGAAATTACCCAGGGATCATCTTGGTTATGCACTTCATTATCTTCAGTAGATGAAGTTTGAGGCATATTAAGAGCTTGAGCTCTAGTGACTACAGCATTAGCAGTTTGCATATTTTGTTTTTCCCAAACGGAAATTTGTTGTGGAGTGCATTCTTTGACTCCGTGAATACGACCGATGATAAGATCAGCGATCGGATTCGGCAGAAGACATGCGTGTACATCTCCTGTAAAGAAAGGAGTAGCAATCCTAATGATAGCAGTAGAGTATTTCTCTAAGGTGCCGCCAAATGTTACACATTTGACTACTTTTCCAGTGGCACGAGAAGGATCTACAAGCGACTGCCTAACACCAATTGTGGTGCATCCAGAATCAAAAAGAACTGAGACTGGATTGTCATTTACTAAACCTCTATGTAAGACAAGAGAACCTCTTCCATCATGCGCGACTGACGCAGGAAGAGCGGAAAGAGGATGGCCACAACTTAAAGTGGACACCGTAGTTGGTTCAAATAATGTTTTGCATTGGGGGCACTGAGATGCTCTCCCAAAATCAAAAGCGGAACACGCCATATTATTAGCATCATTATTATCTTTGGTCTGTTTATAGTCTTCATGTGACTCTTGCTGTGCAGAGTTTCCATGATAATATGATTTATGTTTTTTGTATTGTGATCTACCTCGATTATTATTGTCTCTGTAATCATTATTATTTCCTCTATTGTAAACCCTATTTGGGTTTGAGTCATAATTCTCATGGTTACCATTATCATATTCATTATAATGAGTATCTCTATAATTATGGTCTTGTTGTCTCCATGATGGATGACTTGGATAGTTCCTATAATGACTTCCTCTGCGGAAATTTCTATAATTATGACCACCTCTGTATCGAGGGCTGTCAGCTCGTCTCCAGTTCTTCGCAGAAGAACCCTGAAATGATTGGTTTCCTTGGTTTTGATAACTATTATGGTTACCTTTTTTTCCAAACTTGTTTTGTGGTCCCTGAAATTTGTGTGAATAATTAGGGTTGTATGGTGTTGCTGATGCAACTGGCATACTCTCTTTAATCTTAGTGTTGCTAAGAGTTATGTCAGGGTGTGCAGTGACGTATTGGTCACAATATTCTTGCATTTCTTTTAGTGTCTTGGGTTTACGCTCATGTAGGAATTCAAGGAATGGTTTATTAACACTTGACATAATTTTGTCCCTGAGCAACAAGTCCATAAGGGCTTCATATGTCTTTTCTGTTTTGGACAACTCAATCCAACGATTAAATGTAAGACGTGTCCTTGCATTGAATTCTGAGAATTCTACCCCTGATTCAGGTACCATTTTCTTAAACAAAATACGGTAACCTTCCTCAGTTAACTGGTATTTTTTCAATAAAGCTGCTCTAATAACATCATAATTATCCTTGTCAGCCTCTTCAACCAAACTTAAACTAGTTAGAGAATCACCTTTCAAATTTTCTGACAACTGATTAGCATACTGTGATTTATCCACATTATGAGCTCGACAAGAACGTTCAAAACGATCCAGCCAGAATGTAATATCGTCACTGGAAGGATTGAACGCTGGTACCTTGACCTTATAAGTAAAGGGTTTACCACTATTACCATTTGACTGATTAACATTACTCATATTTGTCAATTTCAATTTTTCTAACTCAAATGCTAAAAGTTCTTTTTGATGTTCATGTTCTCTCATTGCTTTTCTCTCCTCAGCTTCTCTGTCTAATCTTTTCTGCTCAGCCTCAGCTTCTCTTTGTAATCTTTTTTCTTCAGCTTCTAATTTTGTTTCTTCTATTTGAAGCTTTCTCTCCTCAGCAGCAGCTTTTTTCTCCTCAGCAGCAGCTTTTCCTTCCTCAGCTTGCATCTGCAATCTTAAATTCTCAGCATCTATCTTCTTTTGTTCAACTTCTGCTTTCCATTTGTTTTCCTCTTTCTGCTTCTTTTCTTCTGACTTTAATACCATGGCAAATTGAGCAGTTGCAAACTCCTCTAATTCCTTACCAGACTTTTCAAGGGATTTCCCTTGTGCAATAAAGTATTCCAATGTAGACATGATGTCTAATAATGATAGCAATCGAATGAAACAATAATGTAATCTATTTCCAAGTAAACAGGAACAAGTTCTAAATGAACTTGATTAATTAGCTCACAATCCCAATCTCTGTTGGAAACAAGCCTTTAAATAAGGTCTTGTATAATCAACTGTGTACCTTTAGTAACAGCAATTAGTCATCAGTTGATTATTTCTCATAAGTTCACTACACAGCTAGTAGTGTATGATCAAGTATATTTTATAGTATATGTCAACCAATAACATACATAAACAAAAGACAATCAAGAAAAACAATACGAAAACATTTGCAGAAATAAACTAAATTAAGTAGAAAACTAAAGAAACTAATCACAGAACCTGTGATGATAACTGCAAAGGAATAAACAAAACAAATAACGCCACAGTGTATAAATATAAATGTGTATAGAACTAAATTATAGGACAGGGTAGATCTACAAATACGAACAAATCAAAACAAAACTGAAGAACAGAAGAAATATTACAAAAACAACAATGGGTATAGATCGTCACAGCTAACAGATATTGCAACAGATGTTGCAGCAAATTTCAAACCAAGAAAATTGCTCCCTATAGAACACTAATATAGGACCAATATGACTCGGTATATCCTATACTAGTCACCTCACCAACCACCCACGACATAGACACATAAATACTATGCAAACGTGTAAACATTAAACATAAATACATATATGTCATATAAATGCATATAATATAATGACATGTGTTGTAGAAGTGTCTGCAGAGAAGGCTTAGTATTACATTAATATGGTTCAGTTTCCAATGAAAACAAACTGCAACTTTAATAAACAATAGCTTTCTGTTTTAAATTATTACACTGTTCAACAATATGCAAAACACAAGAAGATCCACCGTTGACGTGTAGACTTCTCAGTTCGATAGTACTTCTCATCAACACAGTTAAATATTCACTTGTAAACAAACTCGCTGTGCTACGCTGTCTGTTCTATTTAAACACTGTCTGTTAACGAGCGCTGACCTATTTACAGCATACGATCTATAGGGCAGGTCATGCTGACTTCAACTGTAGCGTTGTACTGCTTGTGTGTCGTATCAGGCCACAGAAAACGGTCTGGTCTCAGTAGCTGACTTCGCAAATGTCCACTGTGCTGATTGACCCAGGAAACTGGCCCACCAGTTGATAAACGCACCATGTTTACCAGTTGATAAAGGCCCTTTTTTCGTGTATGCTTGGGTAAAGTGCCACCACATTGATGAAGGTGTAGTACTGGTAGTTGTTAGACATCACATTGATAAAGCTTTTCCAGTCACAATGTTCGGTACATAGGTCAGGTTACCGACTGTTGGGGCCCTGACAAGGTGTACTGTTAAGTGCGTGTATACTGGTGCAATGGGTGAGTGTGAACATCAATAATGACAAACGCGAATGGATGATAGTTCGACAAGTGCACAGGTCACTCACTCCAATCACAGGTGGAAGTCAAGGATGGCTGGACTACTGTGGTCGTTTCATATTATTTAATAGGACGTACACATGGACAGTACGAGCATCGTTACAGGAACACAAGTCGACATAAAAAGCATAGTGTTGATCAATGGTCTACCATCATAAATTAGCATTCATGTTGAATAACATTGCAATGGAACATCTGTATACAAGCACTTAGATTTCCATTGTTTATCAATACAATCATCAGGCCTTACTGACTGGGCATGTCAGTTAATAAATAGGCCTACTGTTCAAACTTGACTCCTAAACAGGACCTCTTTCTAGCGAAGATTCCTTTTGGTAAATTATAGCAAATCTCTGTGAAGATAATGTTAACCAACTAGTATTGGGTTTTCTTTATAACTATGATCTCTTAATCATCACCTGATAATAAGGAGGCATTCCCGTTCTCTGATGGATGATCGGCAATAAGTAGGATTCCAAAATAAATAGAATTCCAAAATGGCTTCTGGTTCCCCGTTGAGCATCGCTCACTATACGGATGTATAGCAAATCTTCAATCGAAGCTTTGTTCATCAACAATAAATGATTCTATAAGAATCAGCATATTCTGTCCTCATAATTGCTGCATATAAACATATTCAGTGCTGCTAGATAACATGTCGTCTCGACATATATACATAGGTAAATTCATATCGGCGTCTGCCCATCTGAGCCTAGGAATGAAAGAGTTCAGTGAACAGTTCTTTACCTTGCCATACGAAATATACTAGCAAACACAAACACTCTCCTGGAGTTACTGAATCAACACTGGGGAACTCATGGATTTAACAATCCTAGAAGAAACTATCTTCGTCCCCATCATCAATCGAAGAGATCACAAACTTTTGGACAGGTCTAAGACATGACGTCCCGCCAGGCTCCTTCATCACCGAAGAACTCTCTAACCTATCTTCATGCGCTGAAAGCACCTGACCCCAAAGTACAGTACAAGGAAAAATAGTTCCACTTAAACATACTAAGATATCAAGATATAAGACATACTCGTCCTACATAGACAAGAACGACACATAGATTCGGGCCATATATATTCTGAAGCAAGAACAATCTATTTCTAACCAAACACAGAATAGATCGCTGTAAACCTAGATTCCTCCGCTGAGTTCGATCTTCAGTAAAGATACAAGAACCGATAACGCACAGAATGAATACCCATCGCCTAATCTGAGTTCCGTCCCTTTCGACTGAAAATAGTGAATTCAAAGATAAATATATTTTTATCAGACAAATAAATACATTTTAAATTTGTATGCGTATTTACGGTAATCTGTGAGCCCCAAAAAAGAATATGTGCGCATCATATATATAT
Source organism: Oreohelix idahoensis (assembly GCA_024509875.1). Classification (NCBI taxonomy): domain Eukaryota; kingdom Metazoa; phylum Mollusca; class Gastropoda; order Stylommatophora; family Oreohelicidae; genus Oreohelix; species Oreohelix idahoensis. The sequence goes on along the minus strand of JAMPIV010010794.1, from coordinate 470,315 downwards.
ATATATATATATATATATATATATATATATATATATATATATATATATATATATATATATATATATATATATATATATATAAAATCGATAATGGCGAGTAGGTTACTAAGGGGGTTTGAAGCGAGTGGAGTCTTTTTGTGCTCGCGAGGGGGACGACGTATGGGTGTGTACAATCTGGGGTGTAGCAGGCGAGTGTGCCAGCATTGAGAGGTGGGAGTGAAGTTTTAGAGACTTGCCTATACTAGGGTTAGCTTTGAGAGGTGGGAGTGAAGTGTTAGAGACTTGTCTATACCAGGTCCAGCAATGAGAGGTGGGGATGAAGTGTTAAAGACTTTACTAGGGCCAGCATCGAGAGGTGGGAGTGAAAGAGACGTGTCACTATACTATGGTCAGCATCGAGAGGTGGGAGTGAAGTGTTAGAGACTTGACTATACCATTTTTGTGTAGGTATTTTAATTGTTATGTGTTGTTGTATTGTGCGTTGGTGTGTTTGTTTATACATATATACATACAATATATATATAAAATATAAAAATCGATAATGACGGAAAATATAAAAAAATCGATAATGTTGGATTAGTAGGATACTAAGGGAGTTTTTGAACCGAGTGGAGTCTTTTTGTGCTGGCGCGGATGACGACGCATGGGTGTGTACATTATGGGGTGTAGCAGGCGAGTGTACCAGCATTGAGAGGTGGGAGTGAAGTGATAGAGACTTGCCTATACTAGGACCAGCATCTAGAGGTGTGAGTGAAGTGTTAGAGACTACACCAGGGACAGCAGCGAGAGGTGGGAGTGAAGTGTTAGAGACCTGACTATACCAGGTTTAGCATCTAGAAGTGGTAGTGAAGTGTTAGAGTCCTGCCTATACTAGGTTTAACATCTAGAGGTACGAGGGAAGTGTTAGAGTTCTAGAGGTGGGAGTGAAAGAGACGTGTCACTATACTAGGGCCAGCGTCGAGAGGTTGGAGTGAAGTGTTAGAGACTTGACTAGGTCTAGCATTGAGAGGTTGGCGTGAAGTGTTTGTTGGGGGTGTAGCTGGCGTGTGTGTGTGCGCGTGTCTGTGGTTGTGTGTGCGTGCGTGTGTGTGCGCGCGTCGGTGGTTGTGTGTGTGTATACGTGTGTGTTCGTGTGTGTGCGTGCGCGTGTGTTCGTATGTGTGTGTGTTTGCGTGTTTGCGTGTGTATGTGTGTGTGGGCGCGTCTGTGTGTGTGCGCGTGTGGTTGTGAGTGCCAGGGTCTGTGGTTGTATGTGCGTGTGTGTGTATGTGTGTGTGTATGGGTGCTCGCGTGCGTGGTTGTGCGTCTGTGTGTATGTGTGCGTGCGCGCGTCTGTGTGTGTGCGTGTGTGTGTGGTTGTGTGTGTGCGCGTGTGCGCGTGTGGTTGTGTGTGTGTGTGTGCGTGCGCGTGCGCGGGTGGTATTGCTTTTGGTCTTGTATGGTATTTGTGTGTGTAGGTATTGTAATTGTTGTGTGGTGTGGTGTAACTGATGGGTTTGGGTTTTGTGTAGTTGTGTGCGCGCGTCTGTGGTTGTGTGTGCGTGCGTGTGTTTGTGTGTGTGGACGCTTCTGTGTGTGTGCGGGTGTGTTCGTGTGTGTGCGTGTGCGTGTTTATGTGTGTGTTAGTGGGTCTCGTTGTGCACGCGTCTATGGTTGTGTGTGTGCGTCTGTGAGTGTGTGTGCGCGCGTGAGTGTGTGTGTGTGCGTGTGTGTGGGTGTGGTTGTGTGTGTGTGTGAGCGGGAGCGGGTGACATGGGTTTTTGTCTTGTCTGGTATTTTTTTGTGTAGGTATTGTAATTGTTGTGTGGTGTAGTGTAACTGGTGGTTTTGGGTTTTTGCGTGGTTGTGTTGTGTATGATTCGGCCTTGTGTTGTGTTGTCTTTTTATACAATATTTATACAATATATATATTTTACAACAGATATTAATATGTATACACACGATATTTATCCGTGTTTGGTAACTTCGATGGTAGATTAGAGAAATCGGCCAGGTGGTTGTCGGTGGTTGCTGTAGGGGGACAAGGGTTGGTGTTAATAACTCTGGTTCCACATTTCTCGCGCGCAGAACATTTCTGAAATGTTTAAAAAAAAATTCCTTCACACAGACAGAGATGTGCATTGGGTATATCGTGAGGTGATAGAAATGTGCCCGTGAGGTGATATAAATTGCCCGTGAGGGGATAGAAATGTGCCCGTGAGGTCATAGAAATGTGCCCGTGAGGTTATAGAAATGTGCCCGTGAGGTGATAGAAATGTGCCTGTGAGGTGATAGAAATGTACCCGTGAGGCGATAGAAAGGTGCCCGTGAGGTGATAGAAATGTGCCCGCCGGTTTTGGTAGGAAACTTTAGATATTACTCACCAAAGTATTTTCGCACGTGTAGTAAAGGCTGTCCACGGTAAAAACTGACAGAGGCGGCCTTCAACCCACTATCCAACGGTTTAAGCATTTCATCACTTCTACGCATGTACACCCAATTGGTGGGAACAGTGGAAGGTATCTTCAATGAGGTATGATCGCTAGTGTCTGTCGTTATCACGCCACCTCTTCAGTAAAGTATGAAAGTGAGTGCCTGGACGTTGGTCTTCCAAGTGTCTATTTATATGAAGGAAAACTAGTTTTAATCTGAGTTTGAAAGGCTGCCAGCTTTGTTGTACGCTAACAGAGAGTTGATTAGTTGAAAAACTAATCGATCGTTGACGCGTTGTCGATGTGAAAAAATTTTTGTGCGCAGCGTCCAGACATGTCTGAAACATGTCCAGGTGATGGTTTACGGTATAGCAATATATTAGCTCGATAACGGCGGGTGTGTGTAGGTAGTGTGTGGGTTGTATTGTGGTGTGTTGTATTGTATTGTGTTATGTGTTGTTTATTTATACAACAGTTATACGTACATATTACAATATATATATATTTTACAAACAGTTATAACATCTAGAGGTGGGAGTCAAGTGGTAAAGACTTGCCTATACTAGGACCAGCATCGAGAGGTGGGAGTGAAGTGTTAGAGACATGACTATACCAGGCCAGCAGTGAGAGGTGGGAGTGAAGTGTTGGAGACTTATCTATACCAGGTCCAGCCTCTAGAGGTGGGAGTGAAGTGTTAGAGACTTGCATTTACTAGGGCCAACATCTAGAGATGGGAGGGTAGTGTTAGAGACTTGTCTAGGTCCAACAGCGAGAGGTGGGAGTGAAGTGTTAGAGACATGACTAGGACCAGCATCGAGAGGTGGGAGTGAAGTGTTAGATAACAAAGGTCTAGAGGTGGGAGTTAGCAGGTTACTAAGGGTTTTTTTTAAAGCAAGTGGAGTCTTTTTGTGCTGGCGTGGGTGACGATGCATATTGGGCTGTAGCTAGCGGTTGTAGGTTAGGGGGGATTTTTGTGTGTTGTTGTATTGTGCCGGTAGTGCGTTGGTGTGTTTGTTTATATATATATATATATATATATATATATATATATATATATATATATATGTATATACACACACACACGCACACACAAACACAGACGCTGGCACAAACAACCACACGCACACACACACGCACACACAGACGCGCCTACACACAAACACATACAAACGCAAACACGCGCACGCACACACACACACGAACACACGAAAACACACACGCGAACACACACACCCGCGCACACACGCACGCACACACACGAACACACACGTACACACACACATGCGCGCACACACACACAACCACCGACGCACACACACACACATTCGCACGTTCACACAACCACAGACACGCGCACACACACACACACGCCAGCTACACCCACCAACAAACACTTCACGCCACCTCTCAATGCTAGACCTAGTCAAGTCTCTAACACTTCACTCCAACCTCTCGACGCTGGCCCTAGTATAGTGACACGTCTCTTTTACTCCAACCTCTAGAACTCTAACACTTCCCTCGTACCTCTAGATATTAAACCTAGTATAAGCAGGACTCTAACACTTCACTACCACTTCTAAATGCTAGACCTGGTATAGTCAGGTCTCTAACACTTCACTCCCACCTCTCGCTGCTGTCCCTGGTGTAGTCTCTAACACTTCACTCACACCTCTAGATGCTGGTCCTAGTATAGGCAAGTCTCTATCACTTCACTCCCACCTCTCAATGCTGGTACACTCGCCTGCTACACCCCATAATGTACACACCCATGCGTCGTCACCCGCGCCAGCACAAAAAGACTCCACTCGGTTCAAAAACCCCCTTAGTATCCTACTAATCCAACATCATCGATTTTTTTATATTTTCCGTCATTATCGATTTTTATATTTTATATATATATATTGTATGTATATATGTATAAACAAACACACCAACGCACAATACAACAACACATAACAATTAAAATACCTACACAAAAATGGTATAGTCAAGTCTCTAACACTTCACTCCCACTTCTCGATGCTGACCCTAGTATAGTGACACGTCTCTTTCACTCCCACCTCTCGATGCTGGCCCTAGTAAAGTCTTTAACACTTCACCCCCACCTCTGGTTGCTGGATTTGGTATAGACAAGTCTCTAACACTTCACTCCCACTCTCGATGCTAACCCTATGTTACTTCATGATGGTGTGTGTGTGTGTGGGTGGCGTACCGTGTTAGGAAAGGTTGATTGAGTGCGTGCGTGCTGGAACAATCACTCACAACACAGGTACGCACGTACAAGTCATAGATGGTTATAATACAGTACTCCAGTCACATCTCCACTTCTCATAATCATTAGCGCCATATAATCTTACTACTGGATCCTCTCAGCAACGGTCGGCATCCCCGTGCTAATGTAATAAATACCTCAAATATGCCTCATCAAAGACGCTCTCAACATTGGCGCTCTAATGTAAATAATAAATGGCCTCTCCAGCGATGCTTCCAACATCAGCATTATAATAACTAGACAATGGATCCTTTTTCCCAGCAACGGTTTATCCTCGCCGTGCTGACAATAATAAATTCCTCAAATATGCCTCATCAAAGACGCTCTCAACATTGGCGCTTTAATGTATGTGTGGATCCTCTCAATGATAACGATGGCCTCTCAAATATGCTTCATCAAAGACGCTCTCAACCTTGGCGCTTTAATGTATGTGTGAATCCTCTCAATGATAACGATTGCCTCCTCAAATATCATATAGATCCGGTTAGCCAACGGACATCATCCTCGCCGTGCTAACTACATCAATGGTGAATACTTTCGGCAATTTCTCGCAAGACTGCACTCCCTGGCAATCTGCAGTAATCTCGCCTTCACTCATCTTGACATTTATATATTCAAACAAATGTCCTGGATCCTTACCTCATCAAAAATACTCACAAACACAATTCTCCAATAAATTCAGAAATTATAGGCCTACACAAATAATATGGCCTTTATAACTTTTGCACTGCGCAGGCATACTCGAAACACACACTGTAGGACCGACCTCTCCCGTCGGTACCCAAAACAGACTGCAATTAGTTCACACACTAGACCCGCCAAAAAAGACACGAGACTCGGTTGTTTAAAAAACACAACTCAGTCTCGATAATTGCATGGGCTAGTCACACGAGCTTACTCACAGCTCAAGACAGTTCAGAGAAAAAAACATCTCCGCGATTTGAACTGACCAGTGTTCGCCACTTGGAAACTTCTCGATCACACGAGGGAATTCCCCTAATACAATTTTAACTTAACATCAGCTTAACCAAGCACCGTAACCCGTAATCGAATCTATTTGCTTAACATTTTCAAGATCACCTCCCCTTGCTAATATTTACTCTGTAACAGTTGCCACACCGCCCGGGAAAAAAAATGATTTATCATTTTTTTGTTGAAAATTTAAGTCCCAACAATTTAGAAATAAATGAAATTATATTATATGGCTACCAAAAAATATGTATCTATCCAAAAAATGTACCTATTACAATAGTACATCTATACACAACTTCAGCAATAAATGTAAAATTACAACTAAAACATCAAACATAATAAATCAAATATCCCAATGAATGTTACCGATGTAAATTACAACAAAAGCATCAATCATAATACAAGCATACCAAAATTAATCTTAATAAAACACTAAGCTAAGTACATTTAGTACAAGTAACAACCAATAGAAAGTGACAGAACAAGATCAAACAACAGAAGAATGATCTGTAGTAAAGGAAAGTAAGAAATCGGAAAATGAGAAACAATTAACAATAGCACAAGATAACCAATAAGTACAACAATTTCATGTACAATAAATACAAATTTACCAAAATACTAGTTACATTATACTAAGTTATATAATTCACTCAAGAATACAACGAATGAAAGTATAAGTATTGAAAGAAGAAGAAGTATACAAGTAGAACGAAAGAAACGAAGATGTGGTACAGAAATATAAACAAGATATGAACACATATCGGAAAGACAACAAAAGATAGAATGAAATGAAGGATAGTCAACAAAGACGAATGGAAAGCAAAGATACGAACGCATAGAAAGTCAATGACAATACATACTAATAAATGTTTAGATCAAACAATATCTTCCAAAAAATTAAATACAAACATGATTACAAGGGACAAAACAAAATGTCAAAGTATATATCCATACTAACAGCACGAAACGAATAATTCATAACTAACCAAAGTCTAATAAGTAATTTAACTAAGTTACCAAAGTTATACTTAACTGAAAATAAATTATAAACCTTACACAAACAAATAATAGCATTTGCGATAACTAAGTTTTGACCTAATGCACAATCAACCGCTAAATAATAAAAATACATCATAATATCAAATAAGACAAGTTTCCAAAGAAGTAATATACCTTTCAATCATAGGGCACACAAAAATAATTTACAATGCCAAAAAACAATTTTTTTCCCAAAAATAACCATACAAAATATTTCATAACGATAAGTTATCAAAAAATCAAATTATTATTTAAGTAATTCTAAGTCATAACTAATAAACTAACAATGAAATTAACTTTTAACACAATGAGAGAAGCATAAAATATCTTATCTCTAGACAAACACTTAAATCAAAACATGTAAGTTTTTTTTTCAAAAAATACATCACCAAAAAACACCTAAGAAAAATACGATGTCATCTGTATATCAACTTACCAACATACAAACATAACATAATATTACAACAATTTGTCCATCTTTAAACAAATAAAAGTATCAGATGTGTCTATCAATTTTACCAAAAAAAAAAAAGTTCAATTTAATTTATAAGTTAATTCTGATTAACAATAGCGTTGAGCTTCAGTGTTATTTAACTATAAATTTATATCTTACTCAGCCTAGTATAAATCTAAAATTTAATGGAACAATAGGATATGAAAGAAATCCTATAAAAATATCTTCAAAGTTTTTATAAAAAATATTTATCAAAAATATTTATCAAATTAATTTGTTGCAAAAATGTTAAAAAAAAATCTTATTATTTAAATTCTAGGTACTATGTTCTGACAAGATCAATGTTTCTAACAATTTAAATACACAATTATTTCTAATACATGCAAGATAATTCTACAAAATCATATTACACAACATAACAATAAATCCACATAATTATCCTAACAATTACAGCTACAATCCGAAAAATATACAGAAAAATGAGCACAGGTTTGACACCGCTCACTGCATTTATCAAAAATTACACACAAATTATTACCAACACATATGTTACACACAATCAAAACAGAATAATATACAATTGCATAAAAAATTAGACTGGTACATTCGAAACAGTCATATATGTTCCACAAAAAATATATATTAAGCAATCAAATGATTCAAATCATAATGTTTCAAAGAAATTACAAATATTTTAATAGAACATCATATGATATATTATACACAGAATACAATAACATGTACTATTCTAAAAAATAAATCAGCTGTAAAAAAAAAAAAATATTCCCGTCAATCCGTCATTAATTCTTGATCCTTCAAAAAGTGACTCGTCAGATGTATAGCGAGACGCTAATAGGTTCTGCTTGATAAATAATCCACATTCTTCACGAATAATGTCAACAAGTGCGCCAGCTCATCACAACGTCGCACGCTACGAGACAATACAAATGAAAATTTCTATTAATCATCTGTTAGATCTAATAAGGAAAAACGGAAAATCAACTTCCACATTTACCTATTTCTTGAGGTAGGGTAGAGTCTTGGCCCCTTTTCACACACCTCAACAAGTCCTCCTTACCTCACAGAAGGCTTAGCGATCACTTGACCGTAACGAAAGTTCATCCTTGCTATAGGCTGAAAAAAAAATTACTACGTTCACAAGAACGAGATGACCTTTCGCCACCACTAGTGTGACAATCAATAGTGTTATTACTTTGCTTGTAAACAACCTTGCTCTCATGTGGAGTACAGCTAACCTGGTTACAATTTCTATAATTGCTGTTAAGAACATTGTTATTTGTTCTATTAACACAGTTGTACTGTTTCACATCCCAGTTAGCATAATTACAATTAGCATTTCCTCTTGGATAAACATATCTACTAGATAGAAATGGCTTTTTATCAACAAATTTATTACCAGATTGACAAACTTTCACATAATTATTTCCATTATAATTTCTAACACTCTCAGGATCACGATGTTGTGATCTGTCAAATTGTTTCTTGTTTTTAGGCAAAGAAACATTACTATATGAAGAAATCCCTTGGTACATTTTAACCTCAGGGTTATATCTCCTATCAAAAGTATTTTTATCCTTGTTTGTGGCAGTGTGTTTTAGAAATGGGTCACACTGACTTGACTGGGTGTGACCGAAAGATTTAACCATATCTTTATTGTTTTTCACCAAATATGTTTCCTTCCTGGAATAAGGAGTTCTATCTTTTTTTCCATCAGGGTTCTCACTTAATACCTTGTTTGTTTTTAACAACTTGAATTGAAATTTATTATTAATTCTTTTGTTATCTACAGGGTTATCTAATACTGTAGATTTTCCTTTGCTAGCTTGCCGCCAGGAACCAATATCGCTAAAATCATTGGTATTGCGTTGAAAGTTATATTTCCCTCGGAAAGATTTCTTTCCATTATTATTGCCTTTAGAGTCCGCTTTATGTCTTTCACTGTCAACACTGACAGAAGACCACCTTTTTTTCTTTAAGAGAATGTCAAGTAGACCATCCAATCTCACTCTGGCTTCTGAAATTTGAATATCTCTAAGTGAAATATCTGCACTTAATTTCTTGTTTAAACTTTCAGCTCTTAAAACCTTGCAGCTTTCAGCTGCTAGCATATTTTCAAACTTAGTGACTTTCTCTTTCTCAATCATCAACTCTACTAATGTCTCTTTCTCATATTGTTCTTTATTTGCACTCAAATGAGTCAACTCTAGTTGTAGAGACTCAATCTTAATATCATCATTGTTATTCATAATCTCATTATTCTTCTTAAGGGGTACAATATTCATGTCCTTAATTTGATCACTGAGAATCTCATTATCATTCATCACCTCATGAAGCATTTTTATGTAAGTCTTCTCATGTTCATTACTCTCAATTTTCAATTTCTCATACATGTGTTTATTTTGTTGGGCCTCCTGTGTAATATTTTCCACCTCAATTTGCTTCTCTTTCATCTGAAATTCCAATTGCTTTATGTTTAACAATGCTGAATCCAAACTTGCTTGCATACTAGCAAGTTCTGAGTTTGATTTGCCTAAATCATCTGTAAGTTTAGATACTTTTTCATGTAACTTACTTACTTCACCAGTACATTCTATGAAACTTTCCCTTTGCTCTAGGGTACTCTGTTTTATGTCCAATTGCTTCTTTTCTTCTAGCCCCCTGTTCTGAATCCTCTTATCACATTCATGAATTAGCTTTTCATATATCAATCTATTTATTTCAGACTCAGTCAGCTCACGGTCTCCAAATCCTAATAGTTCACGGTATTTTTTTTTCTCAGGATCTGTATTATAGTCCATAGTGACTTACTTACTTAGACAACAATATATGTATTAATTAAACTTTCACCTCACCAAGCCAATTATCTTTTTAAGAAATTGCAATTATTTCTTAATTACTGTACACCAACTCCTGTTATAGTACCTATATATAACATACATTATCTATGCATCAACATATTCTTCATCAATCGATATAATTATCGAAACACAATGACAATTATCAACAGAATAAGTGATGGATAGTATAGGCAGACTTGCTGAAATGCAGAAAAGTGGCACAATCTACACAGAACAAAATCACTTATCTTAATATTCTTCTGTCCCTTCCGCCGACACACCAGATATCACAAAGTTCTGCAGATAAAACCGTTCAAGCGCAGAAAGGTACACAACTAGATTTTCATCTCTTCAGGTTCTTGCCAAAAGTGTAGAATGCGCTCAACCCAGCATCAGCACGTACAGCATACAGGAAACGCAGCACAGCATCCTCTGTAACTGTTGACTAGAGATAATCTGCAAACGACTCTTCAAAACACTTCACATTTAGTTAAACTTGACTGTCTACCAAAAACTGTCAACTTCCCACTGTTATATTCTACCGTGTTGGACACAGTTAACCAACTAGGTCGAGGACCATGACACAATGTGAGGATACATAAGCCACGCCTACACAAGGCTTTCCTATCACGCGAACTCCGTGGGTTTATTCCGTTAAATAAAATGGCCCACCACTGTAAAGATCTGTTACTTTATCATTATAATATTAGCACTGACTGACTAGTCTTAGAGATTGATTAAATGGTGATGGGTGTTCCTTTAATGGTTACACTGTTCATACGCCCACACAGAGCAGAACAGTTTCTTATATCACGCGAATGTCAAAATATCAAATTCTGAAAGACTAAACATACCACTGCTTCACACGAGATCCTGCTATTAAATTCATTCTGTTTGTTGACCTAGATTTCCGCCACCCAGGCTATTTACACGAATACGTAGGTGTAAGCTCCTTCTAAACTGAAAACCACCACTGTTACTATAGCTGTTACTATATGGTATTTTGCCATCACTGATACAACTATGTTTGACGTTACTACTGATACGTCTGTTATTGGTCAACCATTGATAATTACTCACTTAATAGTTTAATGGCTATTTATGGTCATGCGTGACTATAATCACGCCTACTGTTCTCCTACCGTGTTAAATGTTGTAGTGAGTGTGCGTGGTGCATTCACACGCCACAGATACACACATCAGAGGCATGGAATGGCGTAACGGCACATCTCCACTTCTCATAATCATTAGCGCCATATAATCTTACTACTGGATCCTCTCAGCAACGGTCGGCATCCCCGTGCTAATGTAATAAATACCTCAAATATGCCTCATCAAAGACGCTCTCAACATTGGCGCTCTAATGTAAATAATAAATGGCCTCTCCAGCGATGCTTCCAACATCAGCATTATAATAACTAGACAATGGATCCTTTTTCCCAGCAACGGTTTATCCTCGCCGTGCTGACAATAATAAATTCCTCAAATATGCCTCATCAAAGACGCTCTCAACATTGGCGCTTTAATGTATGTGTGGATCCTCTCAATGATAACGATGGCCTCTCAAATATGCTTCATCAAAGACGCTCTCAACCTTGGCGCTTTAATGTATGTGTGAATCCTCTCAATGATAACGATTGCCTCCTCAAATATCATATAGATCCGGTTAGCCAACGGACATCATCCTCGCCGTGCTAACTACATCAATGGTGAATACTTTCGGCAATTTCTCGCAAGACTGCACTCCCTGGCAATCTGCAGTAATCTCGCCTTCACTCATCTTGACATTTATATATTCAAACAAATGTCCTGGATCCTTACCTCATCAAAAATACTCACAAACACAATTCTCCAATAAATTCAGAAATTATAGGCCTACACAAATAATATGGCCTTTATAACTTTTGCACTGCGCAGGCATACTCGAAACACACACTGTAGGACCGACCTCTCCCGTCGGTACCCAAAACAGACTGCAATTAGTTCACACACTAGACCCGCCAAAAAAGACACGAGACTCGGTTGTTTAAAAAACACAACTCAGTCTCGATAATTGCATGGGCTAGTCACACGAGCTTACTCACAGCTCAAGACAGTTCAGAGAAAAAAACATCTCCGCGATTTGAACTGACCAGTGTTCGCCACTTGGAAACTTCTCGATCACACGAGGGAATTCCCCCAATACAATTTTAACTTAACATCAGCTTAACCAAGCACCGTAACCCGTAATCGAATCTATTTGCTTAACATTTTCAAGATCACCTCCCCTTGCTAATATTTACTCTGTAACAGTTGCCACACCGCCCGGGGAAAAAAATGATTTATCATTTTTTTTGTTGAAAATTTAAGTCCCAACAATTTAGAAATAAATGAAATTATATTATATGGCTACCAAAAAATATGTATCTATCCAAAAAATGTACCTATTACAATAGTACATCTATACACAACTTCAGCAATAAATGTAAAATTACAACTAAAACATCAAACATAATAAATCAAATATCCCAATGAATGTTACCGATGTAAATTACAACAAAAGCATCAATCATAATACAAGCATACCAAAATTAATCTTAATAAAACACTAAGCTAAGTACATTTAGTACAAGTAACAACCAATAGAAAGTGACAGAACAAGATCAAACAACAGAAGAATGATCTGTAGTAAAGGAAAGTAAGAAATCGGAAAATGAGAAACAATTAACAATAGCACAAGATAACCAATAAGTACAACAATTTCATGTACAATAAATACAAATTTACCAAAATACTAGTTACATTATACTAAGTTATATAATTCACTCAAGAATACAACGAATGAAAGTATAAGTATTGAAAGAAGAAGAAGTATACAAGTAGAACGAAAGAAACGAAGATGTGGTACAGAAATATAAACAAGATATGAACACATATCGGAAAGACAACAAAAGATAGAATGAAATGAAGGATAGTCAACAAAGACGAATGGAAAGCAAAGATACGAACGCATAGAAAGTCAATGACAATACATACTAATAAATGTTTAGATCAAACAATATCTTCCAAAAAATTAAATACAAACATGATTACAAGGGACAAAACAAAATGTCAAAGTATATCCATACTAACAGCACGAAACGAATAATTCATAACTAACCAAAGTCTAATAAGTAATTTAACTAAGTTACCAAAGTTATACTTAACTGAAAATAAATTATAAACCTTACACAAACAAATAATAGCATTTGCGATAACTAAGTTTTGACCTAATGCACAATCAACCGCTAAATAATAAAAATACATCATAATATCAAATAAGACAAGTTTCCAAAGAAGTAATATACCTTTCAATCATAGGGCACACAAAAATAATTTACAATGCCAAAAAACAATTTTTTTCCCAAAAATAACCATACAAAATATTTCATAACGATAAGTTATCAAAAAATCAAATTATTATTTAAGTAATTCTAAGTCATAACTAATAAACTAACAATGAAATTAACTTTTAACACAATGAGAGAAGCATAAAATATCTTATCTCTAGACAAACACTTAAATCAAAACATGTAAGTTTTTTTTTCAAAAAATACATCACCAAAAAACACCTAAGAAAAATACGATGTCATCTGTATATCAACTTACCAACATACAAACATAACATAATATTACAACAATTTGTCCATCTTTAAACAAATAAAAGTATCAGATGTGTCTATCAATTTTACCAAAAAAAAAAAGTTCAATTTAATTTATAAGTTAATTCTGATTAACAATAGCGTTGAGCTTCAGTGTTATTTAACTATAAATTTATATCTTACTCAGCCTAGTATAAATCTAAAATTTAATGGAACAATAGGATATGAAAGAAATCCTATAAAAATATCTTCAAAGTTTTTATAAAAAATATTTATCAAAAATATTTATCAAATTAATTTGTTGCAAAAATGTTAAAAAAAAATCTTATTATTTAAATTCTAGGTACTATGTTCTGACAAGATCAATGTTTCTAACAATTTAAATACACAATTATTTCTAATACATGCAAGATAATTCTACAAAATCATATTACACAACATAACAATAAATCCACATAATTATCCTAACAATTACAGCTACAATCCGAAAAATATACAGAAAAATGAGCACAGGTTTGACACCGCTCACTGCATTTATCAAAAATTACACACAAATTATTACCAACACATATGTTACACACAATCAAAACAGAATAATATACAATTGCATAAAAAATTAGACTGGTACATTCGAAACAGTCATATATGTTCCACAAAAAATATATATTAAGCAATCAAATGATTCAAATCATAATGTTTCAAAGAAATTACAAATATTTTAATAGAACATCATATGATATATTATACACAGAATACAATAACATGTACTATTCTAAAAAATAAATCAGCTGTAAAAAAAAAAAAAATATTCCCGTCAATCCGTCATTAATTCTTGATCCTTCAAAAAGTGACTCGTCAGATGTATAGCGAGACGCTAATAGGTTCTGCTTGATAAATAATCCACATTCTTCACGAATAATGTCAACAAGTGCGCCAGCTCATCACAACGTCGCACGCTACGAGACAATACAAATGAAAATTTCTATTAATCATCTGTTAGATCTAATAAGGAAAAACGGAAAATCAACTTCCACATTTACCTATTTCTTGAGGTAGGGTAGAGTCTTGGCCCCTTTTCACACACCTCAACAAGTCCTCCTTACCTCACAGAAGGCTTAGCGATCACTTGACCGTAACGAAAGTTCATCCTTGCTATAGGCTGAAAAAAAATTACTACGTTCACAAGAACGAGATGACCTTTCGCCACCACTAGTGTGACAATCAATAGTGTTATTACTTTGCTTGTAAACAACCTTGCTCTCATGTGGAGTACAGCTAACCTGGTTACAATTTCTATAATTGCTGTTAAGAACATTGTTATTTGTTCTATTAACACAGTTGTACTGTTTCACATCCCAGTTAGCATAATTACAATTAGCATTTCCTCTTGGATAAACATATCTACTAGATAGAAATGGCTTTTTATCAACAAATTTATTACCAGATTGACAAACTTTCACATAATTATTTCCATTATAATTTCTAACACTCTCAGGATCACGATGTTGTGATCTGTCAAATTGTTTCTTGTTTTTAGGCAAAGAAACATTACTATATGAAGAAATCCCTTGGTACATTTTAACCTCAGGGTTATATCTCCTATCAAAAGTATTTTTATCCTTGTTTGTGGCAGTGTGTTTTAGAAATGGGTCACACTGACTTGACTGGGTGTGACCGAAAGATTTAACCATATCTTTATTGTTTTTCACCAAATATGTTTCCTTCCTGGAATAAGGAGTTCTATCTTTTTTTCCATCAGGGTTCTCACTTAATACCTTGTTTGTTTTTAACAACTTGAATTGAAATTTATTATTAATTCTTTTGTTATCTACAGGGTTATCTAATACTGTAGATTTTCCTTTGCTAGCTTGCCGCCAGGAACCAATATCGCTAAAATCATTGGTATTGCGTTGAAAGTTATATTTCCCTCGGAAAGATTTCTTTCCATTATTATTGCCTTTAGAGTCCGCTTTATGTCTTTCACTGTCAACACTGACAGAAGACCACCTTTTTTTCTTTAAGAGAATGTCAAGTAGACCATCCAATCTCACTCTGGCTTCTGAAATTTGAATATCTCTAAGTGAAATATCTGCACTTAATTTCTTGTTTAAACTTTCAGCTCTTAAAACCTTGCAGCTTTCAGCTGCTAGCATATTTTCAAACTTAGTGACTTTCTCTTTCTCAATCATCAACTCTACTAATGTCTCTTTCTCATATTGTTCTTTATTTGCACTCAAATGAGTCAACTCTAGTTGTAGAGACTCAATCTTAATATCATCATTGTTATTCATAATCTCATTATTCTTCTTAAGGGGTACAATATTCATGTCCTTAATTTGATCACTGAGAATCTCATTATCATTCATCACCTCATGAAGCATTTTTATGTAAGTCTTCTCATGTTCATTACTCTCAATTTTCAATTTCTCATACATGTGTTTATTTTGTTGGGCCTCCTGTGTAATATTTTCCACCTCAGTTTGCTTCTCTTTCATCTGAAATTCCAATTGCTTTATGTTTAACAATGCTGAATCCAAACTTGCTTGCATACTAGCAAGTTCTGAGTTTGATTTGCCTAAATCATCTGTAAGTTTAGATACTTTTTCATGTAACTTACTTACTTCACCAGTACATTCTATGAAACTTTCCCTTTGCTCTAGGGTACTCTGTTTTATGTCCAATTGCTTCTTTTCTTCTAGCCCCCTGTTCTGAATCCTCTTATCACATTCATGAATTAGCTTTTCATATATCAATCTATTTATTTCAGACTCAGTCAGCTCACGGTCTCCAAATCCTAATAGTTCACGGTATTTTTTTTTCTCAGGATCTGTATTATAGTCCATAGTGACTTACTTACTTAGACAACAATATATGTATTAATTAAACTTTCACCTCACCAAGCCAATTATCTTTTTAAGAAATTGCAATTATTTCTTAATTACTGTACACCAACTCCTGTTATAGTACCTATATATAACATACATTATCTATGCATCAACATATTCTTCATCAATCGATATAATTATCGAAACACAATGACAATTATCAACAGAATAAGTGATGGATAGTATAGGCAGACTTGCTGAAATGCAGAAAAGTGGCACAATCTACACAGAACAAAATCACTTATCTTAATATTCTTCTGTCCCTTCCGCCGACACACCAGATATCACAAAGTTCTGCAGATAAAACCGTTCAAGCGCAGAAAGGTACACAACTAGATTTTCATCTCTTCAGGTTCTTGCCAAAAGTGTAGAATGCGCTCAACCCAGCATCAGCACGTACAGCATACAGGAAACGCAGCACAGCATCCTCTGTAACTGTTGACTAGAGATAATCTGCAAACGACTCTTCAAAACACTTCACATTTAGTTAAACTTGACTGTCTACCAAAAACTGTCAACTTCCCACTGTTATATTCTACCGTGTTGGACACAGTTAACCAACTAGGTCGAGGACCATGACACAATGTGAGGATACATAAGCCACGCCTACACAAGGCTTTCCTATCACGCGAACTCCGTGGGTTTATTCCGTTAAATAAAATGGCCCACCACTGTAAAGATCTGTTACTTTATCATTATAATATTAGCACTGACTGACTAGTCTTAGAGATTGATTAAATGGTGATGGGTGTTCCTTTAATGGTTACACTGTTCATACGCCCACACAGAGCAGAACAGTTTCTTATATCACGCGAATGTCAAAATATCAAATTCTGAAAGACTAAACATACCACTGCTTCACACGAGATCCTGCTATTAAATTCATTCTGTTTGTTGACCTAGATTTCCGCCACCCAGGCTATTTACACGAATACGTAGGTGTAAGCTCCTTCTAAACTGAAAACCACCACTGTTACTATAGCTGTTACTATATGGTATTTTGCCATCACTGATACAACTATGTTTGACGTTACTACTGATACGTTTGTTATTGGTCAACCATTGATAATTACTCACTTAATAGTTTAATGGCTATTTATGGTCATGCGTGACTATAATCACGCCTACTGTTCTCCTACCGTGTTAAATGTTGTAGTGAGTGTGCGTGGTGCATTCACACGCCACAGATACACACATCAGAGGCATGGAATGGCGTAACGGCACATCTCCACTTCTCATAATCATTAGCGCCATATAATCTTACTACTGGATCCTCTCAGCAACGGTCGGCATCCCCGTGCTAATGTAATAAATACCTCAAATATGCCTCATCAAAGACGCTCTCAACATTGGCGCTCTAATGTAAATAATAAATGGCCTCTCCAGCGATGCTTCCAACATCAGCATTATAATAACTAGACAATGGATCCTTTTTCCCAGCAACGGTTTATCCTCGCCGTGCTGACAATAATAAATTCCTCAAATATGCCTCATCAAAGACGCTCTCAACATTGGCGCTTTAATGTATGTGTGGATCCTCTCAATGATAACGATGGCCTCTCAAATATGCTTCATCAAAGACGCTCTCAACCTTGGCGCTTTAATGTATGTGTGAATCCTCTCAATGATAACGATTGCCTCCTCAAATATCATATAGATCCGGTTAGCCAACGGACATCATCCTCGCCGTGCTAACTACATCAATGGTGAATACTTTCGGCAATTTCTCGCAAGACTGCACTCCCTGGCAATCTGCAGTAATCTCGCCTTCACTCATCTTGACATTTATATATTCAAACAAATGTCCTGGATCCTTACCTCATCAAAAATACTCACAAACACAATTCTCCAATAAATTCAGAAATTATAGGCCTACACAAATAATATGGCCTTTATAACTTTTGCACTGCGCAGGCATACTCGAAACACACACTGTAGGACCGACCTCTCCCGTCGGTACCCAAAACAGACTGCAATTAGTTCACACACTAGACCCGCCAAAAAAGACACGAGACTCGGTTGTTTAAAAAACACAACTCAGTCTCGATAATTGCATGGGCTAGTCACACGAGCTTACTCACAGCTCAAGACAGTTCAGAGAAAAAAACATCTCCGCGATTTGAACTGACCAGTGTTCGCCACTTGGAAACTTCTCGATCACACGAGGGAATTCCCCTAATACAATTTTAACTTAACATCAGCTTAACCAAGCACCGTAACCCGTAATCGAATCTATTTGCTTAACATTTTCAAGATCACCTCCCCTTGCTAATATTTACTCTGTAACACCCTAGTATAGGCAAGTCTCTAACACTTCACTCCCACCTCTCAATGCTGGCACACTCGCCTGCTACACCAGAGATTGTACACACCCATGCATCGTCCCCCTTGCGAGCACAAAAAGACTCCACTCGCTTCAAACCCCCTCAGTAACCTACTCGCCATTATCGATTATATATATATATATATATATATATATATATATATATATATATATATATATATATATATATATATATATATATATATATATATATATATATATATATATATATATATATATATATATGATGTCTGTATATATGTCTAAATAACACACCCAACATCACACAAAAATTCCTCCTAACCTACACCCGCCAGCTACACCACATTTACATCACTCGCACCTCTCGATGCTGGACCTGGTACAGTGACGTCTCTAACACTTCACTGTCACCTCTAGATGCTGTCCCTGGTATAGTCTCTAACACTTAACTCCCGCCTGTTGTTGCTAGACCTGATATAGTCTCTAATACGTCATTAACACCTCTCGACGCTGGACCTAGTAAAGTCTCTAGCACTTCACTCCCACCTCTAGATGCTGTCCCTGGTATAGACAAGTCTTTAACACTTCACTCCTGAGTCATACACACAACCACCTGCAACACCCCAAATTGTACACACCCATGCTTCGTCCCCCTCGCCAGCACAAAAAGACTCCACTCGCTTCAAACCCCCTTAGTAACCTACTCGCCATTATCGATTTTTTAATATTTTCCGTCATTATCGATTTTATATATATATATATATATATATATATATATATATATATATATATATATATATATATATATATATATATATATATATATATATATATATATATATATATATATATATATATATATATATATATATATATATATATATATATATATTTATATATTTATTTATTTATTTATTTATTTATTTATTTATTTATTTATTTATTTATTTATTTATTTATTTATATATACAAACAAATACACCAACACACTGCTGAGTCATACACACAAAAACCCCCCCCCCCCCCCCAACCTACAACCGCAAGCTACACCCCAACATGCATCGTCACCCGCGCCAGCACAAAAAGACTCCACTTGCTTCAAAAACCCTCTTAGTAACCTAATCCAACATTATCGATTTATTTATTTATTTTATTTATTTTTTCCGTCATTAACGATTTTTTATATCTTATATATATTGTATGTATATATGTATAAACAAACACACCAACACACTACCAGTTCAATACAACATCACACAAAAAACCCCCCTAATCTACAACCGCCAGCTACAGCCCAATATGCATCGTCACCCGCGCCAGCACAAAAAGACTCCACTTGCTTCAAAAACCCTCTTAGTAACCTAATCCAACATTATCGATTTTTTTTTCCCCGTCATTATCGATTTTTTATATTTTATATATATTGTATGTATATATGTATAAACAAACACACCAACACACTACCAGTCCAATACAACATCACACAAAAAAAAACCCTAATCTACAACCGCCAGCTACACCCCAACATGCATCGTCACCTCCGCCACTACTCATATAAATATTGTACAATGCCAATATATGATATTGTTATTTGAAAAATAAAATATATTAACTAAAATCTTTGTTATCTATGTATATAACTATATATGTCTAAATATCGTATAACTGTTGTAATATATATATATATATATATATATATATATATATATATATATATATATATATATATATATATATATATATATATATATATATATATAGTAATATCATCATCATGTGACGTATTCTTTCCAGAACGTTGTCTCCGTTACAGCTGCGCTGAAAGCATCACGATTCTGGGCAAGTCGACCTGCATCAGCCAAAGACAAGTTCAGACTCTCTGTGATGTCCTGGGTCCACCGTCGTCTAGGTCGACCCCTTCCCCTTTTTCCAGGGACCATGCCTTCCATCACTGTTTTTTCCAGACTATTATGTCTTTTTATATGACCGAAAAATTTCAGCTTCCTTATTGCGATGGTATTTAGGAGCCAATGTTCCTGTACGTTTAGTGAGTACAGTACTTCTCTGTTGGTCTTTTTTTCTGTCCAGGGTATTCTCAACATCCTTCTGTAGCATTTCATTTCGAATGATGTAATCTTTTTTTGCAACTGTTTTATTGAGTGTCCAAGTCTCGCAGCCGTATGTTGCTACTGGGAATATACATGCTCTGATCAGTTGTAACTTTGTTTCTTTACTTGTTCCTTGCCATAGGTTTTTCATCTGTATTAGTTTATGTGAAGCAATTGCAAGTCTTCTTTTAATTTCTACTGCACAGTTGCCAGAGCTGTTGATGATTGATCCTAAGTATTCGAATTCATTAACACTTTCCAGTTCTTCGTTATCAATTTCAATTTCTGGTTTGGTCTTTACTTTGTCTGTTGTCAATACTTTGGTCTTCTTGGTGTTTAGGTATATATTCTGGGCCTCGCTGTGTTTTTTGGTGGACAGAATTAATTGTTCAAGTCCTTCTGGGTTGGTCGATAGGAGGACTGTGTCGTCAGCATATCTGATTTCCGGGATCTGGTACCCGCCGATGTTAAATGAGTCAAACTCTGTGTGTTCTTGGTCATCTCTTACGTTTCTCATGATATTCTCGGCATAAATGTTAAACAGGTAAGGGGAAAGGGTACAGCCTTGTCTTACTCCTTTCTGTACTTTCACCAATTCTGATTTTCCCCCCTCTATTCTTACGGCTGCCTGTTGTTCTTGGTACAGCAGTGCGATGAGTTGTATAAGGTGGTTTGGAAATCCCATATTTTTCATAATAGCCCATAACTGCTGATGTTGTACACAATCGAAAGCTTTGGTGTAATCAATGAAACAAGTATGTAGGTCAACGTTGAATTCTCTACACTTTTCTATGATGATCCTCATGTTGAATATATGATCTCTAGTGCCTCTACCTGGTCGAAAACCAGCCTGTACTTCTTTTATTTCTGTTTCTAGCTTTTGTTGCATCCTTTTCATTATGATTTGTAAAAGTATTTTGCTGGCATGGCTTATAAGAGCTATAGTTCTGTAGTTTGTGCACAGTTTCAGGTTGCCCTTTTTTGGCAAGGGTATGTAAATTGATCTTTTCCATTCCTTAGGCCAAATTCCGCTTTGCCAGATCTTGCAGCATAATGCATGGTATATACGAGCGCTGCCTTCTCCTCCTGCCTGTATCATTTCAGCTGTTATTTCATCACAACCAGGAGATTTTCCACTTTTAAAATATTGTAATATATGTATAAATATATGTCTAATTGTATAACTAAATATTGTAATATATGTCAAGGTCAGACACCGCAACTTAAGGGACGTAACCACTAATCTTGACCTCTTCTCTTTCTATTGATTATTTCCCCTTCAGAATATATTGCTATATAAAAAGTCACGCGCCACCGCCTGACGAGCCACCGCCTGAAATCGATCGGAGTATTTTACTATATAAAAGTCACGCGCCACCGCCTGAATGCGCGTCGTAGCGTACATGATATACTACTAACATGTCACAATGTTTAAAATAGAAAGATGTGTCTGCTGCACACAGACAGTTTGACAGTAGTTTTCGCGGATGTGAGATAGTGTTGAGTGAGTGAGTTAAACAGGAGGGCACACTCATTGATTGTATCACTTCACAAGGCACTCAGCTCATGTATTTTTTTGGCGACCATAGTTGAAAATATATTCAAGGAAAAAGAGTGGAGTAAGTCAGGTGAGAGCTGAACGAACTACCTCAGCCTTGGTAGAAAATGCAGAACTTGGGCCAATGGGAGGGCAGAGCTGGAAATCGATCAGTTGATAAATGATCATGCTGGGGATGGTGATGCCGTTGTGTACACTGATGGGTCTGTAATTTGTGGTGAGAAATCTGGGTGACTTCTTTGTTAGAGTAAAGGGCAGAATCGTCGCTGAACATCGCGGTGCTTACACGATAACAACCTCCAGCATGAGAATAGAGATAGAGGCAGCTACTGCAGTCTTCAAGTGGCTGTTTGAAACTTCATTAACAGGGGCAGTAATTGTATCAGACTCACAATCCATGCTTCGGATAGTCCAAAGTGGACGGCTCCGGCATTAATGGAAAACCTCCAAAGATTCCTCGAATCTTCAGGAACTGGTGTGGATCTACAATCCTGGTCATGCAGGGGTACGCGGCAATGAAAGAGCTGACAGACTAGCTTCAAGAGCACTGTGGCCGTGCGTGCTGATGGCTTGTGTGTAGTGGGTTCGCATCACTGCCCTAAACAGTAGGTAGTTGTGGATGATGATGTTAAGTACTTCATACGAAACTTGTGACGACTACAACAGCTGGACACAACAGATGGTTGATGATTAAATAGCTGGTAACACACTTCACACCGACAGCAATGAACGTAACATGAAGTTTATTTACATCTATGAATTCAGCAACAGTTGAAAAGGGATGTTCTGCCCAACCTTCCTCTTGAGGCTGGTAACTTTTATACAGCAAAAAAAGAACTCATTTCATGATGAAAATTCTAACGCATCGTCCTTGCATTCTCCATGTATTTTTTTTTTAAGCACTGTCTTGCTTCTATTTATTTACTGACTCTGATAGTCAAAGTGGTAATGGCTTGAGAACCACTGTTGTCATTTAACGTTTACTGTCATGGTGTTTTATCTCAGTACTCGACGTTTTAGTTCTGCTCTATTTGCTCTGTTGTACTTCTATCTTCACAATGTTCTAACTTCGAATCTTTGTGTGATCCCTTGGTGTATCTTTATGATAAGACTGGCCTAAACCGCGAGGTATAAAAATGTCTACCAAAACTGTCTATCGGTCACACTTCTTATGGCTAGCTGCTGTCTAATGTCTTCTCATGATTTCAAAACAGTTTATCATACCTGGTCGTCTTGTGAATCTTGAAAACACTTGCACAACTTCTTGAATCTTGTGAAAACGGTCTCTGGACTGCTGAATCAGCTATGCTAACAATCATGCTGGCGTACCAAGCGATTAAGGAGCTAGACAACAGTAATTATTTCTGTCATCACAGAAGCAACCAACTCATTGGCATGTTGTCTGGGTGGCACCCTTTAATATCACTTGCCATATCTCAGTAACCTTAACACTTGGGAGAGAACCCATACCTAACGCGTCTGAAACTGATTAAACCTAGCTCCCCGATTTACCATTACAGTTCTTTACTAGTTTTTAGATCAGACTTTATCACGAGTAGTTCACAAAAAATCCCGTGCAAAAACTTGCTTCGTTCACACTGTTAGAAAAAATAATTCACTTAAAACCCTCAAGGGACATAATTACAAATCATCGCCCTTTGCTAAATAAGACTATAAGTAATGGACTCTTCTCCCCCTTAGTTAACTTTAATAGGTGTATGCAAATTTTTGAAACTATATTCTTTTATGCATGAATTTCTAAAACCACAACTTTTCACAAGGGGCGCAATTAAGGATTTATCTCCCTTTACCTAAAAACCCACAAGTCCTATTTTATTTCCATTTTAGTAAGGTTTAATAGTCTGTTACCACTGTTATGCAAATTTTCTACAGCGGATTTTTACACTCAATCACTTTATTATTTTCTGACCTCGAACTGCCTGTTACATTATCCTCCCACCTGGAAAAAAATTTCTCCCTGAGAGAAATTTTCCCCTAAGTCTATCCTTAATCTATCCTCAGTCTGTTTGCTACTTCGTCTGTCTCAAAAACTAGGTCTCTGCTTCTATGTACCTAGTCTCTCAGTCTTACTAAACTGGATTACAATATGACCTTTGTCAACCAGGTGAGTTTTCAGTTGTAACAATAAATATACACCTTGTAAATATAAACCACACTGTTCATCATTACCCTAATATTCTCGTAGACCAAAATTTCCATTTTACAATGACATCGATATACATTTCAATTACTAAAAAAATTATACACCTTTTCATATGGTTATTTCATTTTCATGTGGCATATTATAAAAAGAAGGATTACTTAAAATATTCAAAAACAACTCCTTTCAATAACTCCTGTATCTTCTCTTTCCAAAGCAATCATTTTCCTAACCTGACATTCTTTATTTTCCTCCCGACCTTGCTTATAAACACCCCTATGTAGTGTCATCCTCACATACTCCCCATTCACTCTCCTTTCTCCCTGTGTAACTGCCTGTTACTGGATTATTTACAACATGTACAATCGTGACACATTCAATTATCATGGTCACTTATTAAAATATGCTGAGCCCCTCTAATCCCTCTATCTTACTGACCCTGAGCCGCGGTCCCTACTCAAGATACTTTATAAATTCCGGAGTTCTGTCTACCACCTACTGAATTTTGTCCCTATCGTATTCTTTGCGCACTTTTCCTCATTTGACTGTCACTTTCTCCACCATCCATTCCAACTTGTGTATGCCTATGCTCCTTCCTAGTCTCAGATCCCCTTTAAAACCATTTCCTACGTTTTTCTCTCCTCTTCGTTCCTGTTGCCTCCCCTTTATAAACTTGGTTTATCTCTCCCTATTATGTACTCCATGTAAGTTCCATTCTCTGGAACCTTTCTTCTATATTCTTTATGTTCAAATATCTCCACATCATTTCTCCTTATTATCAATTGTTTCTCATATAACTCTGTCGTTTTGCTATGGCCCCTCACTCTATTTGTTCTCTCCAGAACTCTCATTTTGTCTCATTTCTCGTTTTACCTTAGTTTCTCTATTATTATCATTCTCGCTGTCAGTTTCAATTATCTCTTTGCCATCTTCATATGGCTTATCATCTTCCTTTCCTCTATTATACCTCTGCCATTTCTCCATGGCTTGTGATACTCCTTATACTTCTTTTTATATCTCTGCCATCTTCCCTATGGCTTCTCTTTTTCGTTTTCTTAAATCCTTTATCTCTGCTATCTTTCCTATGGGTTCTTTCGCCCGTATTTATATGTACTCTCTATTTATCTCATATTCCTCCTTTTGCCATTTTCTCTATGGCTCCTCAATATTTCTCCTAATTGTTCACTCTGAAACTCTCAATTTTATAATACTTTCTATATGTTTGGAGAAGACTAGCTTCTCACAAAGCCTTCTCAAGACTCTGGCAACCGCCGAAACTCTCTGTCCTCCTGAACTCCGTTATCTCTTCTGTTCCCTCTGGAATTAACACTTCTATTGTCTCCTTTTGTCTCCATATTGTCGCCATTTCTCTATAACCAATATCTGTTTAATCTCTGCCATTTTCACTATGGCCTCTCCCAAAGCTTCATATATTTCCACCATTTTCTCAATAATTTCCCAATATACACTTATTTTCTCTTTTACCTCAGAACTCTTGTTTTCGCCACTTCTCTGTAACTTCCCAAATTCTCTCATCAACGCCGTCATTTTCCTTATGACTCATGACTCCTATGTCTCTATGCTCATGATTTCAGGATGAATGGAGAGAAATTAGCATGCGAAGAATGCCCGAGATATCTTGGAGTCGAGCTCGACCGTAGACTTACCATGAGACCCCACATAGACATGCTGATTGAGAAAGCATCCACAAGACTCAGGCTCATCAAGCACCTTTCCTCCTGTGGGTGGGGAGCAGACCAGCACTCATTACGCCAACTCTATACTGGATATGTGCGCCCAGTAATTGACTACTCGCTCCCCCTCCAAACTATTACAAGTAAAAGCCTCTTACAAAAGCTAGACAAAGTCCAAAATCACGCTCTACGGTTTATAAGTGGTGCCATGAAGACAACGTCGACAGATGCATGCGAAATCAACACCAATATTGAACCCTTAAACCTAAGAAGAGAACGTTCAGCAGTGGAAACATACGAAAGGTATCTGAGAATGGACACAAAGGTGGAGAATAGGAAAATGATAGAGCAGTGGCACCAAAAACACAGAATACAAAAGACATCTTTTCTTAAAAATGCAAAAGAAGCTAGCATCAAACACCACCTACCAGCAGTTAGAAAGCCAATGGTAACTGTCAATAATGAACCACCTTGTTGGCAGGCAACTACTCCCATAGTAAGAACTGAACTCTCTGACCCCTCAGCAGACAAGAACACTCTAGGACCATTACTGAAAACCATCGCTTTAGAAACTATAGATTCATATCCACAAGACATCATCCATGTCTACACAGATGGATCTGCATTTAAAGCTACCACCAATGCTGGATATGGCGCAGTGATAAAATACCCCAACCTGCACCCAGAAGACCACCCGCGCATCTTTGGCCCTTGCGGAGAAATCTGTTCCAGCTATGATGCAGAAATAACAGCACTAGAAAAAGCATTGTGCCGGATAATCTCAGACTTTGAAAGTGGCATCACTCCACCTGAGGATATTTTTATATTCTCAGACTCAAAATCAGCACTCCAAGCCCTAGAAAGCAAAATGTCTCCTAATATTAATAATATCTGTAGATTTATTGACCAACTGCTCACTTCCTATTGCGTCGAAGTTACACTCCAGTGGATCCCAGGGTATGTCTGAGTCCCAGGAAATGAAAAAGCCGACAAACTATCCAAAAGTGGAGCAGCACTGCCCCAGTTCCCATCAAGTACCACACTGCAAACCTGCCAACAGATCCTGAGACACAATTATAGGCAAGAATGGCTAAACCAGTGGGCTACCTCCCAGACAGGGCGTCCATTCTTCAAACATCAAACTAAACCAAACCCTCAAGATCCAGTTAAACAACTGAAAAGAAGAGATCAGAGTCTAATTTTCCAGCTGAGAACAGGCCATGCCCCTGTCAATAAACATTTAAATGGAATAGACCCACTACGTGAACCAAACTGTAGGCACTGTCACCACCATGAGGAATCGGTTGAACACCTACTGTTACAGTGCCCAAGACTAACAGACCTGCGACACCATCCACAATACACTCTACACATCATCACAACAACTGAAGAAGACTTGCACCTTTGTGAGAGAGGCAAAGGGCTGTCAAGAGCTACCTGCTCACGGCTAAAGGGATTATATCATCATCATCATCATCATGTCTCTATGCCCTTTTTCGTATGGCATCTCATTTTCCTCTCCTCTTCTCCGCTCCACTGTAGTGGTCTATCGTTCAGACCTACTCAGCTCGTTATTACTCTGTGTAGAACGATTGCATCTAGTTTTCACACAACTAGACTACCGCTGCAATATTCTACTTCTCTACTTCATCTCTTCCTCACTATCCACTGTACTCGTTCCCTCTCTGGAACTATCAGTATTTATTCTTTTCTCTACCATCTCCATGGTCTCCTACGTTTTCTCCAAATATCTTTGTCGTCTTCCCTATGACTCTAATTTCTCTTTTCTACCATCTCTATTGTCTCTCAAATTTCTCAATTATCTTCGCCGACTTCACTCCGGCTTCTCAATACCTCAGTTTCCATTTATCTCAAATCTATAAGTTTCTCTATTATTCCTGCCGTCTTCAGTACGGCTTCTCAATGTCTCAGTTCTCATTTATCTCCACGTCTTATGTTCGCCATCCCCTATGGCTTCTCATCTCTTAACATCTCGATTCTCAATTCTCCATTATTTTATTCCTCATGTCTTCTGACATTTCTATATCTTTCGCCGTCTTCTCTACAGCTTCTCAATATCTCAATTCCTATTTATCTCAAAACTCTTATATTCGCCATCTCCTATAGCTTCTCTTCAGTTTCTCAATTATTCCTACCGTCTTCCCCTTATCTCTTCATCTACTGAAGTACCCTATCATTCAGGTGTACTCAGTTCTCTTTCCGTTGCTTGGTATAGAATGATTATACATAAGTGTAGCGGGAGGTTATTTAAAATTATTATATGAGTAAGAGTATGCCAGTAAAGAGTTCTGACCTTACCAGTAATACCCCAGTCTTAGAAATAAGCACTGGTGTATTGTTATCATAAAAATAGTCAGACTGTGAAAACCCTGGCCCAGTTGGTAAGAAGTAGTACCAGGATTTAAGGTGTCTCCTCCCTGTGACTATCTTATGATTACTTATATTCTAGGGGATAAGTAAAAGGTACATTCACTGAACCCACAAAATGGAAAAAGTGAATAAATCCTCAGGTACAGTTAAAATAGTTTAATAATTACACTAATATTCTATTTACTAGTTGGAAAAGAGTATACACATATATATAAAAAATATTCACACAGTTACTATTATTGTCTGTTTAGACTTCATTCATTTTAAATATATCACGGTTTTTAGTCCTCTGATAAATGTCATCACTTGACTATTTATTGTGTTTCATATATTGTGGTAGTCAGTGTCCTAAGTGACACTTATCTGTTCAACTTGATACTGCTGACACGGAACTGTCCTGTGCTGATATCAGACTTGGTAGGCCCAACAGTAGGGATGCCAATGACCAGTTGAAGTTCACTCTTTGGGGTCCTGCACTTTTGTGGGATTGCCTCTGATGAGTGACACCGGCTTCTGATTCTGGACAGTCTGGTTTGAGTTATTTCATGGAACCTGCAACATATCAGCCTTGGCTAGTATCTGGCTAGACTTGTAGCTGACTAGCACAGATGTCAGACCAGTCAGTCATCAGATGTCACCGTTATACAATCATAGTAAGTAAGGACATCAATTCAGTGATATAGCATTAATATTAACATTTCAAGTAAGGGTAACTGACTAGCACATAAGTCAGACTAGTCAGTCATCAGGTGTCAAAGTTATACAGTCAGAGCAAGTAACATCATTTCAATTATACAGAATTAATATTAACATATCAGTAATAAACATCATCTGGTTTATTCCGCTCCTATACCTTGATCCTTCTAAACCATATCAAGTACAAATTCAAATACTGATGCTATTCTTAGCATCTACACAAAATTAATACATAAATAAAGAAAGTGAGTGACCATGTGATCAGGTTGCTTTCTACTGAAACCGGCTGTAGAACACTCCAGTTTACCAGCTGTAAATGGGTACAAAGTTGTGCGCTCGAACTAGGGAAGGCAAAGGCAGCGAGGAAGGGGACTAGTCGCCTTAACCTCGTAAACTGGGATCTTCCATGATGAAGTTTCTAACACTTCATTTCCCTATGACAATCTCTGCCATGGGACTGCCTTTATCTTCGTCAGCGATAAAGCAATATGATAAATATATCTTCATTTGGCCGTGGGGCTATTTGTGATTAATTTTTGTACAAGCAACAATCATCCACAATGCACATGTTTAGATCATATTAAAAATACAATACATTATATCAATGACTATTATACAGGCATATTTTGTGAATTCTATATGAACCTGAAATAACAAATATTATAACCGGTAGTTATCATAATTTCGCTTACCCTCAGACTTCAGATACTGGACTTAAAAATGTTTCTGGCAATCCGCTCACAATTCATGGATAGTGGCGAAACTCTGCCTCCAGTCTGGCTCAAACCTCTTTCGTTGTGTATCTCTCTCAGTTTACCGATCCGCTACTTATACGCAAAGCGCGGACGTATCGGAGAGTACCGACGTCACAGCCTAAACCTAACCTGAAAAATCCTTCCCGAACAGTGATTTCGGCCGATCTGTGCGTCGACTGAAATTTTGCCTTTATCATTCTCGGCATATATAATATCCATATTGTTCCATCTTATCTAGTTTTATACAGCTGATAAAACTCTATCTTCCTATCCATGTAAATTCCCAAACTGTTATTTGTTGATTTTAATATTTAGAACAGAAGTGGGTTTACATGCTTTTAGCGTAACTGTGGGCAGCCGAAATACGCATATATCTCCGTAAATGAGAACTTCCTACCGTTCCATCTTATATGCAGTTATACACTATCCTTCCCTGTACTGAAATGTAAAATCCTTTTCATACGGATTCCCTTCTGTTGTTATTTATCGTTGGCGATTTCCTCTGTCCGATACACATTTCGCTGATACGCCGCCATTTTGAAAGCGGTCACTCGATCGTAGATGGGTTTATAAATCTAACTGAACCCATTTGCAATGACTTGAAACCAATTTTGCGACAATAAGTCTCCACAAGATTCGGCTGCCTCTGCCGTTTTATACCATATACTTTAAGCTATGCCTCTCCTCACATAGCCCCATCCTTCTCTCTCACTCCCTGTCTCCTTATTTACTCATAAGCTCCATCAACCTCAACATCATTGTCTATCTACTTTTAAGCGCCTCTATCATCTCTTTACTTTTAAGCGTCTCTAACGCTAACTGTTTATTCATATCTATCATATTTGTTTCCTCCTTTATTTCTCTTCTGACTTCCTCAACAATTTGTTTTCTCTCTTCCTCTCTACTTCTGACTTCTTCCACCGTTTGCCTCGGTTTATCTCTATCTTCAATTTCCTCCTTTCTCGTGCTCCCTGGGTTCCTCTGAGGTTCTCTATTCTTTGGCTGATCTCTATCTCGACCTCTACTTGTACTTCTATTATCCTTATCTCTCCTCTTTGTCTCCTCTCTGCTACTAGAACCGTATCTTCGTCTATCATTAGTAGTTTCTCTCCTACTACTGCTTCTATTTCTCTCCCCCTCTCGGGTCTTGGATCGGTAATCCCGGCAATCCGTATCTCACCTATTTATCTTTCTCTCTGTCGGCCCTTCGTCATGGACGGACGTGTTTTTTATCTGCTCTCACATTTCGCAGCATTAACGCAGGAAGTTTAAGTCACATTCCGTGGATTTTTATATCAGTATATTGGTTATTAGACGGTGAAATTTTTAAACATGATATTGTGTTAATGTAATGTGTAACATTTTATAGAATACCGTTGAAATGTGTATCAGTTTTTTCTCTATGTTATTGGAGGATATTTTTAACAATGACTACATGACTCATCCGAATGTGACCTTCGCCAAAGCAAGAGGTCAGTTGTTGGTCAAGCGTTGCTGTCAAGCATCATAAAATTTTCCCGGTATACAATGTTCCTCACCGATAACAAAACGCCCGGTGGAATGTAACAATGTCATGCTTGGAAGAAGGTGTTAGTTCGCAGCTAACAGTGGGCCCCAGGGACGCTCGTTTAAGACCAACGACCATAAAGAACTATGCTTTGAACAAAGAGAGGGCTATTCACCTAAAACTTAAAGGTTGTAGAACAGGGTCCGGTATAACCTTGAAGCTATCAAGTCATGGAAAATGTGTAACTATAACATTCCAGAACACCTTTCAGTACGAGGCATTTCGTTTCATTGTCATTAAATTCTACGAAACAGGACTTGTAGAGTCAAGAACAGACATAAATGGTGCACTAGTAGAAGACGTTATAACAACACCACTTCTCAAAATTCACCTTTATCACACTAAGAACAAAATTATGACCCAGGGGACTGCCGCAGCTATCGAATCATGGCTAGAAACAGAATTTGAAGAATTAAAAGAATCTGCAAAAATTGTAACTGATGTTGAGTTAGAAAACACTAAAATGGACTCCGCTGTTTCTATGCCCCACTTGGCAGTAGACTCAATGATTCCAGGCATAAGTGACTTTACTACCGACAACGACATTCTCAACATCAGCTGCAACCCAATGTCTCACAGTGAATCAGAAATTCTACCTTCTGCAGTATTGGATACAATAACAGACACCCCTACAATTTCTAAACCTATGTTGGCCATCGAATACCCCATGGACCATGAAAATATACGAAAAGCTGAAACTGTATCTCTTGAGCAACAAAAAGAAGACACCACGAAGTTACCTGTGTCGTGCTGCCAGGAGCTAATGCAAAATATGGAGGACACGCTACGAAGTTTAATTGGTGATCTCATGTCTAGTATACAGACATCGCTCAAGGCCGAAAACGAACTTCTTAAAAGGGAGATAGTATCTCTGAGGGAAGACAATTCTAGCATGAAGGACATCATCGAAAAACTGCAGAGAGACTTCTCACTCTATAAGATAAGACAACCAGATCATCCTCAAACAATAGTAGAAGATTGCGAAGAATCCATACATAAAAATACGCCAAATCAGCAAAAAGGTCACCACCAAACTGTACACAAAAAACACGAAGAGACACTCACAAACACAACATATCCCATTGGAGTCAAAATTACCAACAGATTTCAAGTTCTTGAGGATTGTTCAACAGAAAATGAGCAGGTATCAGCATCCCTACCAGACAACGTTCCAGTGCCCGTAAACCAAATTCACAAATCTCAGAGCCATCACAACAGTCCACAAAAAGAACACCACAAAAGGCAGCAGCATCAATCTAATAGAAAACAAAGTGAAGAAATACGTAGTGACGTTACACATATTGTAATTGGTGACTCCCTCTTGAAGGGTATTTATTGTGAAAGAATGTCCACTACAAGAGAAGACATCGTTTCAGTTATGACAGTGCCGGGGGCTGGTATTAAAAGACTACTGGACATAATTAATAAGTTCGATATTAATCACAAGATAACAAAAACAACACTACACGTAGGAATTAATGATATCATGAATGAGCAGAGCCTAAACCCCTCAGGATTGGTGGCTACAATAAAACAAAAATTTCCCAAAGCCTCCATCTTTATTTCATCAATCATACCACCATGCTATGGGTTTCAGCGTCGCACAGCGGACACTTACAACACAAAACTACAGAACTATTGTAAACAAAACGGCCTTGGCTTCATCAACAATACTCCATTCTTTACATCTAACTCAGGAGCACCTAAGAAACGACTCTACAGAGATCAAATTCACACATCCACACTGGGAAGCAGTATCCTGGCCAAAAACATAAAATATCCAGAAAGGACACAACAAGACAGCTCAACCTCAACCCATATAGAGAATGCAACGAAATCTACTGAGACATCAACATATAATTACAACGCATCACAAACCCCACCTACCCCTCAAAGAAGCACACCTATTGCAAGCAGGCAGCCTTCCAGCTATCACAACGCCACTTTCAATCAGGAAGCCGAATCTTATGATACCATGTTTCCCCCATTAGTCACAAAGCAGCCCCACTCAGGTACCTCTACCAACAGTATTCCAATGTCCCAGGCGCAGAATACTCCTACCAACACTACAACAAGGACGGAAGAAATCAGAGATCACCATGCTTCCTCCCCTAGTTCTTATTATCGTCCTCAGTGGAACCCTGAACTTGTCTATCTGATGCAATTCAGCCCTGCGTCACTTAGACAAGCATTAATGATGTCTGCCCAAAGTCATCCCTATTATATGCCCGGCAGAGACGTCAGTTATTGACGAACAAACACTTTGCTTCACTAAATCTCTGTTACTACAGCCTTCACTCCATTTGAACATTTGTTGATTTTTTTAATACAACGGTAATAATCAGAACTTTTAATAGTTTATCGGTTAATATCCTCTAAAAAAAAATTTCTTTGATTACTTATTTCGTTACAATTTAAATTTCTTATTATCACGCGTAGCTTCAATTTGTTAGAATTTTCGGTGTTAAGGTGTGAAGTGTTGTATACTTAACTTGTCTGACTTGTGACTATTATTAATTTCTTCCATCTCTCGTTTAACTTCACTTTGTTGTGTTGAGCAGTTCTGGTGTGATATGTTGTATGCCTGATTGTTTTGTGACAATTTTCATATACTCAGTTGAAATTGTTTTTTATTAGTTGTATTAATTATTTTAATATTGTATTTTCTGCAATTTCTCATTTCTTGAATTCCACTTCCTTGGTGAAGTATTAATTCGTAAAAATATTTTGCGCTTTTTGTGTGCATAGCCTAACTGTTTTTTAACTTGTATTTTTTTATTATATTTTTTTATATTTTTTTTTTAAAATATATCTTTCTTTTTACTATACAAGCATGGCTGGTAATTATGTACCGTGGCTTCACAAGGATGGTCTACGACTTGGTCATCTGAATATTTACCATCTTCTAGGTAAACTCCCCGAACTTACATACATTCTAAGTAATAATTTTCACATTTTTGGACTTTCAGAAAGTCGCCTAAATGACAGAATAACAGACGATGACATTGCGTTAAATGGTTTTAAAACTATTCGGCGAGACGCAAGCAAAAAACAAGAGACAGGTATAACAGTTTATATTTCCACTTCCCTTAATTTTCGCCGCAGAAACGACTTAGAGACAGCAGAGATAGAATGTGTATGGTTGGAAATAAAGCTACCGAATCAGGGCCCATTTCTGGTGGGATATCTTTATCGAAATCCTAGTGCAGGACCTATATGGTACGAAGATTTCACCATAATGATGGACAATGTATTTGCCACAGTCAAGGAGGTTGTTCTTCTTGGTGATTTCAACATCGATATACACAATTCAAATCTAACATGGAAAAATATAATATTATCGTACAACTTAAAACAAATAGTTAACCAGCCTACAAGAGTAACACAAGCATCAACCACACTAATCGACCACATCTACGTAACTTGCCCAGAAAACATCATAGAATGCTCTGTCCCTAATATTGCAATGAGTGACCACTATCCAGTATGCTGTACATGGTCAAAGAATAAATGTAAAGTTCCGAAAAATAAACATGTAAGTATCAAATTTAGAAGTTTCAAACATTTCAGTAAGGAATTATTTTTAAATGACTTGCTAACTGCACCTCTCGCCCGTGTTTACCAACTTCCTGACCCGGATGACGCTATTGAATACTGGACAAAAATTTTTTATAATGTTTTTGACACGCACGTACCAGCTAAGGAAATTCGCGTCAAACGACAATTAAAATCTCCGTGGATCACGCAGGAAGTGTTGGAGGCTATGAGGCAGAGAGATCAAGCGCACAAAAATAAGGACCTCAACACATACAGGGTATACAGGAACAAAGTTCAATATTTAATTCGGAAAGAAAAGAAAAATCGTTTTAGAAATATAGTTCAGAACAAATCAAATAGTAAGGAAATATGGAAGGCAATTAACACCTTAGCGAAAAAACGTAATGCACCAGACTCATTCTCTTCCAACACTTCATTTACTTGCACCGACTTCAGCAATCACTTTCAAGCAGAAATAAACGGTCTGAAATCCACAATACCACCTTCCTGTAGTGACTTAGACAAACTTTCAGCATTCTGTAAAAACAAATGTACAAACTCAGTTCCACCCGACATTCCTTTTATGACAGTTAATGAAGTGTATAACTATCTTATTGGCCTTAAGGATAATAGCTCATCAGGGCTTGACGGAATTAGTAATCGAATACTGCGTTACGCCGCACCAGCTATTAGTGATTCACTAACTTTTATATATAATCAATGTATTGCTAAAAGTTATTTTCCTTCAGCCTTTAAGATTGCCAAAGTATATCCTCTCTTCAAACCTGGCTCGTCAGATAACAGTAATCTTGGTAACTATAGACCTATTTCTCTTTTATCATCGCTTTCTAAACCACTAGAAAAAACACATACATAAAGCAACACTACATTACCTAGTTAGCAATGACTTGCTAATTGACAGTCAGTCAGGGTTTCGACAAAAGCATTCATGCCACACAGCTCTAACTAAGATGATAGACAACTTGCACCTAAACATAAATAACGATAACATATGTGGAGCAATCTTTGTAGACTTTAGGAAAGCATTTGATATGTTAGATCACGCTGTTTTAATAAGAAAATTAGAAACAATGAAAGTTAACTTTAAACTAGTGACATTACTTAAATCATTCCTGTCCGACAGACAGCAAGTAGTGTGGTACAATAACTCCTTGTCAAGCCCAACTATTATTGACACTGGTGTTCCTCAGGGTTCTATTCTCGGCCCTCTACTTTTTTCCATTTACATAAATGACCTTCCACTACACATCGAGCACACTCATCCTGCGACCTATTTGCCGATGACTGTACCATTTATACTAGTGATAAAAGTTGCAACACGCTAGAAATATTATTACAAAGCGACACAGACAATCTTATTAAGTGGAGCAATGAAAACTGCATGCAAATAAATATCACTAAAACAAAATGTATGATAATATCAACTAGACAAAAATTACAAAACTCGCCGAAAACAACACTTCAGCTCTACATTGGAACCTCTTTAATTGAAAATGTAAATGAATATAAAACACTAGGACTCATAATTGACCAACATTTAAGTTGGAATTCGCATGTACAAGCACTGACCAAACAAACGGCACAAAAAGTTTACCAGTTAGCTAAAATCAAACATTTCCTAGATGAGGAGACACGAAAAATGTTCTATACATCCCAGATACAAACACATCTAGACTATTGTTCCACAATTTGGGATGGCTGCACCATGTCCAACACTAAAAGACTCTTTTCATTACAAAAACGTGCAGTGCGCCTAATTTCAGACAAAAACCTCACACAGTGTGTAGACGCATATACATATCTTAACATATTACCACTAAGAAAGCGCCTTCTCTTCAACAAAGCCAAATTTATTCACAAAATCTTGTCACAGAATGCTCCAACGTATCTGTGGCCTATTTTCAAATACAGCGGAAGACGCAGTCAACGCTTAAATAAATTACACATGCCCAAGCCTAGGCTCGACTTATTCAAGAAAAGTTTAGCTTTTTCTGCTGCTCATCTGTGGAATACTCTTCCACACGACTTAAAAAATACTCTTAGTCCATATTCATTCAATCACAGACTTTTCAAATACATCATGAGTGCAGATTATATGCCACCCTAATTTCGTTATGTTCTTAAATAATTACGCTGTCACCTCAGGGGCGCATTCCCATAGTCAGTTATGACTGAAGGGGCTATTATTATTATTATTATTATTATTACATAACATCATATGTAGGTTTTAAAGTTAATTTTGTCCTGTTTAGTATAAATATGATACGCATCTGTAAATTTGTGTAACTGTTATTGTACTGTTACAATGTTGGGATTTTATTTTATTGTACTTTCTTGTTATTTTATTATTTAAGTAACATTTAGGATACGTGTGAGAATAAATAGATTAACTATGGAAGAAGAGAGAAAGGAAGGGCAGAATGTTAGACGGGCCTGCGTGACCAATTCTAAACCCTTTGAAAATAAAGTTCGTTCGTTCGTTCGTTCTATCTATCTATCTATCTATCTATCTATCTATCTATCTATCTATCTATCTATCTATCTATCTATCTATCTATCTATCTATCTATCTATCTATCTATCTATCTATCTATCTATCTATCTATCTATCTATCTATCTATCTATCTATCTATCTATCTATCTATCTATCTATCTATCTATCTATCTATCTATCTATCTATCTATCTATCTATCTATCTATCTATCTGATAATGTTTAATGTACTTTTCAACATATGTTATGTCATGCTTATAAGTAATTAATGTTAATATGAGTGTGCTATATTATTATTTTACTTTACAACGTTGAATTCCTTGAATTTGATATGTAAAATGCATATGAGAATAAATGAATTCAGTATGAAAGGTGAGAGAAAGGAAGGGCAGAATGTCAGACGGGCCTGCGTGCCCAATTCTCAACCCTTTGAAAATAAAGTTCGTTCGTTCGTTCGTTCGTTCGTTCCTCTAACTGTTCTATGTTTCTCAATTTTGCGAGGCGCCTCCTATAATCGGACGAATCGTCTGATAATGTGTAACGTCTCTTCGTCCCTCGTCTATTATCTTCTTCCATTTCTTCCTGCGTATCTGAATCTTTTGCCGACGCTTCTTCCAAGTCCTAAGGTTCGCTTCTGATATTTTGTTGCTCTGCATTTCTCTCCTGCTCTTGTTCTCTTAGCCTCTTTTCTCTATCCTGTAATCTTTGCCTAAGTTCCATCAACGGAATATCGTCCTCACTCTCCGAGTTATCTCTCTCGGTTTTCAATCTACTTATCTCTTCTGGGATATCGTTACCCTGCGTATTTCCCTATGTATCCTGCAATATCTCTATCATGTGTTCCTCCTGTAATCTATTTCGCTTCTGCTCCGCCGCTCTAGTATGCGTATAAGGTGCGTCTGCCTCTGTCTCGGCATTATTCCACTCCTTTTGCATTCCTCTCGTGTCTTCTAAGATATTATTATACTGCGTATTTACCTGTTCATCCTGCATTATCTCTCTATTATCTTCCTCTGGCCTATCTCTTCTTATCTCTTCTTGTTCTTGATATATGTTTTGGGGAGATGGGTTTAACCGACTAGATGTCATCCTAGGTTCTGCAAGCACTTCTGCTCACATAACAATCGGATTGCTCCCCGGTGTATGTCCATAGTCGTCGCTGGAAGTGTTCTCTATCACGTCCTCTTCACTCTGGCTTTATGCTACTGTCCAGTTGTCTCCTCTTCTGTTGACTTTCCACTCACTTTCTTTTGATGTTGTCTCTATCCTATGTGTCACTGTCCATTCATGTATATTGTTATGTTTCCTCTGTCCTTGCATATAGTGTGGTGTGTTACTAGGGATCCGTGTACATCTTTCCGTTTCTCCTTTTGCATCTTTTCCGCCGAATTCCACTTGTTTTAGTCTCTCTTGCGGTAGTATTGTGACGGGTGTTGCGGTTCCTTCATCTTATATTATTTATTGAATATTAAAGTCATTCTCTTGACGTGGTTAATGTTTGTTATTGATGGTTAGCTCTGACCGTAAGAACATCCCTTCGACGTTCTGATTTGCATATTGTACATTAGTTGATTTCTCCTGTGGGAGAGTTATCGTGCTGAGAAAAACGTAAACATTAACAGCTGTGGAACCAAACCCGAAACGTAAGTAAGATATCAAGCCTTCTGTTCTGAGTCCACATGTATTGACGTTCATATAAACGATATCCGACATTCACAAAACTTCATGTACAGTTCAGCATAACAATAAATTCCAAATAATACCAGTAAGTATCCGTCCGTGTCAAAACAATATGTCAGATGAACATCATGGCTATGTACATGCGCTGCTGTAGTCAACAGCCAGAAATGAGCGCATGAGTTCTTGACAGCTACAAATTGAATCATAATACGATTCTCCTTCCATCATTTAATTTACTTAATAATCTCATACTTAGATTAATATCTGAAATGACCCTGAGTTCTATATTGAATTCATATATCGGCTATATACTAAGCCTCTCCTTGGAAGACATACAAGACACGACTTCTCTGCTTGACGGATAACGTAACAAGGGTAATGTAACCAAGTCACCCAGCGTGACCTTCCCAATGCGAATACGTCATAATCTTAGCATATATTTCGCGTTCAGTATACCGTAAAATATCGACATATTCTATTAATGTTATTGACCCCAAACGTTGCGCACTGCTAAACCCTAGCAGACGCCGTCATTTAAAATAACACCGTAACAGATTTCCTGTCAGACGGGGGGAAAAAAATCTATTAGATAGATTTTTTTCTCTTGAACAATATTAATCAAATTATCAAAAATTTAACAAAACCCGACGTATGGCCTACGATGTTCTATCTAGAACAGTGTCGCGGTCATGTCAGTAATATCTTATAATAAATCAACGTCATATCATACATATAACTTATATTAAATAAAGAAATGTCACTGTCATTAATTAATTAACTAATTAATTTGATGTATGTATTGACTAACTACTAATGTGAGGTGTTATTAAAATTATTCTAACTAATTAAAATTAAAATAATTAATTATAATATGTAAGTATGGTACTAACTAATTAATATCTAATTAAAGAAAATGAGAAATAGTATCAAAGAAAAACTAT
Organism: Oreohelix idahoensis; assembly: GCA_024509875.1. Lineage (NCBI taxonomy): Eukaryota > Metazoa > Mollusca > Gastropoda > Stylommatophora > Oreohelicidae > Oreohelix > Oreohelix idahoensis. The sequence continues at coordinate 429,897 of JAMPIV010010794.1, read as the reverse complement.
AAATTTGAGAAGTATGGACAATTTCAAACTAAATATTAAAGTATATATTAAATTAGTAATGCGTGTGACAATGAAGTATAAGGATAGATACCTAATTAAATTAACGCAATACATTTTAACTATACATATGAAATATCATAATCTAATATCTATCACCTTAATAATTAGACTATTTAAAAGGTTTAATTGGTGTGATATTCTTTTGTTTTATCTTTTCTTAGTATATTTTATTTTATGTTTTTATTTAATCACACTTCAACTTTATTTTATTATATATTAATTTAATAGCTAGCAAATTTAACAATATCGGACATGAAGATCCAATCGTTGTTACATCCTAATGACTTGTATGAAAGTTCATTAAGACACAAAGTTCATCTTATCGAATTCTGATATGATGATCCAATCGTCGTTAGTTCCTTTATTGAAATTTTGAACGTAATTTGAATAAGTCATCACCGTATTTGTCCAGTCTATATCAGAGATTGTTCCTTTTTACTACTTTGCAATCGAAATGAGTGATACGCAAAGTCCAAGTGAAGTCCAAATTTTCAACCGATCTGTAAAACTTGATATTTTGATCACAATAGTTTATTTCGAAATTTCCTCATTTAAGTAGGAAGTCCAACTGAAGTGTTGTATATTCTGACGTAGCCTTAATACCGTTCATTGCAAATGTAATGCTTGATTAGTCAGCAAATTTTCATGAAATAGTAATATTCATTCAGAATCCGTAGGATGTCTTGACAACGTATCGGCTATTATATTCTCAGTTCCTGGTATCGATTCTATTTCGAAATCATAGGGTTGCAGCGCGATAGCAAATCGTGCAAGCTTTGGACTTTTATGGTTTGAACGACGTAATGCTGCTACAGATTTCTGATCTGTCTGGATCAGAAATGTTGATCCAAGCAAGAACTTTTCCAACTTAGTGATTGCCCATATCACGGCGAGCAATTCTCTGTCTACAGTCGAATATTTAGTCTCCGGAGGTTTCAGCTTGCGTGAGATATACAATACAGGATGAAGGATATCATCATGATATTGGAGTAGACAAGCCCCGAGTCCGTAATTACTCGCATCTGTACGTAGAACAAACTTTTTAGAGGCATCTGGTAATCTTAAAACAGGTGGGCATGAGAAAATGTTCAAGACACTGCGAAAAGTTTTGTCACATTCGTCTGTCCAATTTATCCTTAACGGCATGTTCTTCTTTAGCAAAGATGACAAAACAGCCGTGATGGATGACAAATAAATCTATGCTGTATGGGGCTGAGCATAGTTGAGACATTTAAGCAACTTACTGTCTCTTGTAGGCATGGTAAAACAAATAAGACAGAAAACGTGTACAAATTTAAAGATGTTAAGAATCAAAAATGTTTTTCGAGAAGAAAAAAAAATCAATAAATCAATCTATATTAGGATAGATGATTAAAAAAAAAACAAGAAATGATGACTGACAAGTGCTAAGTCATCAAAGATGTGACGAATAGGGTTAAAGTACCCTGTTATCTGCGTGACGCAGAATCAGGTACTAATTGTAAGTGTAGATGATGGTGACGAAAATAGACACCGTTATCATGCTCAATAACCCAACGAGCGTCACGATTGTTACGAAATGTAACCAAAGCCTGACTATTCTGACCATCAACAGATGGTAGAAGACGAACAAACTTAACGTTTGCTGTAAAATTAAAGAAATTTCCAAGTGCCTGCCAGGTAGTATCCTGCGGCAGATTTCGCACTAACACTGTGCGAGAATACGCACTTTTCCCAATATAAGTAGTATCATTGTCACGAAATTGTGCACAATGATGAAATGTATTCTTTGTCAAAGAATTAACTTTCCCCCTCAACATAGACAAAGTATTTTTGATGGATGACGTATCATCTTGACTGTACTTATGGTGATACCTATCATTACTAAAGGTAGTAGGTTTCCTACATGTTGTAGACATGTCTTGGTTGGGCAAAGTAAAACCTTTGCCGTTAGACTTATTTGTCTCAACCTTCTTATTCAAGTTCCTTCTAACCTTAACATTATTTTTCAACTTATTATACTGCTTAGTACTCTCATTTTTAATGTCGACAACATCAAAAGTTTTATTTGGATCAGTTGTATCCTTAGAATGTTGTACAATAGATCCATCATCCTCATCAGTTTCCGGGATAGTACTCAGAGTGAAGTTGGAAACTGCTGTGCCACATGTATTCATTTTGTTGGCACGACGTGTAGCCATCGCAACAACAGCGTTAGCGTTGCTAAAAGATTGCAAATTTTTTTTTTCCCATTCATTAATCTCCTTAAGAGTGCAATCCTTACTTCCGTGGATGCGTCCTACGGTAAGATCAGCTGATGGATTCTGTAACATGCACACCTTGACATTACCTGTAAAAAAATGGTGTGTTAACATATACTATGGCAGTGGGGTAGTACTCAATAGTACCCCCGAAGGTCATACACCTGATGTGTTCCCCGGTAGCATAACTGGGGTGAACGAGGGACTGTCGGACTCCGATAATGGTTGATCCCGTATCCCTTAAAACTGAGACCACAGTACCGTTTACCAATCCTCTATTGAACATCAGGGTGCCTGTGCCGTCGTTCACCGTAAGACCGACTGCTGTATAAAGGTGTCCACAATTCAGCACAGTTTCTTTGGCCTTCTGAAAAATAGCATTACAATCTTGGCAACTATTTGCCACATTAAAGTTAACAGCACAACATGCAGACGAAGATTGTGACTGATTATTATTATCAGAAACAATAGAGGTCGTACCATCCGTGAGTGCCGCCCCTGCATTGTGATCAAATTGTGATGGTCTACGTGACTGAGACCTATTACGAGAATAATCATTTGAATTATACTGTTGTCCCCTATTGTAACTGTTATCTCGATGTCTCGAGCTATGATTATGACCATTCCAATTGCTGTTATTATTGTGGTTATTTGGTCTATTATAATTAGTGTTATGTTGACTGTTGTTGTAGCTTGACTGAGGTGAATAATTCCTATTCCTAGATCTACCTCTGTTCAAATCATTTTTATTGTTGAAATTATTATTATTATGTCCTTTGTGAAAATTAACATTGTAATTTCCCTTGAACCTACTTCTGTCTACACTGTGAGCTCTTGGGTTGTTATTATTATAGTATGCCATATTGGAAGCCACAGGTAGAGGTTCCCTTATCAAAGAGTTAGAAATGTTCGCATTCGGATGCGCATTGCAATAGTTCAATGAAATTTTTTCTAACTCGTCAATGGTATCTGGCTTTCGTTCTTGCAAATATGCGAAGAATGGTGGGCTGACAGAGGATAATACCTTATCCCGTAGCAACAAATCAACTAATTTGTCATATGATTTGTTGACATCTGCCAGTTCAAGCCATCTATTAAATGTATTGCGAATGTTCGCAATAAACCCTGCAAAGTTTTTAGGAGAGTCAGGTAAGATATTTTTAAATTTTAACCTACAATTTTCTTCGTCCAAATGAAACCTTCGTAAAAGTAAGGTTTTAATAGCATCATAATTATTAGCTATTGTTGGGTCAGCATTCAGAGATGCCGTCAATGGTTCCCCATCTAAAAATTCATTTAACTTAAGTACCCATGTATCCTTAGGCAAGTGATTTGATTTGCATGTCTGTTCAAATCTTGATAAAAATGATGATAAATCATCAAAATTTAATTTAAAATGGGGTAATTTAAAGTTGTAAAAATGTTTGTTTTGGTTGGATGAAGACCCATTTTGTGTGTTATCATTATGGGTTGCAGCAGCACCTTGTGCCTGTAATCTAGCTGCTTCCACCTTAAGACGTGTTAATTCCATCTCTTGTTCCATTTCCCGCCTTCGTTCTTCCCTTTCCTGTCTAGCAATTTCTCTTTGTCTATTTTCTTTTTCTATTTCTTTCATCTCCTGTCGTGCTCTCCTGTCTTCTTCTTCTTGTCGGCGTTCTTCCTCTTCCTTTTTTAAGATTGCTATCCGTTCTGCTTCTTTTCTCTCACGTTCTGCTTCTTTTGCTTCATATTTAGCAAATTCTGCCAATGAGTATGCTTCTAAAGCTTCTCCCTTTTTACCAAAATCTTTCCCATTTTTAATAAAATGATCCAAGGTAAGCATCTTGCCTTTTATCTTGTAAGTAATTACAGATCTATAATAATCAATAATAAAATCTATGTCCTTATTTGTAACAGCTCAAAATATGAATACTCAGTATAACCAACTGTAATATTCTCTTAATAATTGTTGTAAGTTCAACAACCATTCAATATTTTATAATAATATTATAAGTAGTCAATAATATATATCATAAATAGTTATGATATTTACTTATTCAAGATGCTGAATTTATATCCTGCACCTAATATCACTATTAAATAATTATGGGCATTATTCCTCCATGAACTATTTTATTTAATTAAAGAAATGTGATGAGTCAACAATATAGTACTATGAAAATGTACCAATTACTATGTTATATATATAGTTTTTTAATTCAACACATATTCATGGTGTGAATACCAAAAAATAATTCAATAAATTATTTTAATATAAAATTTTACTTGCAATTATAAAGTTTTGATTTTATGCCTTACTCATCATGTATAAAGTGCTTTGCTAGTTTCTAGAACCACCACTGCAAATTGTTGCAATGTTATTGATTCATCATCAAAGTTCCCAAAAATTAATTAAATTAATTAAATATATTATTAAAATGAATTCATAGAAATATTATTATTACATAACATTAATGAAGACAATACAAATGATTAACCAAGGCTTTACAGTACAGTAGCACAATACAAAAGTGACATTTTCACAAAAATAAGTGATATTATAAAACCAAGTCTACTAACCGGAAATATAGAAGGGTGAAGGTTAACTGAAGTAAAAGAACATATTTGGCACTACGAATAATGACGTCACAGGACTCATTTGATGATCATACAATACATTTAAATAAAATTAAAGATAGCCAGATTAGAATAAACAGGATAGATTACGAACATATGACTGTAACTGAATAAAAATCAAACTGAATATGGTAAAATACAACGGTTATTTCACAGAACTAGACACCTAACATACAAGGTGAATTAATGCAGGTCCGAACGAAACAATCACCGGTAATGTCTTCGACGCGTTCTTCGCGAAATGCGATTAATTCACGACCCTAAGGAACGATCGGAATTGAGCTTGACGTTCGAAAAGCCATAAGTTCAATTCCGATTCCCAACCTACCTCCCACTACATGTAAAAAGACAGAAACAATATTTAACATGGCTAAAAAAAAGAACATGGCATGGTTGGACAAAAAGGACGAAATATTGTAACGTTTAAAATCAGTTACTTATCTTTTTTTGGCAGTAATTCAGTACATTATCTGCTTCGCCAACAGACTCGTAAGCTTGTTTGAAACAATGAAGACGTTAGCAATACGTTTCATTTGCTGTTTGAGAGCTGCAAACAATTTTTTGAAGGGCATTGATTGTTGCTGGCTTTTGGAAACGTTCAGACTGTTGTCAAGGGCATGACGTCACCGGTGTTTCGCATAATAATGTCCATTTCGGCTCGAAAGGAAAAATGTTCTATTTTTGAGGTTCGCTCTTTTGAAAAGTTTCAAGACCACTATTGGCCACCAGTTGTGACTGGTGTTGCGGTTCCTTCATCTTATATTATTTATTGAATATTAAAGTCATTCTCTTGACGTGGTTAATGTTTGTTATTGATGGTTAGCTCTGACCGTAAGAATATCCCTTCGACGTTCTGATTTGCATATTGTACATTAGTTGATTTCTCCTGTGGGAAAGTTATCGTGCTGAGAAAAACGTAAACATTAACAGCTGTGGAACCAAACCCGAAACGTAAGTAAGATATCAAGCCTTCTGTTCTGAGTCCACATGTATTGACGTTCATATAAACGATATCCAACATTCACAAAACTTCATGTACAGTTCAGCATAACAATAAATTCCAAATAATACCAGTAAGTATCCGTCCGTGTCAAAACAATATGTCAGATGAACATCATGGCTATGTACATGCGCTGCTGTAGTCAACAGCCAGAAATGAGCGCATGAGTTCTTGACAGCTACAAATTGAATCATAATACGATTCTCCTTCCATCATTTAATTTACTTAATAATCTCATACTTAGATTAATATCTGAAATGACACTGAGTTCTATATTGAATTCATATATCGGTTATATACTAAGCCTCTCCTTGGAAGACATACAAGACACGACTTCTCTGCTTGACGGATAGCGTAACAAGGGTAATGTAACCAAGTCACCCAGCGTGACCTTCCCAACGCGAATACGTCATAATCTTAGCATATATTTCGCGTTCAGTATACCGTAAAATATCGACATATTCTATTAATGTTATTGACCCCAAACGTTGCGCACTGCTAAACCCTAGCAGACGCCGTCATTTAAAATAACACCGTAACAAGTATCCGCAAAGGATCTTTACTCTTATTCTTTCTCCTGTTGTTGTCCTTATGCTGTGATGTTATCTCCATCTTGCGTTTAAGTGTGCGTACCAACTGTGGCTATTCTTCTCTGCGTATTGACCTGTCTCTTGATTGTTGTCCCATCCTGAATGTTCCATGGTCTATTCCTATGACTTTCTTCCTTTGTTATGACATTTTGCTGGCAATATTATTTTATCTTTCTCCACGCTTCTACTGGTTCTACATTCATTTTCCAACTATTCTGAGTTCTTATCTGGCACTTGTGTTCATTTCGTATGTCTATGTTGTTTATTTCTATTGCCTTTCCTTTCCTGATTTCTCCAACAAAATTCCTCACAGCTATCCGATGTTTACTTCTATTTAGGCTACTCCAATCTGCACATTTTCCAGCTGTGTCTCTTTCCCACTATCTGTGGTATGGTTGGTAATCATATTTCTCATGTGCCTTTGCTAACAAGTGCACATGTGGTTGTTTTCCACTTGCTGCATAGCAATGTCCTTTCTCTTTCTTATCTAATGTTCTGTCGTTCCAAGTATTTCTTTTACCACATATCCTTTCTTTTTGATTTTTCCAACTGCAGCAACCTAGCTGTATTTGTTGTTGCTGTCTCTGTGCTATCCTTCATTCTGTAGTGCCATTCCGCTTCGCTATATTCTCATTCCTTCTATTAAGACTATTCCAATGGCTTAACTTATTAGCCGTATTGCTGGTATTGTATCTGTTTCTATTATTCAATTGGGCATTTTCCTTCTGTTCCTGATACCTTCTATTCACCCTACTCACATTGGTCTCTCTTGGTGAGCGGGTCTGTCTTTTCCCTGCGTGTAAGTCTTTGCGTGTCGGACCATGCCATAGGCGTCCGGGTTATGTCTGCAAGTGTTTATAGTTTGTGTGCGGGTGTATTCTGCGCAGTCACCCAACCTGGTGGCTGTATGTCTATTGTGTGTTTTGTTGAAGGTCTCAACACGTCACGCTGGTTGTTGTGGCTCTCGTTGCCTGTACCTACATGTGTAGGACCTGTGACCAATTTTGTTACACACGTAACACACAGGTGCCCTGTGTTCTTCATATCTTTGACTACTATATGTGTGTCTTCCTCTTCCTTGCCTTGATATTGCTCTTTGCTGGCACTGTCCTATTTCCATTGGCTCTTCTTCCCGCTCTTCGTGTGCCACTGTTCTTCCTAACCTGAGGTCCAACCTTCTCCTTACATTCTCTTCGGCTAACGAAATAGCCTCTTTTGGACTTTGCGGTTCTTTTCGGAAAAGATGTAACTTCATTTGCGTACCGTTTAGTCCGTCGACAAGTATGGCTAATAACTGTTTCTCAACCTCCTGCTGGTTGATGTCCTGTCCCATAAAGGTTTCCTCTGCCAGGTTCAACAACCTGTCACTGAACATTTGCATGGACTCCTGTGGCTGTTGTCGTATGCGACGAAGAAGCGTCCACGCGTAGGAGCTGTCGGTAATCTCCGAAAAACTTGTTATAAGCTCCTTTCTTAACTCTTCCCATGTCGCTTTGGGGAAGGTTTCCATCCTCCTTCTAATGAAGTCCGTATCAAATCCATCTGAGGACAAGTACGCAACATTTTTTAAAATCTGCCTGTTCTGCATTGATCGAAATAAGGCCTTATAATGCACCTGATATTTTGGAACCCTGTATTCCCGTCCACAGTAGCCAGAGTCCTGACTATCTGCTGGATTGCAGCCATATTGGGGTCTACACCCACAGCAGGTTGCTGTTGCTGCATGTTGTCTCCACTAGTAAGAAGTGTTAGTGGAAATACCTGAGGAAAATATTGTATTAGTGTTCTGTCTGTCCTGAAATTTGTCTGTGGCTTAATGGATATGAACGCAGTTTCATAATCCAGATATACCAGGCTCTAAACCTGCTGCAGGCGGTTTGGTAGCAGATCGCTTTGTGTGGATTTTTAACAATGGTATAAGCGCCGTACCGTTCAGAAAGCAATGGCAAACTACTGAATGAAAAAAAATTGCCTAGAAAAATCACAAACTGCCAATAAAAGCTGGGGTTGATTGCCACGTCCTGTAAAGGATAAGCAACTAACTTAACTGTCCTGAAAAGCAAACACTATCTAACAATCTTCAAAAAGAAATATGTATAAAAATGTATCCTCCCTCCGCAAACAAAAAATACTGGCAACACTGCCAAATGTTAAAAAAAAAAAAAAGTAAACAAAGATAACTAAATTAATTTTTTAAAGTAATTAAATTAAATAAATGAATAAATTAACTATATAATAACTAGTGTAACGTAAATCTATAAAATGTTTGTGTAATTTAACTATCTTGCTCTTGCTTGCTAGGTTGGAATGACCACTTTTTCTTTATCGCGACTATTTCACACTATTTAGCTATGGCGAATGTGTAGTGTTCTCAATTAACTTTACTCGCGCACGTTTGGCATGCCATTATCTCAGATTGTTCCTTCATGCATGAGTGGATGTTTAGTCCAGTGTTTGTGACCAGTGGTTGTTGGGTGGTGTAAAAAACAAATAGTTGACACAGGACCTCTTCGTGTTGACCAATATTGAACTCTTAAACCTAAGAAGAGAACGTTCAGCTGTGGAAACATACGAAAGGTATCTGAGAATGGACACAAACGAGGAGAATAGGAAAATGATAGAGCAGTGGCACCAAAAACACAGAATACAAAAGACATCTTTTCTTAAAAATGCAAAAGAAGCTAGCATCAAACACCACCTACCAGCAGTTAGAATGCCAATGGTAACTATCAATAATGAAACACCTTGTTGGCAGGCAACTACTCCCACAGTAAGAACTGAACGCTCTGACTCCTCAGCAGACAAGAACACTCTAGGACCACTACTAAAAACCATCGCTTTAGAAACTATAGATTCATATCCACAAGACATCATCCATGTCTACACAGATGGATCTGCATTTAAAGCTACCATCAATGCTGGATATGGCGCAGTGATAAAATATCCCAACCTGCACCCAGAAGACCACCCTCGCATCTTTGGCCGTTGCGGAGAAATTTGTTCCAGCTATGATGCAGAAATAACAGCACTAGAAAAAGCATTGTGCCGGATAATCTCAGACTTTGAAAGTGGCATCACTCCACCTGCGGATATCGTTATATTCTCAGAATCAGCACTCCAAGCCCTAGAAAGCAAAATGTCTCCTAATATTAATAACATTTGTAGATTAATTGACCAACTGCTCACTTCCTATTGCGTCGAAGTTACACTCCAGTGGATCCCTGGGCATGTCGGAGTCCCAGGAAATGAAAAAGCCGATAAACTATCTAAAAGAGGAGCAGCACTGCCCCAGTTCCCATCAAGTACCACACTGCAAACTTGCCAACATATCCTGAGAAACAATTACAGGGAAGAATGGCTAAACCAGTGGGCTACCTCCCAGACAGGGCGTCCATTCTTCAAACATCAAGCTAAACCAAACCCTCAAGATCCAGTTAAACAACTGAAAAGAAGAGACCAGAGTCTAATTTTCCAGCTGAGAACAGGCCATGCCCCTGTCAATAAACATTTAAATAGAATAGACCCACTACCTGAACCAAACTGTCGGCACTGTCACCACCATGAGGAATCAGTTGAACACCTGCTGTTACAGTGCTCAAGACTAACAGACCTGCGACACCAGCTACTCCCATCGCACCCAACCATCCACACTACACTGTTCACATCATCACAACAACTGGGGAAGACTTGCACAATTTTCAGAGAGGCAATGGGCTGTCAAGAGCTACCTGCTCACAGCTAAAGGGATTATATCATCATCATCATCAACGCTGATCGGGTTAACAGTCAACAGAGTTGACTTTTTTTTGGATGGTAAATGCGCTCTGATATAACCAAATAGGTTGAAAGGAACGCGCCTCGCCAGAAGAAGGCAAAAACCAACCCCCCAAAAAAATAAAAAAAATCAAGTGACGGCTTACTAGAGAACCCAGCTGTTACGTGTGGCTGGTAACATATCAATGTAGTGCATAACAGAACTTGAACTGGAACACTGTAACATCTTGAAATGACGTGATTCAGTCCATAAGTTTTCAATACACGTTTAATACGACACTTTACTGTAACAAGGCTCCATAGAGATGAATCAGAGGATCATTTGTTAAATCATAGACACAGTCCTTTGTCCGTCCTTCGTCTCAAAAATATGAGCTGGCAACTAGCCGTCATAAAACAATAAAGTCCACAAATATTATTACAATGTTACTTCGTGGTAAAAAAACTTGACGGAATCATAATAGATACTTCTCTATAATATTGCCGTCCATTGCAGGCATAAATAAAGCCGTGGTCATCAGCTAATCACTGAGTTTTCCTGTGGACATTAACATATATCTAGAGCTCGAAAGAACACATCCTCACTCATCGACGAACACTAGCAAAAAGAGCGAAGGTTGACGGTTAGATCTAAAAGCAGACGTCGCTTACGTCATTTTATTTAAAATTACGTCACATTAAAGATTCATGGTGCGCTTCCAAAACGGGTGCGTTATCGTGCCTCATCTATTGCGCATAGCTGTACCTTCCGATAGAACGTACGCCTATGTGCAAGAATGAAGCGTAACACCAACTCTTGATACAGCGAAGGAGGCGTCAGCAGCCAGTAACTCTGACATAGAAGATGTGCCTGACATTGCTGACATTGCAGAAAATATAATGAGGTCACTAACACGGATCCGTGAGGCAAGAGATTAAATGAGAGCGATTTCATCACCACCCTACGTAGCTACAATGACAGTAACTGCAAGTTCCCCCGTAACTGAGCAACACAAAACTTCGACGGCAGAGGACAACCATGCTCCGAAGCCTGACAAAGCAACATCACCGCTAAAACAAGATGTCGGAGTGATGGCTCCATCGTGTAGTGAGTAACCAGGCAACCTCTACAAAACGTGACCAAAAGCAGACAACAAACCAGAACGTAAGTCCGTCCCATAGACCACACGCTCTAACGGAGACAGAAGTCAGAGCGTGCCACCTTAGGAAGCCAAGTAATGCCGTTTCTCACTAGGCACTACAGGAGAGGATCGTTAAGATCACCAACGTGTCTGGAGGTGAGGCCTCGCTCAGGGCACACCCAGACGACAAAATAATCAATGTCCTGGAGGATATAGTAGGCAAAAGAGGCATAAGAAGTATAAGAAGACACCAACGGGGAGTTGCCCTGAATACTACGGAAAAGACTAAATCGCTGATGGCTGCTCTGGTATCCGGGCCTAAAGAATTTCAGCTACCACACCGGATCAAAATCCAAGCGGAAATCCAGAGACAGCAAGAAGGTAGTAATCAAAGGGATCGACACTAGCTGGTCAGACACAGTGGTCCTCAGCTGCATTCAGGCCGAAAATCTTCTGGCTAGAATCACACACGCCGAAAGGTTAAAATCCTGGAACATAGAAGACACCAGCTTGATAATAGTGACTTCACAAGGTAAAACAGTTCCGGAAAGTAACACTTTTTAGAACCGAAGAACGTATGCCTACATCTCGCCAATGAAGTGCCAGGGATTTTCACACAACAAAGAACACACGTAGAAAAGAGACGGTCTGTAGATACTGTGCGGACAGCTACGAATACAAAGACTGCCCTAAGGCAAAAAAAAGACCTCGACTACCAGGTGCCTAACAAAAATAGAAAATGTGCCAACTGCCTCGGAAATCAAGATACCGTGGGTGTCCCAAATACCAGCAAACAAGGCAAATAATTACAATGCCCATTGGAAAGGGTGTATCGTACCAAGAGGCAACAAACAGAGTGACGGCAAGTACTCTAAGTAATAAACGCGAAAGCAGCCTAAATGAACAAGTCAGACGGCTTACGGCTGAGGTGCGAGATATGAAACAAAAATTACAAAAAGAAAGAGAAAACCGTCAGCCATACAACAACAGAACCTCAACTGTCAGATGTGAGGAAATCCCTGATAGCTTGGAAAATGTCACATAATGAATTGGGGCGACCCCTTCTTCTTTCTAATCTCTGTTTCAATACAACAGTAATCAGAACATACAATTCTTAGGGATATTCTTGTACACATTCGCTTTGAGACAAACTAGCCCTTCATACTTTGGTACTAAACCGTACCAACGCCGTATGTGTAAGAGCTGTCCGTTTGTACTCCAAACTCAGGGTTAATTTTCCGAAAGGAAAATTTGTCATTAGAGAGTCTTTCACGTGCGAATCCAGAAACCTGATTTATGCTATCATCTGCAAGAGGTGTGGCATTACCTATATTGGCGAAACTGGCAGACGTTTGGCAGACAGGTTTCGGGTTTTTCACAACAATCAATCAATGTTTACAAGCAAATTTACATACTCCCAAATACCTCGCTATATAAATGATTTCATTCATTCGTAACCCTCTACTCCCAAAGGAGCATAGGCCTTCAACAAACACATGCCAAGTCCTCCTGTCACGTGCCATCATCTCAAGTTCTTTCCACGTTCTCCTCATCATTTTCACCTCTGTTTCCAGCTCTTTTCTCCATGTGCTTCTTGGTCTACCTCTGCCTCTCTTGCCCTGGGGGTTCCAGAACAAGGACTGCCTTGTAATGCTATCAACAGGTTTCCTCAGTGTGTGTCCTATCCATCGCCATCGTCTTCTTCTCATCTCTTGTTCCACTGGCACTTGTCTAGTTCTTGTCCTCAGTTCCATATTGGTAACCTTGTCATACCATTTTAATTCCTCTATTCTACGCAAGCACCCATTTATGAAATTCTGTTGCTTTTTGTAAGGTGACCAGACGTCCCGGTTTTTCAGGGACAGTCCCGGTTTTCGACCATTTTTGATAATTTGTCCCGACTTTTTTTCGATGCAATCCGGGACGCCAATTTGTCCCGGTTTTGGACGAATTTGCCAATTTGGCATAAATCTCACAGATTTAAAAAAAAAATTATTATTCCGTGGCTAACTTGAGGGAATTTTTAATTATTAGTGAACTGGCGCCGAAACAGCAAAAGAGGTTGTCAGGACCGTGAATTAGTTTTGTAGTTCCAATGTGATATTCGCAGTTATTTGAAATTTTAGGTAGTGGTAAAGTACAAAGATTTTGCGTACGGTATACGTTTATTTAATTTAAACGGTGAACTATTTGTGCATATTGTGTTATTGTTGTAAGAAAATGGTACCAAAGCGTAAATGCAGTTTCAATGAAGATTTACAAAAGGAATATCCGTTTATTAAAAAGAGTACATCAAACTTCAATGTACGATGCAATATATGTGCCTCCGGGTTTTCGATAAGCCATAGTGGACGTGGTGATATTAAGAACCACATAAGCAGTGAGAAACATAAGAGAGCCGTCGTTACAGCTGCATCAAGCTCGTCGTTAACCACTTTCTTCAGAGCTGATAAAATTGGTGACCAAGAAGAGCAATTAGCTGCTATAGAAGGTGCCTTTGCATACCATACAGTGCTACACAATCATACTTTCAGGTCTATAGATTGCACATCAAAATTACTTCAGGTTACTTTAGAGCCAAAATTTGCATGTGCACGTACGAAAACAGAAGCCATTATTCGAAATGTCTTGGCACCCCATATTCTAAATGAGTTAAGGTGTGACCTAGAAAAGTCTACATTTATTTCTGTACTGACAGATGCATCCAACCACAAAGAATTCAAGATTTTTCCTTTGCTTGTCAGATACTTTGATCACAGTAATGGAGTGAAAATTAAAATATTAAAGTCATTGCCAGTTGAAACATTTGATAATGTAAGTAGTTTTCTTAATGACTGCTTAACTGAAAATGGTTTAGACAGGAAAGTAGTTGGATTATGCGCAGACAACACAAATTCCAATTTTGGAAGTGCTGAAAGGAAAGGACAGAACAATGTTTTCAAAAAACTGCAAGAAAACCTTGGACATGGTCTTATAGGAGTTGGGTGTGCAGGTCATATTTTCCACAACACTGTTCGAACAGCTGCAGATGTACTGCCTGTTGATGTCGAGCTGATTATTGCTAAAATTGATCTACTCTTCAAATCATCATCATCATCTCAACCCATAACCCGTCATGGGTCGTAGGGGTGCCATGGTGGAAGCATCAGCAGACAGGGTCCTCCACTGCTCTCTATTCTCAGCAATGCGTACAAGTGTGGAGAAACCGTGTCCTGCCCATTCTTTGATGTTATCAGCCCAGGATTTTCTTTGCCTTCCTCTTCTCCGTTTACCTTCGACTGTTCCCTGGAGGATCGTTTTCGAAAGGGAGTCATGACGAGTTACATGCCCAAACCAGGCAAGCTTTCGACGTTTCACTATTGACAAAAGTGGTTCTTGATGGCCTGCATAGGTGTTTATCTTCTCTCTAACATAGACATTTGTTTTGTGCTCTTTATAGCAAATGCGCAAAATTCTTCTGTAACATTTATGCTCGAAAGCCTGAATCCTTCGCTCCGTATCTGCAGTGAGTGTCCAGCCCTCACACCCATACAAGAGAATACACAGTACGAGTTGAAAGACTCAAGCAGTTTTGCCAGTTTGTGGAAACAGACTTCCAGATGATCTTAGGTTATGCTCAGACTAGGTGGCTTGCTCTGCTGCCTGCTGTTGAAAGGGTTCTTCAGATGTTCCTGCCTCTAAAATCATATTTTCAATCTCAAGACAGATGCTCAGTTTTTATACAGACATTCTTTGAAAATCCTCTATCTGAGTGTTGACTCCATTTCATCGTTGAGTTCAGTGAAGAGGTAAATTGAAACGCGAATGGTTAAAACGGAATGAACGTCAACAAAGTTCTTCAAACGAAAATTCCAACAAGTATCGTTGCATTGGGTGAACTGGGCAAGTATTGGCAGCACACAAGTCGGTGATTACAGTACATATATTTTATTGACGTGACACCAACGAAGTGGAACAAGACAATCATAGTTACAGATGCGAAGATCATACGTCAAAATGTTAATATCACTGTTAATAGTTGTTGTAGATTCTCTAACAGTTAAGTTCTCTTATATTCCAGTGACTAAGGATCACTTCCATTACCATGTAACAGCCATGGTATTAACGTCCGTTGACCTTCTCCCAAGGACGTTTATTAAGGCAAACGGATTCATTCTCACGGAGCAATAATTTATATCATACTTGTAAGCATCGCAGACTTTCTTCATAAAATTCTTAGATAGCATATCCAATCCAAACAAAGGCAGATATAACAATACAACCAAGTTAGTGTTTCATCTTGGCTAACCTCTCGGTATCCATACCACGACTTTGGCATAGGTAAAACGGCATATTAAACATGTGAAGCATATATATATTCATTAACTTGATTCCACATATGGATTCTCCCTCTACAAAAGATTCCAAAGGCTATCGACTCCGTGTGTCCAATTCTAGGAATGTCATCTCCGATGAATTCCCGCTAGACCATTAATAGGAGCGGCCTGATACTTTAATTTACATAATTAAACTTGCCATAAGAAATGGGGCGACACTTACTTCATTCTTCCACTATTGGCTTCGCCATGAAGACCAATAGATACGAATACAACTGATGGCTTCTTCAACTTTGCCAGGAATCAAAGAATAACACTGCGGACATAAATGTCGTCCGAGCTGCCCCTATCATGACGTCACAATCTACTCAACTAGGTTACACGTGCGTCCAAAGCAACTCACACAGCATTGTGCACGTCAGTGCGTGAATCAATCGAACGCACAAATAATATAACTATATAAAACTGGTGCGTACATTTGGCAGGACCGAAGACTACCCCCGTAGGTAATAAATGTACGTAACAGCTCCCTTATTACCTCCCCTTAAAAAAATTAATTCTATTAATTTTTTTCGAACTAATTACTCGAGAGAGGTGAGTCAAAACTACAACAAGATTTATGACATGCATAAAATTATATCATATTAAGAAAAGAATATTAAATGAAAACAATATAACTAAATGATAGTATGCATTAAAGCACACATCCACCATCGACCTACTTTGGAACGATGTGGTAATATTCGAAGTAAAAAGAAGTTGAAAATGAAAATGAAATAAACCATAAAAAAAAGATGATAATAAAATTCAACAAAATTGTTTTAAAAGAAATTTGAAACATATGATTTCAAAAATGAAAATGAACAGCAACACTGATGATGATCAATGATAAAAGAATCAATAAAACAGAAAATTTTAAAATACAACATGCAAAATGAAACAAAGCATAATTAAACACTTTAAGAAGCAACGCACTTACTATTTCCTAACATTAGTAAGTTTGACTAGTTATCTAAAAGTGAGATATCATGTAGTGGGATACGTGAATGCACGTATTGCGAAACACTAATAAAATTAGTAGATGTGTGATTTATAATCAATCAAATTGATTAAATTGAATTATTCTACTTAATAGTACTTAATTTATGAACAAATAACTAATTACTAATTTATTCTAAGTGATTTCAATTTCACTCATTGTTAATATTCTTTTAGAACTAGTTAAATCGACAAGAATATGTTCTAAATGTACCATGCCTGAAATAAGTTTACGAACACGATATGTAGTGTAATCTGTTCCATAACAATAGTGAATGTCTATTTGTCACTCTTACCAATGTTTCCATACTAAAAAAAAAATGTTACTTTAATATCACTGTTCCCGTTCTAACAAAACGTTACTTCACAAGAAATAATGTTATAATCCATACGTAAGTATATTCTGAAAGTTATATATATACGAATACTGCAGAACTACACATAGTCTCCACAGATGTATAATCAGTGACCATGTACAAAGTTATTCATGTTTCTGTGAGGACGTTTCACCATCTGGAAGTGGTTTAATTTCGACGTGTTCACTAGGGCATCTTGAAAGACAGTCTGCAAACACATTCTGTACTCCAGGAATAGCTCGTATCTCAAAATGGAACGGTTGAAGCGCAATAGCGTAACGCGCTGACTTTGATGACTTCACGTTCCCTGTGTTCAGTGCTGTAAGAGCTTTCTGGTCGGATTCCACCACAAAGTGTGATCCGAGGAGATAACGATCCAGTTTTGTGATTGACCAGACAAGAGCGAGGAGCTCTTTGTCCAGAACGGAATACTTCATCTCGCTCGTCGTAAGCTTTCTGGATACGTACATAATCGGAAATAAGGTGCCTCCGTATTCCTGCATCAAAACTGCCGCGATAGCGTAGGAAGAAGCATCACTGCGAAGAACAAAGGTGAGATCTTTGTTAGGCAACCTTAAAAAAGGCTTATTTGAAAAAAATTGTTTTATATAATCTAAAGCCGTTTGATGATCCTGCGACCACTTTATTACATTAGGTGTGCCTTTCTTCAGTAACGAAGAAAGAGGTGCAGTTATAGTAGACAAATGAGGGATGAATTTAGAATAGAACTGTATTAGTCCTAAGAGCGACCTCACTTGTTTTTTTGTCTTAGGTGCTGAGATGTTTAAAATTTTAGAGACGTTACTGTCTTCTGTATACATTAAACCGCGACCTATACGGTGACCAAGAAATGAGATGTCATGAAAACCGACAAAAGCCTTTGAAGGTTTCGCTGTTAAGTTATAATCCCGTAAGGTAGAAAGTAAAGATTTTAAACCCTGAATATGTTCATCCCAAGAGTCACTGAAAAGACAGATGTCATCTATATAAGTAATGACATCGGGACGATGAGACAATATGCGGCGCATCATGCGTACAAAGGTAGCTGGCGCATTCATTAGACCGAATGGCATAAAATTCCATTGAAAAAGACCCCGTGGCGTCGAGAAAGCGGTGAATGGCTTTGCTTTAGGGGTTAATGGCACTTGCCAATAACCCTTTGAAAGGTCAAATTTCGAAAAGAATGTGGCATGAGATAATTTCTCTAATAAGTCGTCTAAAAGAGGTAATGGTTCCGCATCGAATTTTGTAACTTTGTTTAATTTCCTGTAATCTACGCAAAGACGTATATTGTTGTCCTTCTTCCTAATGATTACCATAGAAGAAGAATATGGTGATGAAGATGGTTCAATTATATTTAATTGAAGCATCTCATCCAATTCCTTATCAACCTTATCACGAAAGTGTAAAGGAATAGGATATGGGCGAACTCGAATCGGTGTATCGTCAGTCAGAATAATGTCATGTTGGATGACTGACGTATGACCTGGGATGTCAGTGAGGACATCCTCATACGTGTGTAGAATATTAGAGACTTGCTGACGTTGATCATCAGTAAGAGTAGATGAGATAGTAACATCATTCCATTTCTCAGTGGAATGGAGTGGTACAACTGGTATTGGTAGTTGTACATCATCGAAAGAAGATTCCTCTTCTTGGATGACAGACAAACTAGAATAGTGTTGAATAGGAGGTGTAGGATCGTCAGTTGCTTGGAACACTGATTGTAGATAATCAGGACGTGAGTAATATTCCTTCAACATATTAATGTGGAAGGTTTTATGTTTACCATTAACATCAACGATGTAGTCGACATCGGATATTCTTGAGATGATCCTGAAAGGACCTCTCCAGGTAATTAAAAGACGATTATTATGCGCAGGGAGTAATACAAAAGCTTCATCACCAGGTATGAGCTGGCGAAGACGTCTATACTTGTTTGCAAATAGACGAGCTTTTTCTTTGGCTTGTTCGGATGATGCAGTAGCTAATCTACAAGCATCTATGATTCTCTTTCTCAGAGAGATCACATACTCATAAGAGGATTGAGTTTCCTCTTCAATATTCTCGTCAACCAATAAGTCGTGGATTAACGACATCGGACCGCGTGGTTGCATGCCGAAAACAAGTTGAAATGGAGAAAACCCCGTTGCTTGATTTTGTACTTCGCGATACGCAAAGAGACAAGCGGGTAGGACCCGATCCCAGTCTTGTGGGTGGTCTTGAGTTATCTTACCCAACAACTGCTTGAGTGTCCTATTTAGACGCTCAATTAACCCATTTGACATCGGATGATAAATAGAACTTAGAGATCTGTCTATACCTAATGTCTTCATAACTTGAGACATGGATTCAGAAATGAACTGAACCCCATGATCCGACAAGATTTTCCGTGGAAAACCAATGCGTGAGAAGATTAACATCAATGCCTCTGCTACACTGGCAGATGAAGTGTTCTTGAGAGGGATGGCTTCAGGCCAGCGAGTGCACATATCAATGCACGTAAGAATATGCGTATGCCCTCTAGCAGATGGTAGCATAGGACCAATAATGTCTATAGCCATTTTATCAAATGGTCTAATCGGGATGTCCGCAGCTTGAATAGGAGCCGCATGAAATGGACCCCGTACCTTAACTTCTTGACATATCAAACAAGACCGACAATAGAGAGTGATGTCCTTATGTACGCCTGGCCAGTAGAATGCCGAAAGCACTCTGGATTTGGTACGCGAAAAACCCATATGGCCCGCACATTGCGAGTCATGCGCATGTCGTAATATACGAGATCTCATACAGGATGGGACTATAATCTGAGAACATAAGGATGAATCCTTTTCTCGTATTACTCTAACCAAAATGCCATTTTTAAGTATAAAATCATGTCTAGATTTTGCAAGTTTGTTGCTGGTATTATTTTTGTTCACATACTGAAAAAATTTTTTTAATGAATCATCATTCTTTTGCAATGTTGCAAACAACTCCCGTGAAATAGGAGCATCATCATCACAAGTGGTATGAACTGTAGGTTCCATAGGTGTATCATGCGACATATTAGTAGCTTGCGCTCTAGTCACTACTGCATTTGCAGTTTGAATATGTCGCTCTTCCCATTCAGCAATTTGCTGTGGTGTACACTCTTTAATACCATGTATGCGACCAAGTATCAAATCACAAATTGGATTCGGAAGGAGACAAGCTTGAATCTTTCCTGAAAAAAAATGGAGTATTAAGATCAATAATAGCAGTGGCAAATGTTTCAATTGTGCCACCAAACGTTACACATTTGACAACCCGGCCCGTGGCACAACTTGGGTTGATCAGCGAAGTCCGGACGCCGACTGTACTGCAACCAGAGTCAAATAGGAGAGAGCATGAAATATTGTTGACAAATCCCTTGTTAAACTTAAGAGAGCCCTGTCCCTGGTGTACTGAAGCAGCAGTGGCCGTACAGACTGCAGGTAGACTAGGCAAGGTATGTCCGCAACGCAGCGTCGTGATCGCCCTGGGCTGGAAAAGAGTAGAGCATTCTGAACAATCTTTGACTTGGGTACAATCAAGAGAACAACACATAGCATTATGAGTTTCAGCTCCTTTACCCTGTTCAATGTTAGCCTGTGTATCACTAAAAGCGACATTAGAATGTCTATTCGTATTACTCAACGATCTATCTCGTCGACGCGATCGATTTTGATTTTTGTCATTAAAATTGCCATAATTGTAGTTTCTGCTAGAGTTAAAATTTGGATTAGTCCGATAATTTGTATAATTATCGTTATGATGTTGGTAAAATGGTTTATTTCCAAAAAATTGTTTGTTTTGCGGACCCTGAGATCTTGATCTCCAGTTTTGTTTATTATAATGTCCTTGATTATTTTTAAAATTATTGTTACCAAAATCTCGCGATCTGTGAGCCTGGTTCCAAGAAACATTAAATGGAGCAGATTGTTGAAATTGCTTCCCTTTGTAAAAATTACCATTGTTAAAATTGTCATTATTTCCCTTATTGACATATCTGTCAGCACTAAAAGAACGATTGCGTGAAAAATTGTTTTGTTGTGCTGCAAAAGCAACAGGCAATTCATTCTTAATCTGTGCATTACTTAGATCCATGTTTGGGTGAGCAGTGCAAAAATTTTTAGCATGCTGTTCCAGGTCTTTCATAGATAAAGGTTTCCGTTCGTGTAAAAATGCGAGAAATGTAGGATTTACAGACGAAAGTACCTTATCGCGCATCAGTAAATCGAAGAGACCTTCATACGACTTTTCAATTTTGGATAATTCGATCCATCTTTCTAATGTTAGTCGTATTTGTGACAGAAAATCACTAAAATTTCTGCTAGATTGAGGTAGTAATGTATGGAATCTTGATCGATATTGGTCTTCTGTCATTTGGAATTTTTGCAGAAGTGCCGCTCTAAGAGCATTATAGTCATTTTTCTCACCAATGCTGGTGGTATGATAAACTGCTAATGCGTCCCCTGTGAGTAATCTGGATAAATATGTACAGTATAGAGCTTTATCCACGTTATAAGACACACAAGTGGCCTCAAACCTATCTAGGAAGAATATCACGTCATCAGACGGGGGATTAAATTTTGGTAATTTAAGGTGAATTTCCTTAAAATTATCATGTCTGGATGAAGTTTGGCTTTCAAAAGTTCTCTGAGAATTAGCTTCCTGAGTTAACCTAAGTCTTTCATATTCTGACTCTGCTAATTTCAGTTCATGCTGTCGTTTTCTTTCATTCTCTTCCATCTCAAGCTGAAGTCGTTTTGTGTTTTGTTCAGCTATTAATCTTCTTTCTTGCATTTCTTTTTGTTTAACTTCCATTTCTTTTCAGCTATTAATCTTTTTTCTTCCATTTCTTCCATTTCTTTATTTTCTTAGTCTTTCTTTTTCAATTTTAAGCCTTTCTTTAGCCTCTTTGTCTTCCATTTCTCTTTTAAATTGCTCTTCAGCCTCGAATTTTTCTGTTCTGCCTCTCGCTGAAATCGTTTCTCTTCTAATTCAGCGGTTAATCTCATTTTTTTCTCATTCTCCTCCGCCTCAATCCTTTTTTGATCTGCCTCAAATTTCAAATTTTCCAAACGTAAAGTTTCTAACCTTCTCTGATCAGCTTCTATTTCTTGAGCTTTCTTATATTCTGCAAGTGCAAATGCTTTTGCTTCCTCAGGAGCCATCTGAAGAGCTTTTGCTTGCTTAATGAAATAGTCTAAGGTAGCCATTATTCAATTTTATTATGTAATAATACTACTTAAAATTGTTACTACAACTCGTGGTCTTCGTTCCTGTCCTTAGAACGGTATAATGTTATCATATAATTATTAAATATGTTATTAATCAATAAATTTATGTAATCAAATGTCATGAAATGAACAACGAGAAAGACAATAGAAACATAACCGACAAGACATGATAAACTGGACGGTAGAACACAATCGTAGAAATCAAAAAAAAAATAAAATGTATAACTAAAATAGAATATCGTAAAAATATACGACGATAACTACGATCAGATAATTAACAGTACAATTGACAACACAGTGTAAAAACATAGGTTTTGTAAAAAACTAAACGACAGGAAAGGTGAGATGGACGCAAAATACAAACAAAATTCATCATAAAACTAAATTATGAATAAAAATAGCTACCAAAAACAACGATTAAACGTGACGAAACAGCTAAATAGATAATATTATAAGAAGCAACTAGCGATCGGAACTTCGGCAAGGTTTCTAGCCTTGTACCGGAACTATCGCTCAATTGAAACTTACAAGACGAGCCCTACAGAACGTCTGACGAAGAGCCCGAATTGGCTTCGAGATGGATCTCGTTCGTCAGATCAACCTCCCTACCTCCCACGAAGAATACACAACATATAACACTGAACACGAAAAATATGAAGGTGGACATATCACGGAAGGCACAACTAAGCGTAATAAAGTGTACAACGGAAACACGTTATACTCATCTCGCGTGCAGGTAAAAAATCAATGTGCCTCGTCTCCGTGGATGTACGTCTACAGATAAAATACTTCGTTCTGCTTCTCTAGATTACAGCTCGCACGCAATAATGATGAAGAGATGATCTCCAAGTAATCAGTCACTGTGAAACTTGACGTGGAGGTTGATTGAAGACCTTGACCTTGGTAAACGTAAGTTGAATCTGATTCATATCACGCTAGGATCCAAATTGAGATGATGTCGCCTTGAAAGTAAAAATTCTTCTTTTCAAACGATAATTTGGATGGGTACGTTCCTTGGAAGTTAGATATTTCCAGACCACACTGGAACACCATTTATTGTTGACTCCATTTTATCGTTGAGTTCAGTGAAGAGGTAAATTGAAACGCGAATGGTTAAAACGGAATGAATGTCAACAAAGTTCTTCAAACGAAAATTCCAACAAGTATCGTTGCATTGGGTGAACTGGGCAAGTATTGGCAGCACACAAGTCGGTGATTACAGTACATATATTTTATTGACGTGACACCAACGAAGTGGAACAAGACAATCATAGTTACAGATGCGAAGATCATACGTCAAAAATGTTAATATCACTGTTAATAGTTGTTGTAGATTCTCTAACAGTTAAGTTCTCTTATATTCCAGTGACTAAGGATCACTTCCATTACCATATAACAGACATGGTATTAACGTCCGTTGACCTTCTCCCAAGGACGTTTATTAAGGCAAACGGATTCATTCTCACGGAGCAATAATTTATATCATACTTGTAAGCATCCAGACTTTCTTCATAAAATTCTTAGATAGCATATCCAATCCAAACAAAGGCAGATATAACAATACAACCAGGTTAGTGTTTCATCTTGGCTAACCTCTCGGTATCCATACCACGACTTTGGCATAGGTAAAACGGCATATTAAACATGTGAAGCATATATATATATTCATTAACTTGATTCCACATATGGATTCTCCCTCTACAAAAGATTCCAAAGGCTATCGACTCCGTGTGTCCAATTCTAGGAATGTCATCTCCGATGAATTCCCGCTAGACCATTAATAGGAGCGGCCTGATACTTTAATTTACATAATTAAACTTGCCATAAGAAATGGGGCGACACTTACTTCATTCTTCCACTATTGGCTTCGCCATGAAGACCAATAGATACGAATATAACTGATGGCTTCTTCAACTTTGCCAGGAATCAAAGAATAACACTGCGGACATAAATGTCGTCCGCGCTGCCCCTATCATGACGTCACAATCTACTCAACTAGGTTACACGTGCGTCCAAAGCAACTCACACAGCATTGTGCACGTCAGTGCGTGAATCAATCGAACGCACAAATAATATAACTATATAAAACTGGTGCGTACATTTGGCAGGACCGAAGACTACCCCCGTAGGTAATAAATGTACGTAACACTGAGGCATGGCTTGTTTTTGTTCACAGTCAGGCCTCGCCATTCCACGAAGCAGTGCAAAAAATAGAGGGACAGATGGTCACTGTGTTTGAAGTCATTGACAGCATCAACAGGTTGAAAACTATTTTGAAGTCCAAACTGGAAGACTGTTTCTTGCCATCAAGAGTTAAGCTAATCCTTGAAAAGCTGGAAATGGAAGGACTTCCAAAGGAGGATGTGAAAAAGTTTCATGCTAGCGTTTCTTCGTTCTATGAAACAGCTTTCAGTTATTTGAATAAATGGGCTGCAAAAAATTTTCAAGACCTAGAATCCTACAGCTGGGTAACGCTGAACAGAATACCAATTTGGGCAGATATTGAGATATCATCATCACTAGTGATTCAAACATTACCTTCAGCCCACTTTACAGAAACTGAAATTTATGACGAATATATCTATATGAAGCAGTTTGTTACTTCTCAGAAAATAAGTGAATGGAGTGCCAAAAAAAAACCAAAAACATTGCCACCACAACGTTGGATTGAAATGGTTTCCCACTTCAAAAACAATAATGTGACATTTTCAAATATTTTGAAGTTGGGGGAGTTTTTTTTCTGTCTACCTGGAACAAATGCTGCCACAGAAAGAGTGTTTTCTTTGATGAACAGCTTATGGGCAAGTGATAAAACACAGCTAGGTGTGGAAACTTTGAAAGCTATGTTGACAACCAAAGTGAACTGTGAGGAAACATGTGTCGAGTTTTTTAAGATGCTGCTTGCAAAGAAGGACCTATTGATAAAAATCCACTCATCTGAAAAGTACAGTAACTCAGCTTCACCTTAAGTAAAGATTATTGATGTTTTTCTCTATTATTAGTTTAAGTAGTTAAACTTTAACAGTAAATTTTTGTTATTCAATGTTATTCAAATGTATATATAAAATGTATATTATTTTTAATTGACATCAACTTGATTTTTCCGGGACATGTCCCGACTTTTGACCTTTTCTTTACTCTTTTGTACCGATTTTTTTGCATTGAAATAGGTCAAATCTACTATTTTGTCCCGGATTAGGGTTTTGAAAATATGGTCACCTTACTTTTTTGGTTGTTGTCTTTGTTGCAATGTATTTACAAATCTTCAACATATGTGTTATCCTCATGTATGAGTATTTTTCCATTCTTTACTTCATACCATTGGGGTACAAAGACTTCCTTTGTGATAATATTCTCAGGCTTAGTTTTTATATCTTTAGCTGGCGCTTCTAGTGGAGGAGTCTCTACTTCAATTTTCTCTACTTGTAGTTTCATGTATGTAATCAACAAGAACAGCTATGCTATGGACCCCTGAAGGAAAACGAAAGAGAGGCCGACCAAAAACAACTTGGCGGAGGACTGTGGAGGCTGAGATGCAAAGAATGAACCAGAGTTGGGGCACTGTACGAAGGATGGCCGCCGACCGAGCAAAGTGGAATCAATTTGTTGTTGCCTACAAGACGCCACCAGGCGTAATGGCCACTGACTGCTTTGACGGTCGGCGGCTAAGGATCAAAGAAGAAGAAGAATCAACTGGTCAATAATAAGCTTCTGAAAATGAAAATGTCATTCGTGAAGTACTTACATAGTTCATAAATTCTCAAATCTGTATCTTAACAGATTTTTCAGATAATGGAAATCTAGAATTTCTTGATAATATAACTTGTTCTGCTAAACTGCAAAATTCTTGAAGTCCTCAAGAAAAGGATAGTATCTTGAACGTTAAGGCCGGACTTTTGTGGTAGTCTGGGTGAGCGCCAAGTTACTGCATCGACCAGATGGAACCACGTCCTTGTGCTCAGGCCCTTTAGATACAACTGATTTGTAGGCTGTATATTTTTGCTAACCCAAAGTGGTGCGCGATCTTGCCAACTTTTGATTGGTTCTCTAAATATTTTATTATTTATTTCATTGTGCTTAGCCTCGCTGTTCCATAGACAATCTTGGCTATTCCAATTTACGTCACTATATTGCTATGGTAACTCCCGCCTAAATCAAGCGTTGGGCGGCCCACCTGAACTAATTTCAGTTTCAGTTTCGCTTATTTTATCATAGGCGTAACTACATTTTTATTTGATGAAATGTCCTAACTGCTTTTCCTATTCTTAGTTATATTAATAGCACAGATAATGCTAGCATAGGCCATCCGGTCACACAATTTTCCATTCTTATCTTTTATGAGGCAATTTGCTTGCTTATATTTCCCTGTTAGCTTCTCTGAGATGTATTACAGGTCCTTCATATTTCCTTTGGCTGCAGCTTCCTCTGCTTCCCTTACCAAATCATCAATATATTTCGTCTTGTCTCTGTTGAGGTTTCTTCTTACTTCTTTGTTTGCTTCTATGTACACTTCATGAGCCTTGGCTTTGGAGCTTCTGGTTTTGCTTCTGTTTAAATCTGCTTTCTTGTTTTTCCTGTCTTCTATCTTGCTAATGGTTTCTGTTGTTATCCATGCTTTGTGCTGATGTTCTCTTTTTCTCAATAGTTCTTCACATGTCTCGTTCCATATATTTTTTACTTGTTGCCAGTGGTCTTCCGTATCTGTTTCATCTTCCAGCTGTTGGAGTACTTGGTATTTGTTGGATACTGTGATTGAAAATTGTTCTCTTATTTCCTAATTTCTTAGATATCCCACATTATACTGTTACCTATAGCTATATACTGTTGTAAATTTCTTGAGTTTTAATTTTGTTTTAGCCAATAGAAGATGGTGGTCTGATACAACATCTGCTCCTCCTCATACTTTCACATCATACAATGATGACCGAAACTTCTTACTTATGCATATGTGATCATTCTGATTCTCAGTTATGTGGTCTGGTGATATCCATGTTGCTTTATGTATTCTTTTATGTGGAAATATGCTTCCTCCTATAGCTAGTTGATTTGAAGCACAGAAGTTAGCTAGTAGTTCCCCATTCTCGTTCATCATACCTAATCCATGCTTTCCAATGATTTCTTCAAAACCAGTGTTGTCTGTTCCTATTTTCGCGTTTAGGTCCCCCATCAAAATTGTGATGTCCTTTCTTTTCTTATTGTCCAAGACATTTTGTAGTCTGGTGTAAAAGTCTTCTTTCACAGATTCTTCTTTATCGTTTGTTGGTGCATAACACTGGAAGATGTTTATATTTACTTTCTTTTTGGCTGATTTATACCCGTGTGTTACCGGGGCCCGAAAGGGTAGCAAAGAATAGTAACACTGTACCGTACCATGCATGTCATAAAAAGCGACTAATGAGGGTTGGGCATGGGGCTGATTACCCCATCCCGTTAAAAACCTTTTTACCAAAAAAAACTTTGTCTATATTGCTGCCAAGATTTGTGTACGATTCAACATCTTGTAGTGGTGTTTCTTCAAGTAATAATTTCCTGCACTTTTTCTCATTATTGTTGTCTTTTCCCTGTGTATTTTCAGACCCAATTGCTGTGACCTCTAATCGAGTGTTTTCATTTTGTCCTGCATCTGATTACGGTTATGGGACAGGAGAGCCAAGTCATCAGCAACATCTAAATCATCTAACTGTTTAATCAGATTTCAATGGATTCCATTTCTCTAGTGTGTCGTTGATGTTTTCATAACCTAGTCTATTGCTAGTAAGAAAAGAAATGGAGACAAGAGGCATTCCTGTCGCACTCCCGTTCTTATCACAAACGGTTCTGTAAATTGTTCTTCATGAAGAACATTTGTGAAAATAATGCATCTTTCAGGGGTTGCTCTTGGTTGGTGCAAGCGGTCCAGCAACTTTGAGGAGGGCGCCGAAATGAATTGAATTTTTTGTTCTTTGTTAAGTTAAAATGTATGTGATACATTGAACCTGTTTTGTTCCGGTGTTTAAAGTACGAACTATTTTTATGTTTACATTGTTTTCATTTCTTAAATATACGATTCTTCGATTACGTCATGTATGAATTATCTCTCCCCCCCCCCCCCCCCCCTTTTTAAAAAATAATAAATAAATAAAAGCACATTTAATTTGTAATTCAGCATGAATTGTAAGAGTAATTACCTACCACAAGACTTTAAACACATAAGCGTATTATGTTACTGTAAAACGATACATAGAACATCATTTGGGTACATTACAGTGTGATCCAACTATATAGCATGAAAATGAGTCTCGTAAGAGCACATTGCAATATGTCCGGCGGGGTGGGGGAGGGAGTGGAAGAGGGGGGACGAAGTCATCACGAGACCTCACACCCCCTTGAAAAATTCCTAGAGCTGGCTCTGGCTTCTGTGCTCATTCACAAGTCAAATATTCCAAAAATCATTGTTGCTTACAATGAGAAAACAAAGACTTACTTACTTACTTAGTCGTTCCTCTTCTACCGTGAGGTGTAGAGGTTTGGAAGAGAGAGCGCCAGACTATCCTATCGGCTGTCTTCCTCCTGGCCTGGTTCCATTCTAGTCCTCGGTCCTTCAAAGATTGTCTAATGTTGTCCTCCCAGCGGACTCTGGGTCGTCCTGGGGGTCTGGATTCCTGGCTCTTTGTTTTCCATGCTTGTCGTGGTAGCCGATCTTCTCCCATTCTGCAGACATGGCCAAACCCTCTTAGTGAAAACAAAGACATATTCATTAAATACATTTTAATGAAATCACGTGAAATTCATCAAAATATTAAAGTGCTCTGCTAGATTCCGTAAATACAACGCCTAATCAATTATGTTACTTTAACTAAGGTGAAAAAAAGTTTACCTTATACTGTCCATGTTCACAAAACATCAGTGGTCTTTTTTTTTGGGACCAGCGCTCAGTTTTCAATATTTGTACATGTGGTGAGCTGGATGTTAAATAGTTAAATAGTTTCCAGAATTGGAGAAGAGAACTGGTGAACTGGAGAGGTAGGGATGGCACAGAACAAGTCAGGTAGATAACTGTACAGTTCTAGACAGTAGCTGTAGACGAGATCTGTAAAGTAAGCCACCTTCTCACTAGACACATCCTATGCTCCAAGGGTGTCTTTTATTAATAAGTGATGTGAATGCAGCTCTTAAGTAACTCACTACAAGTTTTAAAAAATATTCTTTGAATTACACACACAAGAACAACAATTTGAAATTATAACTGGAATAAGTTCAATAACTGCAATTTATAAAACAAATCGATAAAGTTTAATAAATAATACATGTATATTCAGCAAATTAAATTTGCAGAGTGATATTTACTGTTCATCATTAAACACAGTATTTAACAGTAAATCCCCTGTAAGCTTTTATTGCTGGAATTGTGTAGTCCTGATAAGGACTAGTTTCGCCAATGCCGTTCAGGTTTGTTTCAGGTATATTCAGTTGGCCAAATTCAGTTGTCAAGTATGTTAGGAGTGACGACACAAACACAGGTATGCAAATCTATGTCAATTATAATATTCACTTCAAACATACATCAATTTACATGACACTGAGATATTTTATGAACTTAAAGATCTCTTCTTCTTCTTTGATCCCTAGCTGCCGACCGTCAAAACAGTCAGTGACCATCACGCCTGGTGGCGTCTTGTAGGGCAGAAACAAATTGACTCCACTTTGTTCTGTCGGCGGCCATCCTTCGTACAGTGCCCCAACTCTGGTTCATTCTTTGCATCTCGGCTTCCACAGTTCTTCGCCAGGTTGTTTTTGGTCGGCTTCTCTTTCGCTTTCCTTCGGGGGTCTATAGCAAAGCTGTTCTTGTAATGATCTCTACTTGTATAAAATAACCTCAAACACAAATTTCTTCGAGTGGCTGGTAACTTACGGCTGTGGCTTGAACAAATATTTCGTAGTAAGTCAGCCTGTCGTCTTCTCAGAAGCATAATCTTGATGTAACGTTGGAAAGTGTAGAATTGTTGTTGTTGTTTTGAAAAGATGATGGGTGTAAGCGTAATTACCTACCACAAGACTATATAGCTGACCACTTAACAGCTGACCATTATTGCCTCTTCTCGTTCTATCTTGGTCTACCTTGTTCAACCTGAAAATTGGTCATAATTGGGGTATTTAGTGTCATTTAATTTACTAATTTTGTATTAAATTTAAATAATTATTGTCTTTTGCAGTTGCTGGTTTTAATTTATATTAGTATTTGTCATTTTATTTTCAGTTTTGTATTGTATATAGATAACTATTGTCCTTTGCACTTGGTTTTAATTTGTATTAGTATTTGTTCTTTTTGAGTTGGTGTTTTTTTATAACCTCCTTGTCTTTCCTTGTTCTATGAGTAAGTTTGCTAATTTTTCTGTTTTTTAAAAAAAAATGATTTGTTAGTTTTTGTTGCTTAATTTCTATTTGGTTGAATGTCTTTTCTGAAGTATTATTTTTGTTATTGTTGTTAATATTGTCATTGCTACTAACCTTATATGTTTTCTTTTGTTTTATGTATATATCGTTTAAGTATTGATTGGGCTTCCCCCGGGGCATCTATACTTAAAACCTTATCTCCTGTCATGTCTACATTGTTATTTCTATAGTAAGTTTTTAATTCAAGCCTTTGTTGTTCGTTCTTTTTACAGTGAATCAGGTAGTGGTCTATGTCATTTTCTTCCTGACTTTCTTGGCAGTGTGGTTCCTCTATCATAAAGCACGCTGAACCGAAACACCACAGCTTTTTGTTCGATGGTACCTTTAATTCTTCTCTGACCTGGCACATCCTTGTTGGTTCTTTTAGAAGTTTGAATGCGTGTCTGTCTTTACTACTGACCATCCATGTTGTTTTCCATTCCTCGTTTATGGTTAGCGCACTTGGCTCTTAATCTCCGATATTCCAAGTCCTGCACTTATATTGTTTTTAATTATTCTTCCATATTTGGCAGACTGGTCTGCCATCTCGTTACCAGCTATACCTATGTGTGCTGGAACCCACACTAGCCTCACCCTGCATCCTCTGTTTCCTAGTGATGTATTAACTGCTAGAATTTCCTCCTTTATGTATGGCCGGCTGCACTTACCTGGGTGTTCTAGTGCTTGCAGTGATGACAGTGAGTCTGTAAAAATCGTTGCTGCTTATGGTGGGTTATCTTCGATTATTTCTAAACTTTTTAGAATTGCTACCATCTCCGCGGTAAAAATCGAAGCCCCTCCAGACTGTAACTCTTCTTAATTCCCCACTGTGGTATCACTACTCCTGCACCTAGTTGTCCACTATCGCCCCTGGATCCATCAGTGTAAATAGCCAGACTTTGTTTTGGTAGATGATTTATGAACTGTTTACTTATAATTTTGGCTTCCCTATCTTCTATGGTCTGTTTAATCTTTTTAGTAAGTTTGTAGTCTATGATTGGTGCTTTTAGTTCCCAGGGTGGTATTGTGCTTCTATATTTATTACTATTATTGATTGTGTTTGATAGTTCTTTTAAAAGTATTTGTGACGTATAATGTAAATATAGCCTCAATAATCCTACAGAAATCCGACCACCTTTGCTTCCCCAATTAGTGTTTATAATTTTGCTACGCAAAAAAAAACACGAATTTCGCTTTCTGTCTGACTCATATTTTGAAGTCACGCATATTTTTCCTGTTTTACATGCGCTGATGAGTGTTTACCAACTTTCGCACCTGGCAGTCTTAACAAGGGGAGCGAACCTGGTTTATTTACCTGAGTTCTCAGGCGAGCTGATCTGTCAATCAGACGCACGTGGGGAAAAGACCAAATCCTTGAAGAAATACAAGGGCGATAATAATACTTCCCGACCACCTTTGATGTCCGTGCATCTCAGGGGACGTAAAGCTTTGATCTGCGGAAACGGACGGAAATCTAAAAGGGTCCCGTTCGCACGGCCCAAATCTTTTGATGTCGTTCGGCATCGCGAGTAGAGCGAACAGTAAAATCCTTTATCTCGGAAACGAAGCTCCTTGATTTTTCCCTGCTATGCCGAAGGTGTGAATTGTCACATCCTTTAGAGATATTATACAAAATCTGTATATATACGGCGTTCTCTCCAAGTCAGTTATCAGGTATCTCAGAAAATTTTGGATAATCTGAACGCGTACGCTGAAACCTATGTGAAATAGTGCGTTAATAGCCTTCGTGGGGATTTATTCTGATTTCTGGTAATAATAATAAGTGGTGCTTAAGTGTTAAAATGTGTTAAAGTTTTACCATTTCTAATTCACTGTGATTCCCTAGCGTTAAGACTAGGGAATTAGCAAACGCGTAGATATTTTCTTACCAGTTGTTCAGTTTAATCAGAAGATACGGTTTAGCTGACTAGGTATAATGCTATGAGTGACGGATAAAGTGACAGAGTAGAATTCGCATTATATTTCATTGTGTGTAATTTTCTAAATGGCTAGTGTTTAATATCATGTGTCAAAACAATAGACGCCGTCAATGAAATAGCTAGTAATGACAGGCGATATTTGTTAAGGGCGCGTAGTTATAATTAAATTATAACTGACATTGTGCGCTGATTGTTTTACTGGGGGAAGGCGGCATACCTAAAACGCAACCTGTACTCGCTAAGCGAAGCGCGATAAGATAGGCTAAGACCTCGTGTGTCTTTTAATTTAATTAGGTGACGGAGAGGAAAAGAGATCATACCATTACGCGTGATAGTATAGGATATTGGCATTTTTTGGTTAAATGTTCTTTTTCTTCCTAATAAAGTACAGGATCAAAACCAGCGGCCAGCGGTTTTCTATTGTGGTACGTTCCTCAGTTACTGAAGGAGTAATAGTTGTCGTTTTTCCTTGGCGTTCGTCCCCAGTACAGGTGTGAACAGGAATTGCCAAAGCGACAAACTAACATTTTAATTGTAAATTTGAGTTAACTGGACTTACAAAATACCCAGATTGTTTATTCAATTTTATCAGCCCGCTGTGGCAATATACATAACCTTTTTCCCGACTTCTGACAGTCGTTTTTCCAAGTGAATTTTATCCAGGAGAATACGCTGTTTCATAATCGGCACTCACCCCAGAGCAAGCCGATAGGATTTATCATCATCATCTTAATTAACAGTTTAGCAACCAGATGTTTTCTTTAGCTATTGGAAGTACTGTCTACTGTGAACACAAGATCGCGGTTTATATTTTGCTACATGAACTATTTGATGTGACATTGCATATCCAAGAATCAACCACCAAATTAGGCGTTCCCCATTATAAAAATTAATTATTAGTGGAGGGACTGGGGCCCACTTCGGAGGATAAAACTACTGGATCATGATACATATGCATGGATGTTTACGTTCAAGAGTGTTACACCAAGTTTAGGTAAGGCGTGATTGATGTGGCCACGAATGACAGAGTGAGAGTGAATATTTTCTAGTTACGGAAACTGTACCATCCTTTATTTTCTTTGCAAATACTGTTATTTTAATGGATAGCTTAAGTCGGAACTTTGTTCTTTTCTTTACTGTCTATTCTATAACCTAGTGTTAATCTTTGACCTTTTGGGTTATTAACTTCTTTTGGGATCCCTTTTCTCAATAAGGGGGGAGGGCACTTATTGGGTTATTTTCCTATGTCTGTAAACATGATTATATTGATTTTTATATGTTTGATGTTGTAAAGTTTAAGTGATAATAAACTAAACAAGAACTTAACTTGTGTGTTGGTCAGACCCATATCCATTTACCATAGTTTTCACTTTTGTGTGTCTTGTTGTCACATAATTGTGTGTGTGTGAGTAGTAAACTTATAAGTATACTTATAGGGAGGTTTGACAGATCGTCTTATACTAAAGATAGTCGTATAGATAGGCTGGACTAGAGAAACCACTCATTCCAGAGACAGATCTTCACCTTAATCTATTCACTCGTGGAATCTGTTCTAACATCTTTCCTTCTCATATACCCCCACCTTCTGCTCTACTCAGACGGGACCAAATATCTCTCTAACCTATCTAGAAAATGTACGACAGTATTAGATCTTTTATAGTTCTCCACCCTGTTGGATATCTTTCTTTAAGGGGACATCCCATATACTTGGTTAGTTTTTGACAAATGCGTTATGTGCTGGATGGTTCACTTCTTGTGCTACTTTGCTCCAATAATTTAGTCTTAGTTCTTTCCGTCTTAGATCAAGGGGCGGTATGTCGAGAGCTACTTCTAGTGATTCTACTGATGTTGATTTAAATGCGCCTGAAATGGTTCTCATGGCTGCATTTTGAATTCTGTCCAGTTTTGCTTTGCTAGAAGTTGAAGCTGAGTCGTAGACCATGCTAGCATAGTCTAGTTTCCCCCTGATGAATGACTTATAGAACATAAGCATTATTTTGTTACTGGCCCCCCATCCATTACCTTTTATTCCCTTAGCATATTTAGGAGTTCCCTACAGCTTTCTTCTAAATTATCTATATGTTTATTCCAATTTAGTTGTTTATCTAAAGTCATGCCCAGGAATCTAGTTGTTGGGGAGGTGCCTATTTTCTGTCCTTTAATGGTTATATTGATTTTTTTTTTAAATCCCTTGCTGAATGATGATAGGAAACTCTTTACAGAGCGATACAACAGGAAGCAATCTGATCATCAGAAGAAGTCCCCCGTCCGACAAGTGTTTCGGCCCGATATACTCCTTTACACTCTAAGGGGGCGGGCCCACTTGGGTCATGACTCCCAAGCGTCTCAGCCTCCTGTTGTCTTGTATCGAAAATGAACCCATTTCACTTATGGTAGCAACTTTAAAATCCACAACTCCGCCAGCCGTCGAGGCAATTGTGAAAGTAACAAAGAGAAGACAAATTATTCCGTTCGTTCCGTCGCACATCACAACTAAGGACATACATTGCCCCTGCGCGAAGCCGACGAGTCTAGCCACTGCGCGGTAGTCACTGAAATTCTGTTCCTGACACCCCTTATAAATAACGCCGCCTGTCGCCCCTCAGTCACAGCCCTTTCACTAGTACAACCAAAACACTCAGCGTAATGTGGACTTTGGTGTTTTCTGAACCACAGTGTTTATTGTCACGATTTCCATTGCCCATTGCAGTATTCCACAGCTAGCCTGATGCCTTTTCGGCAGTTTCACTAAGCCTCTTCATTGCCCTTGTTCTCGACTGTCCCCTCAGCCCCAACAGTTTCAATAAATCATACACTGATGCAGCCACAAGCCCTCTTGCGCCCACTTCAACAGCCATGACCCTTGCAGTGAACCCATCGTGTCTCAGATCCGCGGCCAGATCACTATACTGGCCGTTTTGAACGAATGTTGCTCGTCTAATCTGGATTCAAATGGCACGGTCAGTTCAATAAGTATGACCTGAAGCGTTGCTGAAGAATGAAGCACTATATCCGGCCGTCTCCGCGATTTTCTGATACTCTCTGGATATGCCCCTCGTCCAGGTAGGTCTACCGCCATCTCCCAGTCGTTTGCACAGTCAAGAAGAGATGGTAAACTGCTACCAGGTTTACTCGGTTTGGGGTGTGCTGACTTTCCTGCCCTCAGAAAGTATGTATTTGCGGTGCTCGGCCTGGGTTTGCTATTCGCCTTCATCCTTGCCAGATCTATTGTCGCAACAAGCTCATTTAGCACTTTGTTATGGCGGCAAGTGTATCGCCCTTGCCCTAATGACACATTACACGCTGAGAGCACGTGTTAAAGTGTCTGCCTCTCCTGGCACAGGGGGCACTGCTCATCATCCGACTTTCCCCATTTCACAAGGTTGGTGGTCGACGGCAGCAGGTCATACATTGATCTAACAACGAAGCTGAGCCTAAGAGGTGCCATATGCCATATATCATTCCATGTCAAGGACCTCTGCAGGGCTCCTTCCCATGTAGTCCATTGGCCTTGTTGGACCTGCTGCACTACTTTTTGCAACCTCTTATCATTCTCAGCTCCACGTATCTCCTGAACTACCATGTCTCTGCGCTCCCTGCTTGATGCCTTGGACCACCAGCGGATGTCTCCATGACCAAATCCCCGTCTATTCGTTTGTGTGTATCCGATTACCTCCCTCAGTTTGAGTGACTCTTGGGCAGCATCAACAGCTTCTTCCACTCTCCACTTCCTTCCCGTTTTCAGTGTGGGCTGAATGGACTTAACCACGTCATCAGCTGACTCGCGTAGCATCATTGCAAGCCTTGCCTTTCCAACTTTGTACTCTTCAACAACTGACTTGAAGGGAAGCAGAAGTTTTGACTTTTTGCAGTACAGTGCTACATCTGACAGACCTGGTGGTACCCCTAGCCATTTTCTCATGAACTTGTTGACCTTCTGCTCTATAGCTTCCACTGTACTTGTGCCTATTTCATATATAAGCAGTGGCCACAGCAACTTCGGTATCAACATGAACTGGAGGCACCACAGTTTGAACTTTCCCAGGAGTCTGCTTTGGTCTATGATCTGTAATCCTCTGTCTGCCATTTCTATTGTCTGTTGCATTGCCTTCGAGTCTTTTAATGAGGCATCGTACACCCTGCCAAGACTTTTAACAGGTTCCTCAATGACAGCAGGGATTCTTTGGTTGGAAACCATGAATATTACCTCTGCTATCTTGCCTTTCCTGACTGATAGGCTTCTCGACATCTTGGGTTTGAAGCTCATTCTGCACCAGCTGACTAGTTCATCCAGGCGTGCTAACATCTTCCGGGCCTGATGTTCATCTGATGTCAGAATTGTCGTGTCATCCATGAATGCTTTGAGCGGTGGCATGTGACACATTCCACCGAGATTTGGACCTATAGCCATTCCTTCAGCCGCATTGAGGATTACCTG
Source organism: Oreohelix idahoensis (assembly GCA_024509875.1). NCBI lineage: Eukaryota > Metazoa > Mollusca > Gastropoda > Stylommatophora > Oreohelicidae > Oreohelix > Oreohelix idahoensis. Next base: position 392,750 of record JAMPIV010010794.1, on the reverse strand, counting down.
CATAGCCATCACGAATAGTATCGGAGAGATGGTACATCCCATCGCAATTCCAACTTCAAGGCCAATTCACTTCGTTGTGTACTCTCTGGTTGACAATCTGACAGAAAACCCTGCGAAATACAGCTTCAGTATTGCTGCAATCTCTTGTGGATTATGATACATTTCTAGGGCCTGCCACAACATCTGGTGTGGAACGGATCCATAAGCATTCGCTAGATCCAACCAGATTACATGGAGGTTTGTTCTGTCAGACTTTGCCTTTTGGATTGCTTCCCAGATCATTGTGGCATGCTCTAGACATCCTGGTGTACCTGGGATACCTCCTTTCTGAATGGTAGTGTCTATTTGCCTAGGACAGGGGCAAACGTACCACTAAAAAAATCCAACAGTAGGAAATTAACTAACAATTAAATAACTACTGTTAAACGACCGCTGTACGATTTAGCCATTAGAGAGAAAAGAAAAAAAAGTTGTCACCTCGTTCTATAGAGGAAGAGGAGAGGTGGATTTAACAGAAAAATAAAGCCTTTAACTGTGTATTTGAAAAGAAACTTAGATAATGAAAATGAAAGGGATGGTTTGAAGAAAACGATGATAGTGATTATTATTATATCATAAAGACTTTCTTAATAATAAATTATCTGGACTTAGAACATTTATTGTATTAATATTTTAGTTCAGGGATAAGAGCACCATAAATTAAGAAAAAATTAACAAGATGAAAACTAAGACACATAAGTAAAAGAAACTATGTAGGACGATAGAGGACAATCGTCTGTGTAATAATCACTTTTAATATTTAAAATCGCCCCATAAATAACCAAGATATTGTAGAAATAAAATTGCGACCAGACTAGCATACGCTCTTGTAACTTTGCTCCATTTGATTGCGTGAGAAAATTGAAATTTCTAGACGTGTGATTTGATTGGTCGGGGTAGAGTAAGTTAGGGGGATAAAATATAACGCCAAGTTAGTATAGACGGCTTTTTGAAAATTGCGAGAACCCAAGACACAGTGAGAGCAGACACAAAGCTTCAGTGACCGAATGCCTTTGCTGTCTGGACGAGAGAGAGCAATCTTCTGTGCCCATTGATTGCTAGTCACTTGTGTATTATTATGTGATATTCCTTTGCTTGGGGTAAGAAAGAATATTTTATTCGTATTATACATTGTTAGTATTAAATATATGGCCACCAAGTATGTGTGCCAGAAGTGAGTGCGACATTTGCTAATGGAAGCCAGTACGATGCCATTGTAGAAGCAATCATGATAGAAAGTAGGTTATGTCATGCCGACCTACGTAGATGCCAAATGCAGTATTATATGAACAATAAATAAAAAGAGAAAATATATTGGCTAGTGGCTTTCCAACTTTTGCGAAAGCTAAAGCAGTAGACCAAACAGGAGGTTGGCTTTTGCAGAGCCTAACATGTTTAAATAGTATGCAAAATCATGCATAGACTGTTTGAAAGAAAGAAATAAACAGGTCACGGGACTTTTGCATCCTCACATGTTGAGTTATGGAAAGAAATCACTACTTGAGAGATAGTGGTTTTGAAACTTATTGAAAAGAAAAGAATGAAAACACAGACCTGACTGTGTATATAATGAAGGTAAAGTTTGGGGCCAAATGTTCAGCCCACTTGTATGACTCAGTTAACCATAATGTGTGTTGTTGTGGCATGAATCTAGTTTAGACCAGTGCTACAGGGAAGGCTATTTCGCTCTTGTTTCAGGAACGATATCACCCGATATATAAATATTTCCAAGAGATCTGTAGAAGACTGCGTTTCTGAATGGATGCTCGTCAGATTGAATGCAGCTACATTCTTTACATCTTCATGTCAAGAAAGATGTGGTGAATCAACACTCTTATGGAGCCTGCAATAACGTCAGACCTATTCTGAAGATAAGTGCCTATATTCAAGGCACTGGACAATTTATTCAAATATTCTAAAATAAAAGAACTGCCACAACGTATGACTTTCCATACTGAGAATGATTAAAACTACAAACTTTCAGATATAAGTATAGAGTTTTAAATAAGTTTCAAACTAGACTTGTGAGAGTACTTGTTCCCCGTGACTTTTTGTAGTTAGTGAAATTTTATGGACAGAGATCCAAAAACTATTTATGTACAGACTGTAACCAATAATTTGTTGTTTTGGGTTGAAATTCCTGCCCAAAAGATAATCGGGGACAGGAATAATAAATTATTGTGTATATGAAAATATCCCCTATATACATAACCCAACTTTAACAAACAGTCTTGCTTCTTTTAATATTATTGGGTTTTTCAGTTCTGTATGTCTCTGTTCAGTCATAGTCTTACATATTTTCCCCTAGACACACTAAGACAGACAACATCACAGAGCCTAGTGTACACATAGTGAGATCTTAGAGGTGGCAGATAGGAACCCTGAGAAGAATTCAACCTCAACAGTTAGACTCAGGGAACTTACATAGCTTGACCTCACTGTGTTCATCTTTACCTTGTTTTACTCATCAACCTCTTTACAACATATTGGAACGCTCGTCCGAGATTTTAACTTGTCAGTAAGGAGACTTTCATCTTTCATAGATCACTATTGCTGTAGGTCTTATTATATAGTAGAGTACTATCTGGAATTGTAGTCCACCATACACTAGGGCCCATCTTATAAGTAATGAAATTTAAAAATCAAATAAGTTGTGGTAAATTGAATGAACTGTCAGTGCCATTAATTAGTATAGTTAGTAGTTGTTACATTATTACATAAGTATTTTTTTTTTTTTTTTTTTTTTTTTTTTTTCCGTACGCCCGCTAATACTCGAGGCGAAATCTCAGGTTATTGTTAATGTCTAACCTGACATTGATTTTACGTGAGTATCCCTTTTCTTGTGCAGAGACAGGTGTCCCTCGCCATTCAGGCAGATACTCGCCGATTTCGGAGGTACCCATTAGAGCTGGGTCGGCTCAGGAACCGCCAATCCCTGGTCGACGACACTCCTTCAAATGTCCTCGCCAGGTCTCGAGTTAATCCAGTCCAATTCCCGGTCGACGAAAAATCCTCAAATGCCGTCGCCCGGGTTTGATCCTGAATCACCCGGTCGCCAGAGCGGTGTTGTAACCACTACGCTAGCGCGGCTCCCCCTAGTATTGAATAGTGATATTGGAAAGAAAGAATGGCAGACTTAGCAAAATTTAGATTCTCTACCGTGCAGACAGCAAAAGAACTCGGCATGGAGGGGCAAATTCTGATTCAGTATGTTACTTCAGAATGTGACAAGTTTATTAAAAGAGAAGCTGATAGGGAAAAGAAACGCTTACAATTAGAAGCTGATAAGGAGGCTAAGAAATTAGAGGCTGATAGAGAGGCTGAAATCAAGAGATTACAATTAGAGGCTGAAAAAGAAGAAAAACGATTGCAGAGGGAAGCAGAGGACAAACGATTGCAGAGGGAAGCAGAGGACAAACGATTGCAGAGGGAAGCAGAGGACAAACGATTGCAGAGGGAAGCAGAGGACAAACGATTGCAAAGGGAGCACGAACTAAGGCTAAAAGAATTGGAATTGCAAGGCCATGCTCCAGAGAATGGTAACAGCCCATCTACCTCTGATGCTAGTGCAAGTCAGGAGGCCTCAAATTCCGCCATGAACTTTCACTTAGATCCTTTTGTGGAGAAGGACGACGAGATTGAGTCCTATCTCAGTAGATACGAAAGACTAGCTACTGATTATGGGTTAGAAAGAGAGAAGTGGAGTTTAAAATTATCACAAAGACATAGGGGCACCTCTTATGAAGTCTTCGCCAAATTGAGCAGGGAAGACCAAGAAGATTATGATATTCTAAAACAAGCTCTCCTAATTAGATACGAAAAGAGTAGTGAATTTTACCGAAAAAAAATTAGAAATGCTAAACTACTTTCCGGGGAGACCTACCACCAGTTCTGTGCCCGATTAGATACTTACCTGGAGAAATGGACTGTTCTGGGGGAAAACCCAAGATTTAAGGGAAATGATTATGATGGAGCAACTGAGAGAGTCCATGGCTCCAGACCTGAGAAAATTTCTCACGGAACAAGGTGCAGAGAGGCTGGGGGAGATCCTTAATGTGGCTGAGAGGTATCAGGCAGCTCAGTCAGAAGTAGCGAAAATGAAAAAGAAACAACCAGAGAGCAATAAAGCCCCCCCTAAATCAAAATAGGCTTGAAAATAGAGATCAAGGTCAGAGATTTAAACCAAACTATGATAGGCCCAGAATTGACCCTAGAGATAAAAATCCCCAAGCAAATGACTGGAAATTTTACAGACCAGAAGGAAGATGGTGTAAATTTTGTAAGAGGGACAATCATAACACCAAAGACTGTAAGAAGAAACCTCCTCATCACGCTGCATGTATGAAAACAGGAAACCAGGGAAAAAAGGAACATCCTACTGGACAGCAGGAACCTTATCATCCCCCTGTTTGTGAAGATGTAGTATGCAACGGTACCACCATAAGGTGCCTTTATGATACTGGATCGGAGTTTGACTCAGTCGTGAGTTCTCCCCTAGTGCACCCAGATCAATATACCACAGAAACAGTGGAGATTCAAGGGGCGACTAAGGAAGTAGCGACCATGACACTTCCCATTGCTAGAATAAATGTAAAAACTCGCTTTGTGGAAGGAGTGATTAGAGCAGCAGTGATAAACGAACCAATCTACCCTCTGATATTGGGGTGTAAATATGTGTTCTTGGGAAATCCCAAAAGACCAGTGATCCTGGCAGCAGTACAGACCAGGTCACAGCCAAAGAAGGAGGAAGATAACCCAATAAATACTCATCCAGAGGAGATGAGGAAAGCACAGGCTGAGGACAAGTCATTGAAGCTGTTTTTAGGAAACTCCCAAAATGCCATACCCCTCCAAACAAAGGAGGCTTTTATATGAAGAATAAATCAATGTATAGGAAGGCTGGAACTGGTTCCAATGGTCATGGACAGCTGGTCCTTTCCACTTCATATAGGGAAAAGGTGATGGAGTTAGGACATGCTATTCCTTTCAGTAGTCACATGGGGATTAGCGCAACAGGACAACATATAGCTTGTCATTACTTCTGGCCAGGAATAACCGAATATATAAAGAGATATGTAAAATCCTGCCCAGAATGCAAAAAGGGTAGCTCCAAAACATTGGACTGCACCTGCAACTCTAGGGGAGATGCCAGTCATGGGAACCCCTTTTGAGAGAGTTGCAGTGGATATTTTTGGACCTCTCACACGTACCAAGAGGAGAAACAGTTACATTCTTACTCTGGTAGACACTTGTTCTATGTGGGGAGAGGCCGTCGCCATGTCACCTATCGATACCAAACATGTGACAGAGGCGTTACTTACAATATTCACAAGGTTAGGTTTTCCCCATCAGATCTTGACTGATAATGGATCACAGTTCAAGGGGAAGCTAACTGAGGAAGTTTTCAGGATCTTTCAAGCCAGGCACTTTCATAGTAGTCCGTATCATCCCCAGGGAAACAGGCAGGTGGGAAGGTTTAACGGGACACTTATTTCCATCCTGAGAAAGTTGGCACATGAGAAACCGATACGTGGGATCAATACTTACCCGCGGCCCTGTTTGCTCATCGGGAAGTCCCACATAATTCAACAGGAATGGCACCGGCAACTTTATTATTTGGCCGGCCCATAAAAGGTCCATTGGAAGCCTTATTGAGGACATGGACAGATGAGAATGCAGAAGAGACTGTTATCTCATCATATCAGTATGTAAATGAGCTGACCACTCGTTTAAAAACTGGCTGGAAACTCGCAACTGAAAACCTAAGACAAGCCAGGAAGAAACATGCTGCATATTACAATAAGAAAGCGAAGGATAGGGAGCTTGCCGTGGGAGAGAAGGTGCTTCTTATGTTACCCGGCAGTAGCAACAAACTTCAGATTGGATGGCAAGGTCCATACACCGTTCTAAAAAGGGTATCTAGAACAAACTATAAGATAGACAAGAAGGGAAAAGAAAAAGTCTATCATGTGGACCTCCTTAAGAAATACTATGATAGGGGAACACTGGGAGATGCACACCTAATGACCTTGGCCAAAGCCACTGAGATGAAAAACGAACCTCTCACCTCTTACGAATATCCCTTAAAAAGAAGTGAAACGCCTGCACAGGTAAAGATCAGTAATCATCTGACAAAAGGGCAGAGGGAGAAGTATATTTCTTGAGTAGGCACCCACCTGCAGAAACCCAGGATACTCATAAAGCCTAGTTGAGTTAATTTGATCGGGTTTGTAAAACAGATTATAAAGCTGCATTGGTATGCAGGCTTTTTAACAGGGGAGATCTGTAGTAAAATCCATCCGTTTTACACCCCGCTCAATAAATTCCTGAACAGTACAGTCAGCTGGACAAGGCAGTAAAACGTCAAACCCGTGCTAACAAAAGGACATTTCTGGATGACCTTGCAAGACAGGCAGAAGAGGCAGCACTGAGAAATGAACAAAGCACAGTTTATAAAATAACTAAAGCTATCAGTGGAAAACGAGGTGCAAACAACATAACGTTAGTAAGAGACAAGCAAGGAAATCTCATCACCACAGCACAGGGGCAGGAAACAAGGTGGGCAGAGCACTTCAGAGAAACACTGAATAAGGAACCACCAGAGACTCAGCTGAATGTTCCTGAGGCTGAAAGTGACTTAGACGTAAATACAGACATTCCACGAAAAGAAGAAATTATCACAGCTATCAAAGGGCTAAAAAATGGAAAAGCGCCTGGTCACGACAATCTGAATGCTGAGCTATTCAAGACAGACCCTGAACTAGCAGCAGAACTATTAGAACCACTATTTGCACAAGTCTGGGAAACTGAGACAACACCAACAGAGTGGAGTAAAGGAACAATTGTCAAATTGCCCAAGAAGGGCGACCTTGCAGACTGCAACAACTGGAGAGGAATTACCCTCCTCTCAGTTCCCAGCAAAATACTAGGCAGGATAATCATCCAGAGAATTTCAAAAGCAGTTGACCATAAACTGAGGAAAGAACAAGCGGGCTTCAGAAAGAACAGAAGATGTGCAGATCATATATTTGCCCTCAGGAACATTATAGAGCAGTGCTCAGAATGGCAGAGACAGCTGTACATTAACTTTGTTGATTTTGAAAAGGCTTTCGACAGCGTACACAGGGACAGCCTATGGAAAATTCTGAGGGCTTATGGAATTCCCAGCCGCATTGTTTCCATTATAAAAAGCCTCTATTCTAACTTTACGTGCAGTGTTGGATCGAGTAATGTAACTTTCGAAGTGAAAACAGGAGTACGACAGGGATGCCCCTTATCAACAACATTATTTTTGACAGTCATAGATTGAGTGATGCGCCAGACAACAGAGGGCAGTCCAAGAGGAATTAGATGGACAACGTTTTCTACACTGGAAGATTTGGAATATGCAGATGACATTGCACTGCTCGCGCATTCACACCAACACATTCAAGACAAAACTGATAGACTGAATAAGTATGGCCAGCAGGTTGGCCTGAACATCAATCTGAAGAAGACAGAGGTCATGACACTAAATGTGGGCAATCCTGAGCCAATAACAGTAAGGAACCAGAAGTTAGAACAGACAGACACATTTACTTACCTAGGAAGCATAGTAACACCTGACGGCGGAACAAGCAAGGACATTAACAACAGAATGAATAAAGCGAGAACAGCCTTTGCTATTCTCAACAACATTTGGAAGTCTTCCCGTACAGCACAAACACCAAATTAAGACTGTATGAGAGCTGCGTACTTTCTGTGCTTCTCTATGGTGCGGAATGTTGGAGAGTAACAGAGAAGGAAATGTCGAAACTGTCCTCCTTCCACACAATCTGCCTAAGGAAAATTCTCCGAATCTTTTGGCCAAACACCATCAGCAACCAAGAACTACTTATTCGGAGTAACCAGGAGGACATGCACATCATCATAGCTGGCAGACGCTGGAGTTGGGTTGGCCATGTCCTCAGAAGGGACCCTGATACCATCGCAAGAACAGCTATGCTATGGACCCCCGAGGGAAAGCGAAAGAGAGGCCGACCAAAAACAACTTGGCGGAGAACTGTGGAAGCTGAGATGCAAAGAATGAACCACAGTTGGGGCACTGTACGAAGGATGGCCGCCGACCGAGCAAAGTGGAATCAATTTGTTGCTGCCCTACAAGACGCCACCAGGCGTGATGGCCGCTGACTGCTTTGACGGTTGGCGGTTATGGATCAAAGAAGAAGAAGAAGAATAAGAGCACCATAAATTAAGAAAAATTTAACAAGATGAAAACTGAGAAACATAAGTAAAAGAAACTATGTAGGACGATAGAGGACAATCGTCTGTGTAATAATCACTTTTAATATTTAAAATCGCCCCATAAATAACCAAGATATTGTAGAAACAAAATTGCGACCAGACTAGCATACGCTCTTGTTACCCTGCTCCATTTGATTGCGTGAGAAAATTGAAATTTCTAGACGTGTGATTTGATTGGTCGGGGTAGAGTAAGTTAGGGGGATAAAATATAACGCCAAGTTAGTATAGCCATCTTGCTTTGCTTTACATGTGACTGGACTTAATATTAAGGGAGTTTTTTGCTCTTATTTTTATAGTTTCATGTTCTCTATTTAATTTTTATTTTCCTTCCCTCCTGTCTCTTGTTTGTCTGTCCCTGACGAAGGCCTTGTGGCCACAACGTAGGTTTTTCTTGTCCTTCTCCTTGTAAGACGTATTACTATTTGTGTGGGTGTGTGTGTGTGTGTTTTTTTGTTTTGTTTTTTTTTCAACTGACAAAAGGGCAGAGGGAGAAGATTCAGAAGGTTCTGGAAAATCATACAGACGTGTTAACGGACAAACCGGGGCACACCAACTTGTTGGAGTATGATATGAAACTGCTAGACCCAACACCTATCTGTATGAGAGCCTATACTATCCCATTCGCTAAAGAGCAAGCTTTAAAAGGGGAGATAGAATATTTGCTACAAGAAGGGATTATTTCTCATAGTGAATCTCCTTATAGTTCCAGTGTGGTATTGTTGCGAAAACCCTCTGGAGAACATAGACTGTGCATAGATTATAGGAAACTGAATGCTATCACAGAAGGCCAGGTGGATCCACTACCTGATACAAATCAACTGTTTGCCAGATTGAATAAGGCCAAATATTTCTCAAAGGTGGATCTCAGCAAGGGATACTATCAGATTCCAGTGAAGCCTGAGATTAGACCTTATCTAGCTTTTAGCACATCGGAAGGGCACTATGAATTTAATATGTTGCCGTTTGGGTTGAAAAACGCTCCGAGTGTGTTTTCTAGAATGATGAGAAAACTATTGGATCCCCTGAAAAATCCATGCATTACAAATTTGATGGATGATATCCTCATCGCCACAGAAACTTTTGAGGAACATGTTGACTCTCTTAATATGTTATTTGACAGACTCAGAGAGGCAAACTTAACTGCTAGACCAACTAAATGTTGTATTGGATGCAAGGAATTGGAGTTCTTGGGGCATACTGTACATCAGGGTAGCATGACCCCTGACCCTGAGAACCTAGAGAAATTGCAGAGAGCACCTAGACCACAGACTAAGAAGGACGTGAGATCTTTTGTCTCACTGTGTGGGTTTTACCAAAAGTACATTAAAAATTTTAACTCTGTGTGTGCTCCTCTGACCGATCTAACTCGTAAAGGAAAACCAGATAAAATAGAATGGTCAGCAGAATGTGAGTTGGCATACAACGAGTTAAAGCAAAAGCTCACCAGCGAGCTTATATTGAAACTACCTGATTTGAGTCAGGAGTTTGTGAAGAGAACGGACGCTAGTAATGTGGGATTGGGAGCCACATTGTTACAAAGGTCTTCTTCATCTGACGGGGAATTGAACCGAGTTGCGTATGCCAGCCGCAAACTTAACAGAGCGGAACAAAATTACTCAACTATTGAAAAAGAATGTTTGGCTTTGGTCTGGGCGATCAAGAAATTCCAGATCTATCTGTATGGTAGACATTTTGTGGTGCAATCAGATCATCATCCCCTGGTTTTTCTGGCTCAGGCAAAACATGGCAACGCACGTTTGTTAAGGTGGTCTTTGCTCATTCAACCGTATTCGTTTACAATTGAATACATTCCTGGATCGCAGAATGTTGGGGCGGATTTCTTGAGTAGGCACCCACCTGCAGAAACCCAGGATACTCATAAAGCCTAGTTGAGTTAATTTGATCGGGTTTGTAAAACAGATTATAAAGCTGCATTGGTATGCAGGCTTTTTAACAGGGGAGATCTGTAGTAAAATCCATCCGTTTTACACCCCGCTCAATAAATTCCTCTTTCAAATCTCAAGTATCGTACAGTTTTAACCAATAAACCCCACCACTATTAGATTTGAATATTTGCCTAGGACAGGGGCAAACCGTACCACTAAAAAATAAACAGTAGGAAATTAACTAACTTGTAAAATCTATTAATTACTACTGCCTTAGCAACGGTTACTAGGGCCATCGCCAACTAACAATTTGAATTTCAAACACTAAACGCGGGGTAAGTCCCATCCCCTAACACAGACGCGCAAACTCCACCGGCCCCAATTAAATGTGAACGACCGCTGTACGATTTAGCCATTAGAGAGAAAAGAATAAAAAGTTGTCACCTCGTTCTATAGAGGAAGAGGAGAGGTGGATTTAACAGAAAAATAAAGCCTAAACTGTGTATTTGAAAATAAACTTAGATAATGAAAATGAAAGGGATGGTTTGAAGAAAACGATGATAGTGATTACTATTATATCATAAAGACTTTCTTTATAATAAATTATCTGGACTTAGAACATTTATTGTATTAATATTTTAGTTCAGGGATAAGAGCACCATAAATTAAGAAAAAATTAACAAGATGAAAACTAAGAAACATAAGTAAAAGAAACTATGTAGGACGATAGAGGACAATCGTCTGTGTAATAATCACTTTTAATATTTAAAATCGCCCCATAAATAACCAAGATATTGTAGAAATAAAATTGCGACCAGACTAGCATACACTCTTGTAACCTTGCTCAATTTGATTGCGTGAGAAAATTGAAATTTCTAGACGTGTGATTTGATTGGTCGGGGTAGAGTAAGTTAGGGGGATAAAATATAACGCCAAGTTAGTATAGACGGCTTTTTGAAAATTGCGAGAACCCAAGACACAGTGAGAGCAGACACAAAGCTTCAGTGACCGAATGCCTTTGCTGTCTGGACGAGAGAGAGCAATCTTCTGTGCCCATTGATTGCTAGTCACTTGTGTATTATTATGTGATATTCCTTTGCTTGGGGTAAGAAAGAATATTTTATTCGTATTATACATTGTTAGTATTAAATATATGGCCACCAAGTGTGTGTGCCAGAAGTGAGTGCGACATTTGCTAATGGAAGCCAGTACGATGCCATTGTAGAAGCAGTCATGATAGGAAGTAGGTTATGTCATGCCGACCTACGTAGATGCCAAATGCAGTATTATATGAACAATAAATAAAAAGAGAAAATATATTGGCTAGTGGCTTTCCAACTTTTGCGAATGCTAAAGCAGTAGACCAAAAAGGAGGTTGGCTTTTGCAGAGCCTATTATGTTTAAATAGTATGCAAAATCATGCATAGACTGTTTGAAAGAAAGAAATAAACAGGTCACGGGACTTTTGCATCCTCACATGTTGAGTTATGGAAAGAAATCACTACTTGAGAGATAGTGGTTTTGAAACTTATTGAAAAGAAAAGAATGAAAACACAGACCTGACTGTGTATATAATGAAGGTAAAGTTTGGGGCCAAATGTTCAGCCCACTTGTATGACTCAGTTAACCATAATGTGTGTTGTTGTGGCATGAATCTAGTTTAGACCAGTGCTACAGGGAAGGCTATTTCGCTCTTGTTTCAGGAACGATATCACCCGATATATAAATATTTCCAAGAGATCTGTAGAAGACTGCGTTTCTGAATGGATGCTCGTCAGATTGAATGCAGCTACATTCTTTACATCTTCATGTCAAGAAAGATGTGGTGAATCAACACTCTTATGGAGCCTGCAATAACGTCAGACCTATTCTGAAGATAAGTGCCTATATTCAAGGCACTGGACAATTTATTCAAATATTCTAAAATAAAAGAACTGCCACAACGTATGACTTTCCATACTGAGAATGATTAAAACTACAAACTTTCAGATATAAGTATAGAGTTTTAAATAAGTTTCAAACTAGACTTGTGAGAGTACTTGTTCCCCGTGACTTTTTGTAGTTAGTGAAATTTTATGGACAGAGATCCAAAAACTATTTATGTACAGACTGTAACCAATAATTTGTTGTTTTGGGTTGAAATTCCTGCCCAAAAGATAAACGTGGACAGGAATAATAAATTATTGTGTATATGAAAATATCCCCTATATACATAACCCAACTTTAACAAACAGTCTTGCTTCTTTTAATATTATTGAGTTTTTCAGTTCTGTTTGTCTCTGTTCAGTCATAGTCTTACATATTTTCCCCAAGACACACTCAGACAGACAACATCACAGAGCCTAGTGTACACATAGTGAGATCTTAGAGGTGGCGGATAGGAACCCTGAGAAGAATTCAACCTCAACAGTTAGACTCAAGGAACTTACATAGCTTGACCTCACTGTGTTCATCTTTACCTTGTCTTACTCATCAACCTCTTTACGACAGTATGTAGTGAGTCTTTTCGCCATCACTGAGAAGAATATCTTCCCTTCCACATTGAGTAGTGAGATTGGCCTGAACTGACTGATGTCTGTGGAATTGTGTTCCTTCGGGATGTAGACTCCTTTCGCCTTTCTCCCTTCCTTGCTTACAAGCTGGGTTTTCCACGCATTCTTCAGTAAACGGAGCAGTCGTTTGAGCACCTCAGGGCATCTCTTATACACCACATATGGAACGCCATTAGGACCTGGAGCTGACTTGCACCGAGCTTTCTGGACAATGCTTTCTACCTCTTGCACCGTTGGTGGCTTGGTTTTAAATTCAGCTCCTGGCTTACTAGGCCATTTAAGGCCTGCCATGCTGCTGAGCGGCTCATCTTTGTGACCATCTGAATAGGTCATTCTAAGGTTTTCTTCCAGGTCTTCTTTCCTGATGTTTAGCGTACCCGACCGTGGCTGCTCAAAAAGTTCTTTGGCAAACTTGAAGGGCTCCCTAAAGAATCTTTCCCTATCCTTTCGAGTCTCCCTTCTCTTCCTGCACAGCCTTTCTGCTCTACAAAGGGCATTATGTTGGCCTTTCAGGTGCTCCCAAACCTGTCGTAACCCTTCCTTCTCTGGGGCAACTGCGTTCTTGAACAGGTTTCGGGCATGCTTCTTCTGTTTCCTGATTTCTTCTATTTTAATTTGTCTTCTACTTTTTCGTGGTGGGTTACTTTGAATATCACACCAACTGTTTTGTTTACATTAATTTGGAGCCCCAAATGTTCATCCATTCCGAAACTTGGTCTATTTGATTTTGCAGTTTTTTGAATACATGGTTTAGGTTTTTTTCCAGACCGCCAAATGTCACAGTCATCTGCAAATTGCGATAGTGCAATCTTAATGTCTTTAAACTCATCTGCTAGATCATTTACAAATATTGTGAAAATTGAAGGTGAAATCACTGAACCCTGAGGAATCCTATTCTGTTGTTATATATTTGTGACTTATCGCTGTTTACCTGAACAGTAAAATACCTGTCCTGTACTTCTCTTCTCTCATTTTCTTCCTATTCAAGACTACTTTTTGCACTGACTTTATAAAAATATTCAGCAAGGGCATTAGCTTTTTCTTTATCTATTTCTGCTCTCTTTGGTAGTTTGATTGTTGGCATTATTGTTTTCTTATTGTTCCCGTTGTTTGCCTTAAGTTTATTCCATACTTTTTTGATTTGAGTGCTAGGTTTAAGTGACTGACAAAACTCCTTCCGGTGAGTTTCTTTGGCTTTAAATATTATTCTGTTAAATTCATTCCTAATATGTTTATACTCATCATAGTTTTCTTCTGTTCTGTTATTTCTATATTTTTGTAAGTCCCTTTTTCTTCTCTCATGAATTTCTGCAGAGCTTTTATTCCACCAGGCAACTGGTTCTTTAATCCACTGAGTTGTTCTTTTCTTATTAATGTTATTTATTTGTTTTAGGTGCTGTGGCATATTTTTATTTGGTACATATATTATATTGCTATTTTAAGAACTTCATTGGTTAGTGTTTCTGCCCACAAGTCAGTATCATCTGATTCCATGTCTTTATATTCCATCACCTCCAGCTCTGATTGGAAGGCATCTCAGTTTGCTTTTTTGTAGTTGAAAGTCGGTTTCTCTGGTCCTGGGTTTGGAATGACGTTTTCATGCATAGTTATTACAATGGGCGGATGATCTGAGTTTGTGTCTTGTAACACTTCCCAATTTACATTCGCTAGGTTGTTAGTTGCTATACTTACGTCTATTGCTGAGTCTGCCCCGTTAGCGTGTGGATTAATTCTTGTTGCAGTTCCATCATTTGGTATTAGCAGGTCATTGTTTTCTATAAAGTCAAGTAGGCGCTTTCTTGCATTGTCTGCATGTTGTCCACCCCAAGCATAATGATGGGAATCAAAATCGCCTACTATGACTGTTTTGAGGCCTAGTCTGGTGCTTATGGCGAATATTTCTTCATCTTTAATTGTACCATTTTTAGCGCATACATTTAAGATTGTTAGATTGTTTGGTTCAGCTGCTATAGTAACCTGGATACCTTCTATATTGGTTATATCAAATACTTCCCAGTCTATAATTTTAAATGTTTTGTTAACTAAGACTGCGACACCCCCTCCTCTACCTTCTTTTCTATCGTGCCTAAGTATCTTAAAGCCCTTACAACTATATCTACTATTTGGGTTTAAAAGTGTCTCTTGAAGAGCATATATAGTATTAGTTCCTCCTGTCTCTGCAAGTAGGGGTGCATCATTCTTTTTGATACCACTACAGTTTCACTAATTCCTTCTAAGTTGAACTTTAAAATCAACTAGTATGCCTTTTATTGTTTGGTTAAACTATCAGATTTACTCTTAATTTTTAATTGTCCCTATGTCATGAGTGGTTTATTTAAGAGTCTGTCTGACGAGAACCAAGTCTGTGCGATGTCAGAGACAAGACGAAATCTGGGCGAGATCTGAGATGATAAACGAGAAATGGTGTTGACAGTGGATAGTGTGACTTATAGTTATCGAGGATGAGAACCTATACTGACTCTCCCCTCGCCACTCAGTGACCTTTTATTCAACTACTGCCACACTGCCTCTTGCTCTACTTAGGAGATAAGGTTGTATTACACTACAGTGTATTCACATACAACAGTACGAGTACAAGTTAAAGAGTACAGGTACAGATAGGAAAGGAAATCTGATCCGTAAAAAGAAATTATATATACATTTTATTAAGAACAGAAAAAAAACTCTTGTAAAATAAGTATGAAATCAATCACTACAACAACAAAAAACTTCAGTAATTTGCAGGTATCAAATGTACGAGACACTCAGATCAAAGGTTAGTAGAAAAATGTTAAGAACAATCCCGAAAAAACCCATAGGTTCCACGCTCCCACAATTTTGGGTTGGATATAAAATTAATAATCCTGTTTGCTGGGAAAAACCTGAAATAAAGAACTGTACCTACACAAACACAATCTCGCTGACTTGTCCCTGTCAGCAACACTGCTAATCACTTCACTCGATGCTTAGGTACACAGGTTAATCGGGGATTGCGACGGCAACACTCAAGATAAAACAAATGATGAGGAAACAATCCACCTTTTGTGTAATGGCCCACTACTAATGTAGCGGTTCTCACTGATAAAGGACGACGTGGCTTGGTAAAGAGAACTGGTGCAAACGGAGCATGAGCGCTCCTCTTATTAGGTGTTGGGATAAGTATTTGTACTCCAAGCAAAGGCCACTGATCGATGTGCCCGTAATAGGGTGATGAACTAGGCACGCTTGTAGTTACGTGCAACCCAGCTGTGAATGGGTCGATGAATTGTGCGCCCTTCCTCCAGCAAGGTAATCAGGCCTAAGGCTTCAGCGTAGGGCCTGAACTAACCGGGGTTAGCTGTAAAGAAAACACAAACAACTCACATAACATCGTGCTAAATATAACATAAACATTACAACACGTCCCAACAATAAACAGGTCTTAACTAGATACAGGAAAACGTACACGCCTCCCCTTCTATTAATCTGATCAAGGCTGAACTGCGCCGCAGTTTTATCTTACTCTCCCCCGCTCACCGTCCGATCAACAATAAGTGCAGGGCCGGCTTATTGTAAGTGTTGTATAACACTACACAGCCCGGGTACCGGCGTCTAATGCGGGAATAGTTTCAGGCATGTTATAAACTGCCCTTCCCTCTCCCTCTTGGCGAGACGTGACCTTAAAATCAGTCAGGTCGGCTAACCCACTTGCCTCTACACAATTCGCCGACCAGTCTAGACTGGTAATAGGGGCGTTCGACACATTTAAACATTACATACAGCATATGACGACAAATAGAAGTATGCGCTAGTTAAGTATACAAAGTGCGTTTAAAATACTCATTAATACCCAAGTACGCACTTAGATGCAAAGTATATGTTGCGAAGGAAAATTATGTACACAAACCGCCACTGTGGTCAACAAAGATTACCTTTGCTCAGGTTAACCTTTTGTGTGTGTTAAAGATTTCCTAACTTGGTTATCCATAGATGAAGGAAGCCGATTATACTTTTGATGCACTACTTCAGGCTGGCTATAGCTTTAGATCTCTGGTTGAATGATTGCTATAATTCCCACATTACAAAAAACCTTTTATGAAGGCTTACTCTGGCCTATCACATATCCCAAGCACAAAATTTATACTACTAAGTACCAATTTCTAAACTTGCTTACCGCAGCTGTCAGAATATCCCACTCTTATAATCAAAAGCAGGCAAGCTGGTGTTAAGTCTGCTACTATATCCCAGCAAGAATTGTAAGACTGAAGCAATGAGTGATAGACAAGACTGCCTATATATAGTGAGAATTTGCAACAGTTGTTCAGCGTGGTTTGAACACCTGCATAGGGGAGCAGAAAAATAACACGTAATAGTTACCCAGAGACTTCTCTAGGAGACCTGCTACAAAAAATTTGGTGCAACAGGAAAAAGAGGGTTACGCTAGCGGGTCCCACACTTTCCTGGCCATCAAAGTACAGGGAACTCTCTAGGAACAGTTTCCCGTGTCAAAGACCCGGGACTTTTTCGTCGCTAAACTCTCAAACTGAGTGTCGGCTTTTGACTCGTAGTCAAACGAACTCTAAAAAAGATGCTGCCGTCCACGACAATGAGTCCGGGACGCGTCAATTATCTCCTACCTACCTTACAGAAACAGGGGAGTGAACCTCTCGGCTTCCAGAATGACAAGTCAATTACCCCGCTTGTATCTACAGAAACGAAAAGAAGTGAAATGGGCGTGACAAAATCAGACAGAAATTAGGAGGGATGGTAGTTCAGTCTAAGTGGCCAGAATTTATAATTCATGTTGCCATACCCTATCAGTTGTCTTAGGCGTTCCTCTTCTTGTTGATTCTTTTATGTAATTAAAGACTTTTTGGAAGACGTGGGTTTGGGTAGAATGATCTGCTACGTTCTTCAACCAAGCTTTTTCTATGTGATTGATGGTTGTTGTTACCCATTCTTTCCATGTGGCGTCTTCTTGTTGTTTGCCCCTTTCCTTTTCTATTGCTTTTCTAAGTGTATTTCCTGTCTTTCCGTTTCTATTCTTTTTAGTGTTATTTCATTTTCTTCTTTTAGCTCATATAATTTAACTAGTATTATTTCATTTTCCTCTTTCAGTGTAAAAATTTTTACTACATCCTAGGCAGTTTGGTGCTGTATGGTTTTCATTTCTTCAAGCATTGCCTCTGCACTTGTCAGCGCATTCGTACATTCAAGTGTAGAATTGTGTCTGAACCGAGCTTATATACAGTTTACTAGTCAGTGTGACTTGATTGAGTAAACATAAATAACACATAAGGAAGGGAAACCCGAGGCCTGTAAACAGTAAATTAATATTAGACAAACATAAAGGTATGTTTTCAGGCACTCGTAAGAAATAAAGAAGTAGAACACTTGGACAACAGAAAAACAACAGACGTGAGTGGCTTACCCAGGGTTCGAACCCCGTACCTTCCGTACGACAACTCCGCCTAGCTATCAAGCGAATCACACCGACCCCACGGCCAGCCAGGCATCCCCAAAAAAAGATGCCTTGCTGGCTATTTATCAGTACGAAACACACAAGATAACACCGGAAGTATACAGTGGGCAACTCAGCCCTTAAATGACGCAATCACTTCTGCCGTTCTCCTATTAACAGTATGTGTCAGTCCAAACAAGACAAAGACCTTGATACTGGGTCCAGTAAATAGTAGAAGACGTAAGGACATTAGTATAGAACAGAGGGTAGGTTTCTGGTATTGTATAAACATAAATAACACATAAGGAAGGGAAACCCGAGGCCTGTAAACAGTAAATTAATATTAGACAAACATAAAGGTATGTTTTCAGGCACTCGTAAGAAATAAAGAAGTAGAACACTTGGACAACAGAAAAACAACAGACGTGAGTGGCTTACCCAGGGTTCGAACCCCGTACCTTCCGTACGACAACTCCGCCTAGCTATCAAGCGAATCACACCGACCCCACGGCCAGCCAGGCATCCCCAAAAAAAGATGCCTTGCTGGCTATTTATCAGTACGAAACACACAAGATAACACCGGAAGTATACAGTGGGCAACTCAGCCCTTAAATGACGCAATCACTTCTGCCAATCTCCTATTAACAGTATGTGTCAGTCCAAACAAGACAAAGACCTTGATACTGGGTCCAGTAAATAGTAGAAGACGTAAGGACATTAGTATAGAACAGAGGGTAGGTTTCTGGTATTGTATAAAAATAAATAACACATAAGGAAGGGAAACCCGAGGCCTGTAAACAGTAAATTAATATTAGACAAACATAAAGGTATGTTTTCAGGCACTCGTAAGAAATAAAGAAGTAGAACACTTGGACAACAGAAAAACAACAGACGTGAGTGGCTTACCCAGGGTTCGAACCCCGTACCTTCCGTACGACAACTCCGCCTAGCTATCAAGCGAATCACACCGACCCCACGGCCAGCCAGGCATCCCCAAAAAAAGATGCCTTGCTGGCTATTTATCAGTACGAAACACACAAGATAACACCGGAAGTATACAGTGGGCAACTCAGCCCTTAAATGACGCAATCACTTCTGCCGTTCTCCTATTAACAGTATGTGTCAGTCCAAACAAGACAAAGACCTTGATACTGGGTCCAGTAAATAGTAGAAGACGTAAGGACATTAGTATAGAACAGAGGGTAGGTTTCTGGTATTGTATAAACATAAATAACACATAAGGAAGGGAAACCCGAGGCCTGTAAACAGTAAATTAATATTAGACAAACATAAAGGTATGTTTTCAGGCACTCGTAAGAAATAAAGAAGTAGAACACTTGGACAACAGAAAAACAACAGACGTGAGTGGCTTACCCAGGGTTCGAACCCCGTACCTTCCGTACGACAACTCCGCCTAGCTATCAAGCGAATCACACCGACCCCACGGCCAGCCAGGCATCCCCAAAAAAAGATGCCTTGCTGGCTATTTATCAGTACGAAACACACAAGATAACACCGGAAGTATACAGTGGGCAACTCAGCCCTTAAATGACGCAATCACTTCTGCCGTTCTCCTATTAACAGTATGTGTCAGTCCAAACAAGACAAAGACCTTGATACTGGGTCCAGTAAATAGTAGAAGACGTAAGGACATTAGTATAGAACAGAGGGTAGGTTTCTGGTATTGTATAAACATAAATAACACATAAGGAAGGGAAACCCGAGGCCTGTAAACAGTAAATTAATATTAGACAAACATAAAGGTATGTTTTCAGGCACTCGTAAGAAATAAAGAAGTAGAACACTTGGACAACAGAAAAACAACAGACGTGAGTGGCTTACCCAGGGTTCGAACCCCGTACCTTCCGTACGACAACTCCGCCTAGCTATCAAGCGAATCACACCGACCCCACGGCCAGCCAGGCATCCCCAAAAAAAGATGCCTTGCTGGCTATTTATCAGTACGAAACACACAAGATAACACCGGAAGTATACAGTGGGCAACTCAGCCCTTAAATGACGCAATCACTTCTGCCGTTCTCCTATTAACAGTATGTGTCAGTCCAAACAAGACAAAGACCTTGATACTGGGTCCAGTAAATAGTAGAAGACGTAAGGACATTAGTATAGAACAGAGGGTAGGTTTCTGGTATTGTATAAACATAAATAACACATAAGGAAGGGAAACCCGAGGCCTGTAAACAGTAAATTAATATTAGACAAACATAAAGGTATGTTTTCAGGCACTCGTAAGAAATAAAGAAGTAGAACACTTGGACAACAGAAAAACAACAGACGTGAGTGGCTTACCCAGGGTTCGAACCCCGTACCTTCCGTACGACAACTCCGCCTAGCTATCAAGCGAATCACACCGACCCCACGGCCAGCCAGGCATCCCCAAAAAAAGATGCCTTGCTGGCTATTTATCAGTACGAAACACACAAGATAACACCGGAAGTATACAGTGGGCAACTCAGCCCTTAAATGACGCAATCACTTCTGCTAGGCGGAGTTGTCGTACGGAAGGTACGGGGTTCGAACCCTGGGTAAGCCACTCACGTCTGTTGTTTTTCTGTTGTCCAAGTGTTCTACTTCTTTATTTCTTACGAGTGCCTGAAAACATACCTTTATGTTTGTCTAATATTAATTTACTGTTTACAGGCCTCGGGTTTCCCTTCCTTATGTGTTATTTATGTTTATACAATACCAGAAACCTACCCTCTGTTCTATACTAATGTCCTTACGTCTTCTACTATTTACTGGACCCAGTATCAAGGTCTTTGTCTTGTTTGGACTGACACATACTGTTAATAGGAGAACGGCAGAAGTGATTGCGTCATTTAAGGGCTGAGTTGCCCACTGTATACTTCCGGTGTTATCTTGTGTGTTTCGTACTGATAAATAGCCAGCAAGGCATCTTTTTTTGGGGATGCCTGGCTGGCCGTGGGGTCAGTGTGATTCGCTTGATAGCTAGGCGGAGTTGTCGTACGGAAGGTACGGGGTTCGAACCCTGGGTAAGCCACTCACGTCTGTTGTTTTTCTGTTGTCCAAGTGTTCTACTTCTTTATTTCTTACGAGTGCCTGAAAACATACCTTTATGTTTGTCTAATATTAATTTACTGTTTACAGGCCTCGGGTTTCCCTTCCTTATGTGTTATTTATGTTTATACAATACCAGAAACCTACCCTCTGTTCTATACTAATGTCCTTACGTCTTCTACTATTTACTGGACCCAGTATCAAGGTCTTTGTCTTGTTTGGACTGACACATACTGTTAATAGGAGAACGGCAGAAGTGATTGCGTCATTTAAGGGCTGAGTTGCCCACTGTATACTTCCGGTGTTATCTTGTGTGCTTCGTACTGATAAATAGCCAGCAAGGCATCTTTTTTTGGGGATGCCTGGCTGGCCGTGGGGTCGGTGTGATTCGCTTGATAGCTAGGCGGAGTTGTCGTACGGAAGGTACGGGGTTCGAACCCTGGGTAAGCCACTCACGTCTGTTGTTTTTCTGTTGTCCAAGTGTTCTACTTCTTTATTTCTTACGAGTGCCTGAAAACATACCTTTATGTTTGTCTAATATTAATTTACTGTTTACAGGCCTCGGGTTTCCCTTCCTTATGTGTTATTTATGTTTATACAATACCAGAAACCTACCCTCTGTTCTATACTAATGTCCTTACGTCTTCTACTATTTACTGGACCCAGTATCAAGGTCTTTGTCTTGTTTGGACTGACACATACTGTTAATAGGAGAACGGCAGAAGTGATTGCGTCATTTAAGGGCTGAGTTGCCCACTGTATACTTCCGGTGTTATCTTGTGTGTTTCGTACTGATAAATAGCCAGCAAGGCATCTTTTTTTTGGGGATGCCTGGCTGGCCGTGGGGTCAGTGTGATTCGCTTGATAGCTAGGCGGAGTTGTCGTACGGAAGGTACGGGGTTCGAACCCGGGGTAAGCCACTCACGTCTGTTGTTTTTCTGTTGTCCAAGTGTTCTACTTCTTTATTTCTTACGAGTGCCTGAAAACATACCTTTATGTTTGTCTAATATTAATTTACTGTTTACAGGCCTCGGGTTTCCCTTCCTTATGTGTTATTTATGTTTATCCAATACCAGAAACCTACCCTCTGTTCTATACTAATGTCCTTACGTCTTCTACTATTTACTGGACCCAGTATCAAGGTCTTTGTCTTGTTTGGACTGACACATACTGTTAATAGGAGAACGGCAGAAGTGATTGCGTCATTTAAGGGCTGAGTTGCCCACTGTATACTTCCGGTGTTATCTTGTGTGTTTCGTACTGATAAATAGCCAGCAAGGCATCTTTTTTTGGGGATGCCTGGCTGGCCGTGGGGTCGGTGTGATTCGCTTGATAGCTAGGCGGAGTTGTCGTACGGAAGGTACGGGGTTCGAACCCTGGGTAAGCCACTCACGTCTGTTGTTTTTCTGTTGTCCAAGTGTTCTACTTCTTTATTTCTTACGAGTGCCTGAAAACATACCTTTATGTTTGTCTAATATTAATTTACTGTTTACAGGCCTCGGGTTTCCCTTCCTTATGTGTTATTTATGTTTATACAATACCAGAAACCTACCCTCTGTTCTATACTAATGTCCTTACGTCTTCTACTATTTACTGGACCCAGTATCAAGGTCTTTGTCTTGTTTGGACTGACACATACTGTTAATAGGAGAACGGCAGAAGTGATTGCGTCATTTAAGGGCTGAGTTGCCCACTGTATACTTCCGGTGTTATCTTGTGTGTTTCGTACTGATAAATAGCCAGCAAGGCATCTTTTTTTGGGGATGCCTGGCTGGCCGTGGGGTCGGTGTGATTCGCTTGATAGCTAGGCGGAGTTGTCGTACGGAAGGTACGGGGTTCGAACCCTGGGTAAGCCACTCACGTCTGTTGTTTTTCTGTTGTCCAAGTGTTCTACTTCTTTATTTCTTACGAGTGCCTGAAAACATACCTTTATGTTTGTCTAATATTAATTGACTTGATTGAGCCTGTGTCTGATTGGATCTCCCTCTCTCATTCCGATTGGTTTCTCCATTTCTGTGCTTGATATGCTCTCTTTTGGCAATTTTGATTGGTTGCCGCCCATCCCCCTTTCAATTCAGCTAAATTAGGTAATTTTCTCGATGCAAACTCACATATAGAATTATATTGCAATTAATCATAAAGATACAAAATTACGGGGGGATTTCTAAAGCGTTTTTCTGTCCATTTCGCTACATACATATCCAAAATATCGTGCGACGAAACCAGCTTCAAAATCAATCCCAAGAAACCCTGTGTGCTATGGTACTCCTTGAATAACTCCATACTGAAAGCATATCTTCCAGACATTACTCTCAGTGGACAGAAAAGTTAAAGGCAAGAGAAGTTGAAATACCTAGGAGTAACACTCGATCGCGCGCTATCGTATAAGCATCATGTTAATCACAACACACAGAAGTGCAGGAGAGGTCTGGCAACCCTAAAAACAATGGCTGCAGCACACCTGGAGCAGAGATTACTGTTCCTCCTGTATCATCAGCTAGTCATGTCTGTAATCGAGTATGGCCTGGGAATACTCACGTTGTCAGTAACAGAACGTGAACAACTGGAACGCATTCAAAGGATGCGTATAGTCATGGGCTGTTCGCGAGATACCCCCATTGTGACGATGTGGCATATACTTGGATTGCTGTAAATTAGATCCAGATATGCGATGGCCCAGACAAAAGCGTACATGCGGGTAACCACAGACAAAAGGCATCCCCTGATTGGGAACATAGCTGTCATCAAAGGAGCAAGAATAAAGAGGGGGATGTCATGGGCGGCGCAGGAAGAAAAAACTATTAGACAAGTGACCACAGTTGAAAATACGCAATTGGCCTCATACCTTGGTTAACAGTTACCCAGATCAATAGAGGAGATTTTTGTATCTAAAAATGAAGATGCTGAAAAGGCAGGGGAACAAATTTCAGGCAACACTGCTGCGTCGCGTCGTTATGGCTCTCTAATTCTGTAGGACTTTCTAGTCAAGCTTTATGTGTTTATGAAATCCTGAATTTAGAGAAAGAAACTTCAACATTATCAAACTGTATAGAGCACTGAGTAGTGACAACTGAAAAAACTATTCAGAAATATAAAAATTTTTTTTAGACCTTACTTCTTTTGAATTATAGGGCCCCAGAACAGGTCAGTAGGGCCTTCAAGATTGCACATCTCATACCGGTCTTTCAAAAATAAAATAAAATAGAATAAAAGCTACTATTACTGGCAGAGAGGAAGAGAAAATTATCATTCAACAGATACCATATAATGTTGTAGACAACGATTTTTTAGTATACATCTTGTAATAAAACATGCAGAATATTCATTGGACAACCAGAAAATCAAATGAGAAAATCCGAAGAAAAACAACAAAAAGCTGTGAGTTTTTTACCACGATAAAACAAAAGGTAACGACAGCTTTCTTAATAGGAAGACAAACGTATGAGAATCTGGTAACAACTGATGACTTCAAGTCATAGAGAAGAAGAGGAAGACAGAGAGGTAAATACCACAGTTGCTTTCAAGTCTTTTCTAACAAGTCTCAAGTCACTTAGTACAAATTTCAAGTCGAGTCTCAAGCCCCTAGCAGTAGTTTTTAAGTCGAGCCAAGGCGAGTCTGTGACAGAATAACATCGAACGTCACAATTACATGCGCCATCCTATGTATCATTCTGTGCTCTTCACTATAGTTTTTCCCACCTCTGACAGTATTTTGTATTTTCGATTCATTGTTTACACTCCCTTCCCTCAATCCCAGTTATGTCCGGACTTCAGCGACCATCTTTTGCTGATTATGGTAATCAATCCCTTTAGTTTGAACTGATATCGACACCTGGGATCGATAAAGATAAGTGTGGTTTACTAATGTGTAACACATCTTCCCGACAGACCGTGCATTGGTGGGCCGATTAATAAATAAACAACCTTAGGTTGACCACCGTCGATTATCTTATATCTGGGAATGTCTCTGTCGGTCCAAGTTGTTGTCAATGTTTGCTGGGCAGGG
The DNA here is from genome assembly GCA_024509875.1 of Oreohelix idahoensis. Classification (NCBI taxonomy): domain Eukaryota; kingdom Metazoa; phylum Mollusca; class Gastropoda; order Stylommatophora; family Oreohelicidae; genus Oreohelix; species Oreohelix idahoensis. The sequence goes on along the minus strand of JAMPIV010010794.1, from coordinate 367,505 downwards.
TGAATGTCATAATCGTTTCCGGACAAGACTTGTCGGAAGAATAATTATCCATTTTGAAAGAGATTACCTGTGATAAATTACGAAGTCGTGAGTGCAAACGTGATCGATAATAGACGGAAGCTGGCATACCATATATGGTGGCTGTAAACAACACATTTATTTGTGCGTTTGTTACACAGGAATTTCTCGCGAGAGTAAGGGAAATATACGCATCTTGCATGCTATTGGCTTGGCATTTGAGATGTAAAATACATCATTTCCGACTGGAGCCTTGTCATATAGTACCAATCTGATGTAGGCATAATGTTGCCTTATAATTTAGCACCTTGTGAGTTTACCTAACTGTGAAATTTAATTCGTCAAGAAGACATGCAGACAAACCAGAGTAAGGAATAGGCTCATGATTTCACTTTAAAGGACCGTACAACGTGTTTGAGCATCTTGTGCACTTACATCCCATGAAAAATCTACCTTCATTACTATGGAAAGCCCGGAATCCTAGGACCCTGAACACTAAGTCATAGTGGGAGTCTATTGTAAAGGAACACCCCAGACCACGTTTAAGAGGCATCTTAATCAAGCTGCCTTAACTTTTTCTCTGAAACAGAAGTCATTCTGTATTCCCAAGGAAATTTAGGGTAAGTTGAACATTTTATAATTCTACATTTTGCATTATTACCATGTGAAAATTGCTAGTTGTTGTCCAAGTTATACAAGGCTGGAAACCTCAGAAAAATGATGGTTTCTTGAGATCCCACTGCAAGTGCTGGTGACTGCGTTATGCGGGTTTCTCTTAGAGAATCAAAAGCAGAGGTAGTCCGAAGTTCCATATGGAGCAGGGAGTGGATGATGATAGAACTGATGTACATACTTATTATATTAACCTTTCCAACCAGTGCAAATGTAAACGAAAACATGTTCAATATAAATGCAATGGGTGTTTTTCGCTCACTGGGATTAATATTAACGCTCTGAGGATTTGTGAAATGTTACAAGAAGTTCAAGTGGCAGCATAGATTTGAACTTAGCTGCCAAGGACGGTTCTGCTCCTTCTTATGGGTTGGTTCTTTTTGAAACTGCTCACGCTTGTCCCTGGTCAAAGTTGTCGGGTGTAGCTCGTTTCCCAGAAATGTCAAGCAGAGTCTACAAAGTTGGTCTTTCGTCTTAAAGCTTAGGCCACTGTTCCCTTCTTGTTCCAGAGATAGTACTTTCTGCTTGTACCACCAATAAGCCAATGCTGGCTCACAGAATGTTTGCTCAGATGAATAAAAGAGACTTGAATCGGCCTCTTACACGCGTCTGGGGTGTCGTCAATTTAATAAGTTCCCTCTCTGACTTCGTGTGTGTTCCTTCAGTTTCCTCATTCCCGGTTTCCTTATTTAATATGAAAGAGATTTCCTGGGCAATGAAGGTCCGTCAAAAATTCTGCAATAAAATGTGTCCGGTATGTTTAAGAAGGAATTCTGAATTCTAATTCTTCAGTCTAGGAAGATCTGGTATCTTGGCAAGCGATTTCTTAAGTGAAATAGCTTGAGAAAATGGTCAGATTATATTCACTGCCTTCCCATGCATTTGTTATGCGCGCCTCAAGGGATCCGCCAATCTGATTTGAATATGTTGCATGACTCAGCAAATGCAAAATTTCACACATTACTTTTCTGAAAATGGGTTGTACACATCCGCTTGTCCTTGGGTACAAACTTACGAACATGTCAGTAAACTCATATAACAACGTGTTCCCAATGTAACAATCATTACTTTTATCAGAAAAAATCTATTACACAGACCTACAAAAAAAATTTTTTTTTTTTTGTACCAATCATTTTACTCTTGATTGTACATAAATGAGGCCTGCTCAATCCAAATATCACATTTACTTGTCTGTAGCAGCTCTAGTTTTTTAGATACAGACATTTTTGTATTTCTTTAATACAGGGTGACCCAAAAAAAAAAACGGGCCCGCGCGCGGACCGTTTTTTTAGGTCACCCTGTATTATTACAATATTTTCGATGTAAGGCTATGTAAAAAAAACTATTGCTGTCTAGTCCTTTACAAAAGAAAATTGCTTGTTTACTCTCAGTTTCAGTTTTCCAAGAATCTTCTCAGAATTGCCTTTTTTAGATTTTAAGCCACTGCATGCATGTTAGTATGCTACTTATTTTATTACACTTCTAACAGAGAATGGCATCATCTTCAAGAAGAGCGTGTTTTCTTTCACCGCATTTATTTTGTTATATTTGTGGAGAGTACACTTTCAAAGAAGAACATAGGAAGCATATTACTGTTTTTGTGAAAAAGGCATACTTTGCTTACTTTAAAGTAAAACTATAGGTGATCAGGACAAGTCTTGGGCTCCTCATATTGTTTGCAAAACATGTGTTGAACACCTGCGACAGTGGACTTGCGGGAAAAGAAAATGTTTAAAATTTGGAATTCCAATGGTTTGGAGAGAGCCCAAGAACCACTATGATGACTGTTATTTCTGTGTTGTGAATATTAAGGGAATTAATGGAAAAAATCACAAAAGGTGGAAATATCCAGATTTCGATTCTGCTAGGCAGAATCTTCACACGGAGATGACATACTAATTCCAATTTTCAGTCAGATTTCGGATTTCCTGCTAGAAGATGAGACAGCAGTGGCATGTGGAACGACAAGTGACAGTGATAGTGATTTCGAAGATGATTTTTCAGATGCTCAACGCTTCGACCAGCTTGAACTAAATGATCTAATCCGAGATCTATATCTCTCCAAGGAATCTTCAGAACTTTTGGCTTCAAGATTGAAAGAAAAAAAATTACTGACTGCTGAAACAAAGGTTACATTTTATCGCAGCAGAGAGCAAGGTTTTATTCCATTCTTTTGTAAAGAAAACAACCTTGTGTTTTGTACTAATGTAGGAGGTCTTGTTAACAAAATTGGTGTAAGTTATACACCAGATGAGTGGCGACTTTTCATTGACAGCTCTAAAAGAAGTTTGAAGGGTGTTCTCTTACACAATGGTAACAAATATGGCTCAATTCCAATTGCTCATTCTACTACAATGAAGGAGTAGTATGCTACAATAAGCACAGTTCTGGAAAAATTGAAGTATTTAGAACATAACTGGATGGTTTGTGTAGATCTTAAAATGATGAACTTCTTGCTTGGCCAGCAAATGGGATTCACCAAATATCCATGCTTTATATGTTTGTGGGATAGCAGGGCAAAAGATATGCACTGGACAAAGAAACAGTGGCCGTTGAGGGATGAATTTAAAGTTGGAGAAAAAAATATTGTCAATAAGTCTCTCATTGATCGAAAAAGAGTTCTACTGCCACCATTAAATATAAAGCTTGGCTTGATGAAGCAATTTGTTAAGGCACTGAACAAAGATGGTACCTGTTTTAATTACTTATGCAGAAAGTTTCCAGAATTGAGCATAGACAAACTTAAAGCTGGAATTTTTGATGGACCTCAAATTAGAAAGTTAATAAACGATCTAAATTTTATTGATTCCATGAACAAAACAGAGTCCACAGCCTGGTCATCATTTATTTTAGTTGTGCAAAACTTTCTGGGTAACTTTAAAGCAGATAATTATTCTGAATTAGTTGGAAACATGCTGTCGAGTTTTTGTGAACTTGGATGCAACATGAGCATAAAATTGCACTACCTCCATAACCATTTACATTTATTTCCGGAGAATCATGGCGACTTTAGTGAGGAGCAAGGTGAAAGATTTCACCAAGATATAAAAACAATGGAAGAGAGATACCAGGGACTTTGGGATGCCCACATGATGGCAGATTACTGTTGGACCCTTAAGCGTGACTGTCCGGGCATATCACATTCCAGGAAGTCCTCGAAAAGATCCTTTTTGCGTGTTGACTAAACAAGTGCTAGTGATAAAGTTTTATTACATTTTTGGTAATATATGCACAGTAATTACATATAATATGAATGCAGACTAAAGTCAAAATGCCACTGATAGCACCTAACTCTAGGATTGTACATAACAATTGCCCTACTAATATGGTCATTCTTAGTTATCTCAAAAACTAGAGCTGATAGAAAAAATCTGATTACATTTTTGGAATCAGCAACCAAAAATTACCCAAGAACAGCTATAAAATTTAAGGCACCAAAATGTGTGTATACCAGTGTTATCTGTGTCTGTCCATCAGTTGTCTCCTCGCATTCCAAGCTTTGGTGATGCGCGTACCCGCGTCTTATCAGTGATTAAGCACTGCGCTGAGGCGATTTACGCGTTAATCTGTATACTGATATCGCTGCGCCCACGATAGCCAACATGGTTAGGTCGCTGCCACTCCTTGCAACGCAGGGAGAAATGGATAACAACCAGACATGTCTATTTATCCCTGAGAAGGGTGTAAAAAGGAAAATACATAATATCTGCTACACATAGCAGAAAAAGAAAGAAAGAAAGTGTGACAAATGAAAGCACACAACAAAATCAGTACCATAAATGTACCGATACTGCCGGAGTGAAACAAAGATCAATAAGGGCCGCCTCGTTCTGTCACAAAGTAAATATTTAACACCGACAGCACGAGTGATACTTTAACGAAGTAGATAATGATCAAACGATTATTGGGTTTATTAATTAAATATCCACACATATAGGGTTAGTAGTAATTAGAATGTGATGATGGGGAAAGACGATTCACACAAAACACACTGATGAGATATTAATATTGTAGTTAGTTAAATAGAAGAATGAACCTATGTGAAGCGAAATGATGATGTGATATTATACTTGTTACCAAAATGATGAGTAATCTACACAGTCCATGTGTCTATAAATGCTTCTCCCGGGTAGGATGATTCACATGCATGCATTGAATGTCCCAGGTAGTATAAGTTATGTTGAGTGGGTTATCTCTAAGACGAGGACGTTCTGAATAAAACTTTTGTGGTACTGAGAACGTTGACGAGATACAGTCCTTCAATGTTTGACAATATCTCTGTAGCGTTGATAAGCAGTTGACAGTTATCATATGAAAAATGTCTGTTGTCTAATCTTCGAAGGGTACTGGCCAGACTGGAGATCGTCACGAAATGATCTTGGTCTGCAGACTCATCAATTGATTATGTACGCTTGATTCTTAAGATATACTTTGGAGTAAGCTGCACTTGATATATTTATATCCGACTCAACTTGTGACTATGGAGTCTGCTTCATAAAATGCGATTAAGAGTGCGTTGCACTTGGCATACATATGAGAATCAACGTTTGAGCTCTTTAGCTTAACTCAGGTGGTAAGCTATCGAGGGAGCTGAACTTGATATTTGAATATGTAATCAACTTGTAAATATGGAATCTTGATTCTCAAAATGCGCTCTTGTGTGAGTTGAACTTGATATTTGAATATGTAATCAACTTGTGAGTACTTGATATAACAGGTGAATAAAATGCTGCCACCACTGTCCTAATCGTGGGTGAGAAATATTCCTTTTTAATTGAGGAATGAAGGATGTCCTAAATGGCGAATTCTGCTATCCAGACGTACACAGTGCAAGCTTCTTTCTGGTTAGGCGTCAAACACGTAGCGTGTAGACTCAGACTTCTGATGGACTCCTTTTTCCCTTTCGCATATTCTTTTAAGATGTCCTATATGAATTTCAATATCCACACAGGAATGAACACGTCCATTAAGGCTAGGCTTTGGGGGTTTTTCGCTACACCACTCTGCTGCAAACTTCGCACTGATCTCTAGCGAACCATACACTACATTATATCTCTGGTTTAGCCAATGTGTCAGAAATCGTCTAACTCCTCCCCTCAACCAATTACCAAGAGCCCATTTGGTCGCCCAAGCCGTGGATCTCTCTTGTCCCCATTCAGCGCGTGTCACTGGCTAAAATATTCGTCAGAAACTTTCAATGCAGTGCGGCATGACAAACCCGAGTTTTATGATTGGTCAGCTAATGCTAAAAATCATCCGCCTTCTAACTGTCACAAAGTTTGCTGTACATTGTATGTCAATTTCTGTTTTATTATCATGCTGTCAGTTGTTGTTTCCCGAGAGGTTTTGCGTGCGTTCTCTGGCGCGCGACTTATCTTTGTTCCCTTGATTCATTCTTGAACCTCTCATTCATATCTCGCTAGGTAATCAGGGTACCGCTTCGCGAGTCCTTTGTCTCCTGAGTCTTTGGCTGCGGGTCATTGTTCCCAAGGTGGTATGACACGGATTTGTTTAAACAGCGGACTCGCCATGAAAAGGCTAATCACCACTGCCCAGCCGGCGTCTCCTAGAATAATCAATATATTAGGTGGTCTGTCTGGCGATATCTGCCTAGGGACTTATGTATCAAAAGAAATCGTTCTATAGCCAGGTGCATTTCCCAAGATTTCTCACGAGGCAATATGGACTTCAAAATATAATGCAAGGTGGAGGTCTGAATCGAAAGAGTGTAAAGTTTCAAGTTGCGAGTAATAAAGATTTCAGTTTAAAGCCCAGTCGTGATTAAAGATTACTTTACAATGATGAAAGGGTGTCGTGAGACATTCTAAATCCACATATATAAATTAAAAAGGAAATGTAAAGCCTAACGAATTAATTCAATACAAGGAAAGAAGAATGGTAAAAGAAGAACAGTGCGGTCACAATAGCGTATGCCTGTGTTATGGAACGTCATGCTAGTTAAACAAGAAAAACCCCTTTTTCTACTTCGTCTGCATAATTGTAACGCTTTCACGTTTGCTAGTAAAGCCTACTGCATAAACTACACGCGTTTCAAAAAAATAAAACTGGTACTGTGTTTCTTAGAAAACCTTGAGATAAACACACTGCGTAATGACCTAGATTTAATATTCCATTAATGTCATTTATGCACTACGTAAACTAAACGACAGACGGACTTAGAGAGAGAGAGAGAGATGTACGGAGGAACGCATTCAATACTACCACGTTCGTCTCGCGATGAAAAAGTGAACGCAAAAGGCATGAATCACTAATTTTTTTCAAATAAACAGTGACAAAAAACACTACCAATACACGGTTAGGTTTTGAAAACATGTTTAATGCTTATTAGGAAACATGACGCAATACTGTTTTACGTTTGAAATCCTGACTTTATACTGACAGAACAGTCGAAAAGGCAGAACAGGTGGCGGTTCTAAGACAGTAAATAAAAAAAAAAACAATTACACGACTACCCTAGATTAATACATATTTGTAACGAAGCCACTTGGCTCCATTAAACTTATATATTTGGGTGCCTTAGGACTTGCTGACAAAGAATATGTTAGGTGTTAAGCAAATAGTCCAATAATTAACAAATTATAGCCAAAATACTATACTGGTGTTGTCTGACAACACAGGATTATATTTGCTCATAATGGCGTGTTTGGACACTGCTTTAGAGGAAATTAGGCCACCACGTTAAATTCGATTTGATTGGCTAGAATTATATGTAAGGCGAAACATGATTAGTCGACTGCAAATACTATTTCTGGTTGTTAAGGGAAACGGTAGGAAGGGTACTTTTTTTCAAATGCTTTTGTAAACATGGTCTTATTGGCTAGACCATTTGATATAGTCAATTAGGAGCGTCAGTTCAGTGCCACTTTTTGAAATTAAACTGTGTAAAAGCAAGTGCGTTGAGATCCAGCTCATATTTTTCTAATAAAAGCCTGGGACAGAGGCAGATCGGAATTGTGCCATAACTCATCGCCAGTCAACGTATTTGTTAAATATTTCCTTGAATTGTGGTAAGCTAGACATATTTAAAATCTTTTTGATGAAAATTGAATGTGAATTGATAAATTTATGTCTGTATGTGTGTGGTTCAGTAACAAACATAAGGCAAAACCTAGATATTGCTCTATCATGAGAAAAACTTGTCGGAGAAGAGTATAACTGCATGGGATTGCCAAATAGTACTATGACATCTATCTTATTGAATAGAAGGAATTAATGCTGGAATTGCAGAGGCGTTGTAACCATTAGGGAGAGGAATACTGGTGTATATTGTACATGAGAAGCTAGCAGTTAGCTTACAACGCTGAACTCGGTGTTTGTTATGTATTGTGCTTCAGTGTGGAAATAGATTATAAATTAGTTCTGAAGTAGGAGGTACAACCTTCTTGTTTCAGGGACCGTGATACTAAAGTATTAAAGCAGCACCTGGTCTGAGTTTTGCTGAATCCAGAGGCTGATAGCATACTCCTTGGTCAAGATATCGACCAGTGGTGTTTCTCAAGAAAACTGTGAAGCAAGCGAGCATAGGAGACTGTTTCCTGCCGCCCACTCAGAAGTTAAGATTACGTTGGCCAGAGCAGCTCAATCTTGTGTATACCCCCCCCCCCCCGCTAAAAGTGACTTTACCTTAAATCAAGAGGGACATTTATTTGTTTCAAATAAAAAGAAACTGTGAACCTTTCCGATATTAACATAGGATAATATTAATAAAATATGTCTCTACAAGGTTCATATTTATAAATTATGTATATATAAATTGTGATTACAATTAATTGTGATTCCTGGTTCACTTTGTAGTTGATTCAGGATATATATATTAGTGAAAGTAATTAATACATATATATTTGAAACTTTACCAGTGACTCATTTAAGATAGTCTTATAGAGTGTTAAATGTGTGTGAGTGTCACAGTGTTGTCAAGTGTGGTAGAATAAATTAAATTGTTTATCTGTCTGTTGTTGTTGTGACTTACACTTCATCATATACATACCCTAGACATTTAACGTAGTCATCACAATATTCCAGAATAATTCTGACTGAGGTATAATGTGGTAGCAAGTAAGGTTATCTGTAAAACACTACACCTATTAGATACAGATACCTTCACAGCTGATCTCAGTCAGTACACTAAGTCCCCTATAAATATTTATATCATCCCACTTTACCACACTACTGAATGTGACAAATTCATTGAACGTAAAGAAAGAAAATTTGAAGCAGAAAGAAAATTAGAATCTGATAGATTGGCCGAAGATAAGAGAATAGAGGCTGAAAAAGAAATTAAGAGGTTGCAGATTGAGGCTGAGGCTAAGGCATTGGAGGCAGATAGGGAAATTAAAAGGCTCCAGTATGAAGAGAAGAAGCTGGAGGCAGAAAGAGAGGAAAGAAGGCAAGCTACAGAGAGAGAAGAAAGGAGACAGGCTGCCGAGAGGGAAGCAGAAAAGGAGGAGAAGAGATTACAAAGGGAACATGAGTTACGACTAAGGGAGTTTGAGTTTCAAGGCCATGCTCCTGAAAATGGTGCAAGTCCCTTTACCTCTGATGCCTCTGCTAGCCAGGGAGCCTCAACCTCAGCTATGAACTTTCATTTAGATCATTTTGTTGAGAAAGAAGATGATATCGAGAGCTATCTAAATAGATATGAACTATTAGCTACCACGTATGGGTTAGAGAGAGAAAGATGGAGCTTAAAGTTATCACAAGGGCTTCGTGGTGCAGCTTATGAAGTTTTCGCCAAAATGAGCAGAGGTGATCAAGAAAATTATGACATGCTAAAGCAGGCTCTTTTGTTAAGATATGAAAAGAATGGTGAATTTTATAGAAAAAAATTTAGGAATGCTAAACTACTGTCAGGTGAAACCTATCACCAGTTCTCTGCACGGTTAGAGACATACTTGGAGAAATGGACTTCTCTGGGGAAAACCCAAGATCTTAAGAAAATGATCCTTATAGAACAACTAAGAGAGTCCATGGCTCCAGACCTGAGAAAGTTTCTCATGGAACAAGGTGCAGAGAGACTGGGTGAGTTACTGAATGTCGCTGAAAGGTATCAAGCAGCTCAGGCAGAGGTATCAGGTAATAAAAAGAAACAGGTAGATAATTTTAAGGCACCACAGAACTTTAATAAATTTGATCCTAGAGATCAGAACAAAGATAAGCACCAGTTTGATAGGCCACGGTATGACAATAAAAATAAAAACCCACAATTCGATGAAAGGAAATTTGATGAAAGAAAATCTTTCAACCAAAAAAGGAGGTGGTGTAAGAATTGTCGGATGGACAATCATGATACTGACCATTGTAGAAGGAAACCTCCTCATTGTGCTGCTATGACATCTGGAAAGAGGGAAAAAAAGATCAAACCTGCGGAACTACAGGAACCATACCACCCCCCAGTGTGTGAAGATGTCATCTGTAATGGAGTCACCATAAGGTGCTTATATGATACAGGTCTAGATTATGATTCCGTTGTGAGTTCTCACCTGGTGCAGGCAGATCAATACACCACAGAAACAGTGGAGATTCAAACTGCAACCAAGGATGTAGCGACCATGACACTTCCCGTCGCCCGGATAAAGGTGAAAACGCGATATGTGGAAGGAATCATAAAAGCAGCAGTGATAAATGAGCCAATCTACCTTCTGATATTGGGGTGTATGTTGCAAGTGAAACTTATGGAAGGGGAAGTAATCTTTAGAATGTTTTGAACAAATTAAATTTCGAGTTGCAACGCTTGATTAAGCGGATACTTGTCTGACTTTAGGATAGAATTATCTTTTCCTATTTTTCGGGTGACAGAGTACAGATAAGCGTGTGAACGCTGTTTAATGTATTTATTCTGTACTGTTTTGAGTCATGTGAATAGCCCGCAGCTAGTCTGCATGTGTTATCGAGAGCGGTGTTCAAGACAACCGAATCTCGTGACGGGTTTTTTGGCGGACTAGAGTGTGATTTGGGGAGTTGTGTTTTGGGCGTGGACCGTGTAGGTCGAGTCCCAGTGTTTTTTGGATAATGTATGCCTACGTAGGATTTGAGAAAATGTCGACTTATATATTTCGCTGTGTGTACAGCCTATTTGATAAACTGCAGTGAAGACTGTTTAGGCCATATGAAGATTATTATAGCTGCCGTGTGTTGCAGGCTTTATGGAGTAATGAAAACTGTTTAGGCCATATGAAGATTATTATAGCTGCCGTGTGTTGCAGGCTTTATGGAGTAATGAAGACTGTTTAGGCCATATGAAGATTATTATAGCTGCCGTGTGTTGCAGGCTTTATGGAGTAATGAAGACTGTTTAGGCCATATGAAGATTATTATAGCTGCCGTGTGTTGCAGGCTTTATGGAGTAATGAAGACTGTTTAGGCCATATGAAAATTATTATAGCTGCCGTGTGTTGCAGGCTTTATGGAGTAATGAAGACTGTTTAGGCCATATGAAGATTATTATAGCTGCCGTGCGTTGCAGGCTTTATGGAGTAATGAAGACTGTTTAGGCCATATGAAGATTATTATAACTGCCGTGTGTTGCAGGCTTTATGGAGTAATGACGACTGTTTAGGCCATATGAACATTATTATAGCTGCCGTGTGGTGCAGGCTTTATTGAGTATTGAAGTACTGTTTAGGCCATATGAACATTATTATAGCTGCCGTGTGGTGCAGGCTTTATTGAGTATTGAAGTACTGTTTAGGCCAGGATGTGGACAGGCCGTATTATATATATTCAATGCAGTATTATATTATATGATTCGTGTTGTGCTAGCGAATGCGAGTACATTTATGGCCAGTAATAACACTAACGTTATGCATATAACATTCAGACTGAAACCATCAGAGTAAATGGGGGTGTATCAGTGGTGGTTTTCAGTTAACAGGATCTGACATCTACGACTATTCGCGTCGATAGCCTAAGTGGCGTAGTTTTCGTATCATTGGATATGATTTAAGATGTGCCTGTATGGCGTATACGATTAAGAAATTGTTACCTCTACAGTGATATGTACTTGAAGCAAGAAGATAAAATGAAGCAAATTTTGTCCACCAGAACATAACATATCTAGAGGATCAGTCACTACAAGTTGGAAATAATACATATGACTTTCACGTGACAAGAGTGTAGAACACTTGACTGTGTTATAATTAGCCTTATGTGGGCGTGGCTTGAATCTGGTGTACTTCAGAACTGTGACCTAAATATTATCTGCGTGGGTGGCGCATTTGAGAAACAACACACGCTTTATTTGGTAGAAGGCAACTTTACACCAGTAGCAATTGACAACCTATTTCGTGCCTATAGACTACAACAGCGTCTGCAGTGGTCAAGAGCGTTCAATTGGACTTGGACAGTATTTGTACCAGCATTTGTACGGGTTGTGACGGATTCCTGCAATATTGGAGTTACCTGTGCCAGTTATCTCCATCACAAGCTCAAGATGTTATGATACACGGAGTTGCCGTGTACATTTCAGACTACAGAAGAGTCAAGAGTTGCAGTGTGTGCTGTATTATGGTTCCTGTCAACTTGTGCATTGTTAAGCACATATCATATTGACGAAATTACCTGAAGAGAAATGAATCAAGTTGCAGTGCTTTCCCGCAGTGGAGGTTTTAGCAGTCTATGTGATATCCAGTATCGTGGCGGAAAAGAAGCAGGATCATTGACAGATAAGTGATTGTGTCTTGTGTAAATTGTGTCACTTCATATATGTCGCTGGGCCTCCCTAATTGCTCATTTTGTTGTTGTTGTTGTTTATGTCTAATTTGACATATGATTAAGATTTTATGCATAGGTGTTAATGGCTGTTGACATATGTCGATTTTCCTGATAATGATGTGACTTGAAAAAGGTGCTATAAAAAGGAATTGGTGATACAGAATTGAGGAATAAGCTCATTTCTTGACAAATAGTTAGCTTTGTGAGCTGGAAGGGTAATTGTCAAACCTTTTGCGACAGTAATTTGTCATAACTATAAGTGATTACTATATATAGTTGATTAAGTAAGTGAATCACCATGGATCGTGATATGTGCCCTACAGATATAAGGCCTATGTTGGAGTCTGCATTGGTGGTAGGTAGAGATGGTAAGGGATTGAGAGGTGCACGACTTGGAGAATGGATAATGGATGATTTTTTGATTAATGTGTCAACATCCCTGGAGTTATTTGCTGAACACAACTTTAAGTTTGTTTGCAATTTGGTAATGGCCAAGGATTTGGTGAATTTGCTACGGCACCTTCGTGTGTTTTTGCAACAGTATATTGAACGTGAACACGGACATATAATGCAAAGCATGTTCAAAATAATCCACAACCATACATCTGATGAGCAGGAAAGGGAATTGAGAATTGAGAAACAAGCAAAAGTAAACAAACAAAGTGCTCTACAGCAAAGAGAGAATTTCCTAGAAGGTGTTGCTAAAGAGAACGAACTACAGGCAACTGTGTATAGGCTTAAAAGTGAGATACTTGAATCAAACTCAGAACTTTCTAGTGCACAAGCTACATTAAATTCAGCTTTAAGCAAAGTCCAAGACTTGGAAACTCAGATAGGTAATCTCACGCGGGAACTTCAAGAACAGAAAGAGATGTATGAGAAATTGAAGGTTGAGAGAAATGTCTGTGAGAAGACTTACATAGAAATGCTTCATGAGGTGATGAATGATAATGCGATGCTCAGTGATCAAATTGGGGAGATGAATATTGTACCCCCCAAGAAGAGTAATGAGATTATGAAAAAAACAATGATGATGTCCAGACTGAAACACTTCAGATAGAGTTGACTCAGTTGAGGGCAAATAAAGAACAGTACGAGAAAGAGACTTTAGTGGAGTTGACGGCTGAGAAAGAGAAGGTCGCTAAAATTGAAAATTTGCTAGCAGAAGAAAGCGACAAAGTTTTGGCTGTTAAGGAGTTAAATAAAAGGTTAAGTGAAACGATTTCACTTAAAGATAATGAAATTGCGGAAGCAAGGGAAAGAATATTTGGCTTACTAGATATGGTTTTGAAAAACAATATGAAGTCTTCTGTCAATGTTGACAATGATAGACAGAAAGTTGCGAAAAGTCAGCACCATATACTTTTTGCTCAGAGAGATGTCATTCATGGTAAAGACAGATCTTTTCGTGGTAAATACAACTTTAAAAGTTCTAATATTACTGATAGTTCCAGTAATAATTCTTGGCGTCAGACCAACAAAGATTCTAGTGTAACAGGCAGTTCCGTTGGTCAGGAAAAGAAAGGTGATAAATTTCAGGTCAAGACTCATAAGAACAAATATTTCTCTACTACTGGAAATACTCAGAAATTAATAGCGGGTGTTGATGCTATTACTACTTGTTCCAAAGATGAAACCCATATGCGGAACAATAGAGATACTATTGTTTCTGGCAGTTATCAAACTCAGCACAGTCAGTTTGAAACAATTGGTAAATATATTCCCATAAGGGAGAAGAAAAACAGTTCTAGAAAGAGAGACAACCCCAAGATTAAACAGTACCAAGGGAGATCAGTAAATAATAATTTTCCCTCTCCTAGATACTGTAGACAATTTAACAAATCTCAAAGTTTTGATTGTAAGAATGTTGGAAAGTATGATAGAGATAATAGCTTTTCAAATGTTGCTTTACATCACCAGAATAATGTTCCTCAACAAAAGACTAAAGTGATTATTTGTAAACAAGGCAACGGTAATAATAAGTATTTTGATCATAGATCAAATAATAAGCGCAATTGTGCTAATTTTGTTCAACATGAGCCCAGAGTCATTTATAATCAAAGTAAACAGAGTAAAAATAACAGTGGATGCTTGAATACTATTGCTTGCTCTACTTGTTGTTGTGAATGTAAGACTTTGTTTCAGCGTAAGGCAGCGGCGACATTCAAGGTCGGTCATGTTGTCCCCAAGAATTCTATGATATCTACATGTGATAGAGAGAGCTAGTGACATTGTGAAGAGACCGGGTTTTTACACAAGCCGGTGTTGGGTAATTGTAAACGTGATTTCTATTGTTTTTCTCATTAAATTTCACTATTGAGTAAAATGGAAATTTTATTTGTATTTGTTGACAGAAGCTACGTTGCGATAAGAGTCAAGGCTTCTGCGACATATTGACGGTCAGAAATATAGGTCAACTTTCCGCTCGAGTAGTCAACCGAAACCTGTCAGCGTCAAACTAAATCTGAGGGGTTGCTTTCTGAAGGTCAAGCATGTTTACAAGAGAGTGGGAGACTTCGCGTCTGATTTATTTTTTTTTAATGTGAAGATAGTAAATATTTTTGTATTCTATATTAGTACATGACATGTTGTTGTTTTGAAATAACATATAATTTTGTTGTAATGATTATTTCTATGCATCATTTGATTGCCAAAATCTTTTATTGTTATTTATATGTCTGTATTTTGATGATGTATTAATACATTTTTATGCTATTTATATATTATTGTGTTGATAATGTGTAGTATGTAATTATTATCCTTTATACTACTCTGTTCAACTTAGAATTTTTGCAACTGTGTTGTTTAGGATAGTTTTGTACATGATGAGATTGCACAAACTCATTTATTGTGTTGATGTAGTGGTTACTTTTAGATAGTCCTGAGTGTTCGTTATTCACTTAATTTATATTTTTCTCATGTTTTGATGTCATGATTAATTAATATATAGAACATACAGAGAAGATGTGTATTATCTGGTATGTTGTGAAATGTAATTTTGAAAATAGCTTGCATGTATCATACATGATCTTGTATTTGGATTTGTTAACTTTTTGTGAAACTTCGATTTTTCCAGAACTTGATTTTCTTGCCAGTCAGGCATGCAGATTATTTTCCTAGCAGATTATTTAAAAAAAAAAAAAAAAAAAAAAAAACTTATTTTTTGTAGATATTTTTATAGAACCTTTTTTATATTTCATATTAGCATCAAAGGGTAGATTTATTTATAATGTATATCTTATCGATTTGAGTAAGAGATAGAGTTATAGCTAAATAGCATTTTACTGAGCTGAACGTAATTGTCAACAGAAAGAACTTAAAGAATAAATTAAATTTACATGTGTTGATTTAAAGGTTTCTTCGAGATAGGATTTTTGTTTTATATTTCACTCATTTTGTTAAAATATTGATTTCATTATTAGGCTTTACTTAAAGTATTACTGAATTACTTAAAAATTAAATACTGTTTTTATGTAACTTATCGAGAAAAAAAATATGTTTGTACGGTACTGTTGAAAAAAATGATTTTTTTTTTTGGCATTGTAATTTTTTGTTGTGTGTGCCCAGCATTTGACTGCGTGATATCATTGATATGTAGATTGATTATTTCTTGTAAAAAGTTGTTTTTTATGATAATGTATTTTTTATTTTAGCGCTTCATTGTGCGTTGGTAGTATTAGTTATAGCAATGCTATTACTTATTGGTTCGATGCCTATAATTTATTTATTTTTAGTTTTGTATAACTCTTGTAACTTGGGTAAATTACTTATTAGCTTTTGTTTAGTTATAAATTATTTTTTGATGGTGTTAGTATAGATATACTTTGATATTTTGTGTTGTGCCTTTCGTTCATGTTTATATATTTATTTTTGAATAGGTTATCTGATCAATACAGTTATTAGTATGTATTGTTATTGACTTTCTCTGCGTTTGTGCCTTTACTTTCTATCTGTCTTTGGTAACTATTCTTCATTTCATTCCTTCTTTTCTGTTGTCTTTTCGGTATGGATTTCATATCTTGTTTATACTTTCGTACCTCATCTTCGTTTTACTTGATTCTATTTGTATACTTTGTCTTCTTTCAACACTTATACCTCTATTCTTTGTATTGTTGGAGTGGTTATATGACTTGATATAACATATCTACTTTTGACAGTTGTATTTATTTTACATGTAATTGTCCAACTTAATTATGAGTATATGGTATTGTTGAGTTCTTACTTTCCTTTTTTTTTACAGATCATTCTTCTTTTGATTGATCTTGTGTTTTCTCTTTCGATCGGTTGTTGTCGGTTTGGTTTGTACTAAATATACGTATACTTGAATTAATTTTGGATCTGATCATATTTGTATATTTAACTAATTACTTTTTATACTTAGCTGGTTATGCTGTATGCTTTTATTGCTACTTTACACTTTAATGCTCATATTTGTTATAGATATAATTTTGATTTAAAATAAGATATTTTTGTAGGCATACGTTAGAGCTTAATTGTCTTCTAAATTTTTCGTTTTTGGGTATAATTTTTTCAAAAAAATGATAGAATCATTTTTTTCCCGGAGCGGGTGGTAACTGTTGCAAGTGGAACTTATGGAAGGGGAAGTAATCTTTAGAATGTTTTGAACAAATTAAATTTCGAGTTGCAACGCTTGATTAAGCGGATACTTGTCTGACTTTAGGATAGAATTATCTTTTCCTATTTTTCGGGTGACAGAGTACAGATAAGCGTGTGAACGCTGTTTAATGTATTTTAAACAGATTATATAACATGGAGAAATAGCACCGGTATCAGTGTAGATATGTCTTCTTGGGGAATCCCAAGAGACCTGTGATATTGGCAACGGTGCAGACCAGATCACAGTCCAAAAAGGAGGAGGAAAATCCAATAAATACTCATCCAGATGAGATGAGGAAGGCACAGGCGGAGGACAAAACACTCAAGCCGTGTTTCAAGAAGTTGCCCAAATCTCATACACCTCCAGGCAAGGGAGAATTTTATATGAAGAACAAGCTGATTTATAATAAGGCTGGATCTGAATCCAATGGTCACGGACAGCTGGTCCTTCCCACTTCATATAGGACTAAAGTGTTGGAACTAGGGCATGCGATTCCCTTCAGTGGTCATATGGGGATCAGCGCAACAGGACAGCGTATAGCTTGTCACTATTTCTGGCCAGGGATAACTGAAGATATCAAACGATATGTAAAATCCTGTCCAGAGTGCCAAAGAGTAGCACCTAAGCATTGGACTGCACCAGCGACTCTAGGGGAAATGCCCATAATGGGAACACCCTTTGAGAGAGTTGCCGTTGACCTTGTGGGACCTCTCACTCGAACCAAGAGGAGGAACAGCTACATTCTGACTCTGGTGGACACGTGTTCTATGTGGGGAGAGGCGGTAGCCCTGTCATCGATTGACTCTAAACATGTGGCAGAGGCATTACTCACAACTTTCACAAGGTTAGGCTTTCCCAATCAAATCTTGACTGATAATGGCTCTCAGTTCAAGGGGAAACTAACAGAAGAAGTTTTCAGGATCTTCCAGGCCAAACACTTCCATTGTAGTGTGTACCATCCCCAAGGGAACGGCCAAGTGGAAAGATTTAATGGCACGTTGATGTCGATCCTGAGAAAGTTGGCACACGAAAAACCAGATACATGGGACCAGTACCTTCACGCCGCACTCTTTGCTTATCGGGAGGTACCCCATAGTTCAACCGGTATGGCCCCGGCAACATTATTATTTGGAAGGCCAATAAAAGGTCCACTCGAAGCTCTGTTAAGAACCTGGACTGATGAAAAGGCAGAGGAAAATATTACATCCTCATACCAATATGTGAATGAGCTGACCACTCGTTTAAAAACTGGCTGGAAACTTGCCAATGAAAATTTGAGACAAGCCAGGAAAAAACATGCTGCCTATTACAACAGGAAAGCTAAAGACAGAGATTTGGCTGTGGGAAAGAAGGTACTGCTTCTTCTACCCGGTAGTCAGAATAAGTTACAAATTGGATGGCAAGGTCCATATACAGTTCTAGAGAAGGTGTCTAGAACCAATTATAAGATAGATAAGAAGGGGACAGAAAAAATCTATCATGTGAATCTCCTGAAGAAATATTTGGAAAGAGAAAATCAGGAAGAGACACACTTGTTGACATTGTCCATTGCAATGGAGATGAAAAAGGAACCACTTTCATCATTTGAATATCCATTACATCCCTGTGAGACAGCGGCACAGGTGAAAATCAGTACACATTTAACGAAAAATCAGAAGGAGAGAGTGCAGCAGGTTCTAGATGATCATACAGAGGTGTTAACGGACCGACCGGGGCATACAAACTTATTGGAATATGATATGAAGCTGATAGACCCCACACCTGTCTGTATGAAAGCCTATTCGATTCCTTTTGCTAAGGAGAAAGCCTTGAAGGAAGAGATAGACTATTTGTTGAAGGAAGGAATAATTTCACACAGTGAATCTTCGTATAGTTCCAGTGTGGTACTCTTAAGGAAACCCTCTGGAGAACATAGACTCTATATAGATTACAGGAGACTGAATGCTATCACAGAAGGTCAGGTGGATCCATTGCCGGATACAAATCAGTTGTTTGCCAGGCTAAATAAAGCTAAATATTTCTCAAAAGTGGATCTGAGTAAAGGATACTATCAGATTCCAGTAAAGCCTGAGGTTAGACCGTACCTAGCTTTTAGTACCTCAGAGGGACACTATGAGTTTAACAGATTGCCATTTAGATTGAAGAATGCGCCTACTGTCTTCTCTAGAATGATGAGAAAATTGTTGGATCCCCTGAATAATCCATGCATCACAAACTTCATGGATGATATCCTTATAGCAACAGAAACATTTGAAGAACACATTGACTCTCTGAACATGCTGTTTAATCCACTTAGAGAAGCGAATTTAACAGCCCGACCAACCAAATGTTGCGTTGGATGTAAAGAATTGGAATTCTTGGGACACACAGTCCATCAGGGAAACATGACCCCTGACCCCAAGAATTTAGAGAAACTAAAGAAAGCCCCGAGACCACAAACCAAGAAGGACGTGAGATCCTTTGTCTCATTATGTGGTTTCTACCAAAAGTATATCAAAAACTTTAATTCCATATGTGCACCGTTAACTGATTTGACACGCAAAGGAAATCCAGATCGAATTACATGGACAGCACAATGTGAATTGGCATACCAGGAATTGAAGGAAAAGCTCACAAGCAAACCTATTTTGAAATTACCTGACTTAAGTCAAGAATTCATTGTGAGAACGGATGCAAGTAATATCGGGTTAGGCGCGACCCTGTTACAGAAATCAGATGCGCTGGATGGGGAATTAACCCCAGTGGCATATGCTAGCAGAAAGTTGAATAAAGCTTAAACAAATTACTCAACTAGCGAAAAAAATGTCTTGCAGTAATATGGGCGATCAAGAAGTTCAATATTTATCTGTATGGGAATGCATTTAATTTGCAAACGGATCACAAACCCTTGTCGTTTCTAGCGCAGGGTAGGCATGAAAATTCGAGGTTATTCAGATGGTCCTTACTTTTGCAGCCATTCGAGTTCAGCATAGAGTATATTTCTGGAAAAACCAACCTGGGAGCGGATTTTCTAAGCCGCCATCCGTGTGATGAAAATCACCGTAAGCCCCAGGAATAATATTAAATTTCTCTATGTGTATATAGAATTATAGACTGACATATAACGTCTGTTTTAAGTGGGGAGAATTTGTCGTGAAACATTCTAAATCCACATATATAAATTAAAAAGAAAATGTAAAGCCTAACGAATTAATCAATAAAAGGAAAGAGGAATGGTAAAAGAACAGTGCTGTCACAATGGCGTACAAAAATCCCCTTTTTCTACTTCGTCTGCATAATTGTAACGCTTTCACGTTTACTAGTAAAGCCTACAGCAGCATACACGCGTTTCTAAAAATAAAACTGGTACTGTGTTTCTTAGAAAACCTTGAGATACGCACACTGCTTAAAGACCTAGATAAAATACTAGCATTAATGTCATTATATACACTGCGTAATGAAAAGACAGACGAGCTTAGAAGAGAGAGAGAGAGAGAAAAGGAACGCATTCCATACTACCACGTTCGTCTCGCGATGAAAAAGTGAACGCGAAAGGCATGAAGCACTATCTTTTTTTTCAAATAAACAGTAATAAAAAACATTACCAATACACGGTTAGGTTTTGAAAACATGTTTAATGCTTATTAGGAAACATGACATTCTACTGTTTTACGTCTGAAATCCTGACTTTATACTGACAGAACAGTCGAAAAGGCAGGACAGGTGGCGGTTCTAAATCGAAAAATATAAATAAAATAAAAAACAAAAACACGACTATCCTAGAATACATATTTTGAACGGAGCCACGTAGCCCCATTAAATTTATAGATTTGGGTGCCTTAGGACTTGCTGACAAAGAATATGTTAAGTGTTATGCACATAGTCTAGTAATTAACAAATTATAGCCAAAATATTATAGGGGTGTTGTCTGACAGCACCAGATCATATTTGCTCATGTTTGGATACTGCTTTAGGGGAATGAGGCCACTACGTTAAATCCGATTTGATTGGTTGGAATTATATGTAAGGCGAAACATGATTAGTCGACTGCAAATACTATTTTTGGTTGTTAAGGGAAACGTAGGAAGGGTAAATTTTTTCAAAAGCTTTTGTAAACATGGTCCCATTGGCTAGACCATTTAATATAGTCAATTAGGAGCGTCAGTTCAGTGCCACTTTTTGAAATTAAACTGTGTAAAAGCAAGTGCGTTGAGATCCAGCTCATATTTTTCTAATAAAAGCCTGGGACAGAGGCAGATCGGAATTGTGCCATAACTCATCGCCAGTCAACGTATTTGTTTAATATTTCCATGAATTGTGGTAAGCTAGACCTATTTGATATCTTGTTGATGAAAATTGAATGTGAATTGATAATTTATGTCTATATGTGTGTGGTTCAGTAACAATAAACAGAGGCAAAACCTCGATATGGCTCCACCATGAATAAAACTTGTCGGAGAGGAATATATCTGCATGGGATGGCCAAATAGTACTATGACACCTATCTTATTGAATAGAAGGAAATAATGCTGGAATTGCAGAGGCGTTGTAACCATTAGGGAGAGGAATACTGGTGTATATTGTTCACGAGAAGCTAACAGTTGGCCTACGGCGCTGAACTCAGTGTTTGTTATGTATTGTGCTTCAGTGTGGAAATAGATTATAAATTAGTTCTGAAGTAGGAGGTACAACCTTCTTGTTTCAGGGACCGTGGTCCTAACGTATTGAAGCAGCACCTGGTCTGAGTTTTGCTGAATCCAGAGGCTGGTAGCATACTCCTTGGTCAAGATAGCGACCAGTATTGTTTCTCAAGAAAACTGTGAAGCAAGCGAGCATAGGAGACTGTTTCCTGCCGCCCACACAGAAGTTAAGATTACGTTGGCCAGAGCAGCTCAATCTTGTGTATACCCCCCCCCCCTCTAAAAGCGAGTTTACCTTAATTCAAGAGGGACATTTATTTGTTTCAAATAAAAAGAAACTGAACCCTTCCAATATTATTTCCACCAGAAACAAACACTTGAAGTCATGATGACAAACAACAACATAGCTTGAATAGCCAGTATTACCTCATAGTACTACCGCACAACTTACACACATATTGCAATAATAATATATGTCAATACAAAGATCCTATCTATAAATTGTGTACATACAGCTTGTCATTATATTTGATTGTGATTCCTGGTTCACTTTATAGTTGATAGACACTTTTGAAGACCCTCAGTAGATACTCTGAATTTTGGTACTGTTGGATCATCACTGCAGAGCAAAGGGAGTAGATCCAGTGACAGAGTCTCATAAAAAAAAAATCTAAAATTGTTTATAGCCACAGCTGCTCTTATTTGAACAATTGCATCAATGACTTCAAAACAGTAATGAATAAACAATATAAATCTCTATTTTTAGTATTTTATTTACAAAATCATTTTTGGTTTCTCCGTAAGAGTTGTTATGAATGAAGACGGCGAAGTCGGTTCTCAAAAAGTCGAATTCAGCCGCTACGTCCTACTCGAGTCGACAACACCGAGAATCACTTGAACACTGCGAAATATACCATACGACCGTGGAAAACTCTGAAGATACAATTGATTCAAGAAACCAGAGACCATAGAGAGTGAAGATACATGATCGTCAATTGCACTAAGCATGGCATTCACTGAATTATTGAGTCAGACTTATCAAGCGTTATCCCACTTGGGTATAATCTGGCCCAAGAGGATGAATTTTGCCTAGATCAGATTTTACCCGTAGAACATGCCAGATTATACCCAGGAGGGTTAATCTGGCCTAGGCCGAGTATAATCTGGTTGGGAATGGGGGTTAATCTGGACTGCTACACCGCCGTGCTTGAGATGATACCCAATTCACTATTTATCTAACCGTATTAATGTGCATTCCGAGAACCTCACTAGACCACCGTGAGATGAAAGTATGCGAATATTAGGACTTGGAAAGTCGGCCGGACCGCACCATCTAAAACCTGATCCGATTTACCCAATCCATGCACCGTTTGATGCGCACGCTAGGCTGCTGGTCAGATAATAAAAAGTTAAAGCAGTCCCATAACAGACACCGATGCAGGAGAGTGAAATGTTAGAGACTTCACTGTACTAGGTCTTCGCCGATAGCTAAAAACTGTAGCTACACGAATCATAAAGTTGCCAGACCTTGCCCAAAGCTGGTAATCCTGGGTCCCCTAATGAGTCGGTTCAAGTCTCTGTGGACAGAACAAAAATGTGTTGAAAGAATTCGTGTTCTTCTGGTCCTGTGCCGCTCGAAAAAAATGTCCCGGTTCCTCTCTCTAGTAACTAAGCTACTGCCCAGTACTGCCATCTAAAGGCGTACTAAGGGGGTGACAGCCAGGAAGGGGGAGAGGGTCCCATTGGACTAACATGATAGTGCTTACTACTAAAGTTATACTGTACTTGCAAGTGTTTCTTGATGGGGGAGGGAGGGGTGCCAAAGGTAGGATTCGCCCCGGGTGCCAAATACTTTAAGTAGGCCTACGTCCCTGTCATGCGTAGTTATCAAGAGTCTGCTTAAGACAAGACAAAAGTCTGAGTGAAGTCTGAGAAGATAGATGAGTTATGGTGTTGAATGTGGATAGAGTGACTTACAGTTATCAGGAGTAAAGAACAGATACTGACTCTCCCTCCTACCACGAAATGACTATGTTTTAACTACTATCACACTGCCTCTCTCTCTACTTGGAGATAAGGTTTTGTACACACTAGTGACTCCACAAACAACTAAGTTTAAGTGCAGAATAGAAAGAGGATCTGACCCGCTAATAAATTTTCTATTTTTATTCACACAGAAAAAAACTCTCGTGTAAAAACAAGAATTATCGATCACAAGCAAATACACCCAAACAAATGCATTACAAAAAAATTAATCAAGCGACCACAATGCTAGCAAACATACTATTAGGCTTAATCCACCCTGATTTAACTCCAGCTGTTATTGGGAAGAATTTCAAGCTAATCCTTCAGCAGGAACCCTGAAATAAACAAATTCCACTACAGGTGTTGCGAGACTTGTGGAGAATATTCCTCACTAATTAGTGTGCAAACTGCACAGTGGTCTCTACCGCTCACAACAGCAATTTTTAGGACTGAAGCATTTAGAAGCAGAAGAGAATAAATCATATAGTAGGAATAGGCCCTAGGTGTTCGAACACCTGGGTTAATATCTAGGTAGAGAATGCCGACAACAGTCGTACGAATTATGCAGACAATTTTCCTGGCGACAAGCTACAAAAGAATTAGCGTTACAGAGTGATGATCTTACGTTTAAGAATGTCCCAGATTTTCACAGGCATCAAACACAGGGAAGATTTTGTGACCGCCTTCCACCAGTGCAGCTGTCTCGTAAGTCACTCTTACGCCCTGGCTGCCACGTAACATGACGAAACTCTAGAAACAGTTTCCCGTGTTTACGTGCAAAAAGAAAGAAACCGCCAATTTATGTCGTAATAGGTTCTAACCGCCGACACACGAAGGCAAGACCTTTCCCTGGTATCAAAGACTCGGGACGTTTTTGTCGCACCTTCTCAAACTGCGTGTCGGGCTTCTGACTCGTGGTCAAAAGAGCTCAGAAAAAAATAATGCCGCTGTGGATGCGTCAATTATCTCCTACCAACCTTACAGACTAAGGGGAGAGAACCTATCGGACTCAAGAATGACAAGTCAATTACCCCGCTTATATCTACAGAAGAGCGAACAGAAGTAAAATGGGCATGCCAAAAATCAGAAAGAATAGGAGGGATGGTAGCTCCAGCCAAGTGCCCACAATTTATAACCCATTTTGTCACAGCCCCTGTTATTATCAGTATTTTCGTTTTCGCTTCTTATAGAGCATGGAGAAACTACAGCCGGTCCTCCTTATATAAATCATGCTCCAAGCATTCATATGCTCTTGTAGTTGTTGTTGGCTCTGTTCTTTCTTTGTCTCGTCAGAGACCCCGAGAACTAGACGAGGCAAGGCTACTGTGCAGATGGTAAATTCACTCCATAGTGATAATTTCAGTACCCTAGTTGCCAGTGTTGCCACAGCTGGGTATTTTTTGCTAGATCTGGGTTTTTTGGCTTCTGTCTGGGTATCTGGGTACTTTTTTTTACCAAATCTGCATTAATCTGGGTATGTTTGACAATTGGCATTTACAACGTATGTATATTCTGTGCACTGAGCATTATACATTATACTTGTATTTATATTATAATTAAATGTAAAAAAAATTATGTGCTATATATTTTTTATTCCACTTAAATTTAATTCTTGTTTTTAACCACATCAATGACGTTGTTATTTTACTCGTTTACATCAACTATCTAATTCCTGTTATTCTGTTAATGGCTGTCATCTATGTGGTAGGAGGTTTTAGAGTATAGAATATAGGTTCCCTTGGACAATTAGAAGGTGTCAGATGACACTAGAATAGTGCCAGGTAAGGGACTGGTCTTTTGAGCAATACTCCCTTCTCTGAACAGAGTAAGGGTGTATAGACAATCAAGGTGAGGTCAGACTATGCAAGTTCCCAGAGTAAAGGATGATGATGTTGAAAGTCTCTGGGTCCCTAACTGTCACCTCCCGAGATCTCACCTGAATAAAGAATCTGTGAGGGTGTGTATGGCATGTGTCTAGGGTAATGCAATTATTATGATGTATGACAAATGGTAAAACAGAACTTTAACTTAGTAAAAATAATGAAGTAAGGCTGGTTGTAGAATTAGATATATACAAATATATATATATATATATATATATATATATATATATATATATATATATATATATATATATATATATATATATATATATATATATATATATATATATATATATATATATATATATATATATATATATATATATATATATATATATATATATATGGTTTTATTCTTCCTGTGCCTCAATGTTTTGGACAGAAAGTATCAACTCAGGAAAAGTTTTTATTTTACAGTATAGAAATCAATATGTTGAAAAGTGTTCATGACTTGTATCACCAAATGTCACTTTCTTGGGCACCTCACAGTCTTTTTTAAATACTTGAACTTGTAACTAAACTATTGTTTGAAGATCTGTTTTCTACATCCTCCCCAGGTCAGGAAATCTATGTTGTGGATTGTTATTTTATTTCTGAGAATGAGCTCTCAAGTGCCCAGTTAAGGCCCTTTTCTTAATATCATGTCTGAGACCAGTTGCTCCAAACTGTATTTATGATCACACCGATAGTGCTGCCCTCTGGAAGAATGACGGCCTGTAGCTCAGCAAGTATTGTGAGCGTCCACTGCCTGCAATTTCTGTCTTCTCCAGGATAGTTGCACAGCTTTTTAACTGGTGATATGACCTGTAATCAGAAGGAACATTCCCTCCCCGATAATGCAGTCTTATAACAATTCCACAACTAATTGACAGTACGCTTACCTGGGTCAGACACGTGTGCTGACCATTTGCACCAGATCTTATCTCCATTTTCTACAATCAGGGATGTGTATTCTCATCTGTTACACACAACTTCACAACCTCTGTCCCTGAAGCATTGCTTGTCTTCCATACTATCAGTAGGGTTGCCCAAATCCTGTGACTGGTCATTTATTTCTTTTCAACTTCTAGGTATGGTGTCAGATGTTAATTGAACACTGTGGCACTCCAGAAGCCACTATCACTTTTCTTCTCTTTTGGACTTACAGTCGTAAAATGTTATGGCAAATTTACAAACACATTTGACACAATTTCACAATAAAACTGCATTCCTACTTAAGGCGTCGTGACATTAATCTTTCCCATAGGCAGTATCCGACTATGGCGCACAATAAACTATGTGGCCGACATGTTAATTAATTTCAACAAATAAACTTATTCTGCCTTACCCTCAAGTAAGAATATATCACAAAATGCACAAGCTTGACTAGCATTAAATGGGTAGTTCAGAAATGCTCTAGCGTCCAGACGGTGAAAGCCTTGGTCACGAATGCTCTCCCGCTGATCTCAAGTTGGCAAATAGTATTTTTCGAATGGCGGACTATGCCGGCAAAATGTTAATTTTATTGCCCCTATGCTCACCAATCAGAAACGCGTCCAGAAATTTTAACTTCTCCCTCTAGGCTATAAACTTGAGCAGTTCAGAAGTGTGTTTGTTCGTCTGTCTCAATTTTATTCATACAATATCTTTGTTATTAATGGGTCGATTTTTACTATTGAAAGTAATTATTAAACAGACCACTGTCCTCTATCTTCCTATATAGGTTTCTTTTAGTTATTTGTCCCCGTTTTCATATGTGTAATTTTTTAAATAATTAATTGTGCTTTTTCCCAACTGAAAATATTAATAAAATAAATATTTCTACGTCAAGATAGTTTTATTATGGGAAATCTTTATGGTATTATATTAATCAATATCAGCGCTATGATTCACGATATTCCTTTCAATCTAATTCCCTTTAGTTATTGAGAAATAAATTATTTAATTTTGATTAAAAGCACAGAATCGGCATTTTTGCCATTACAACTTAGATTTTTGGTCTCTACCCAAAAACGAGGTAACAATACTATTGGTTGTTAATTTTTCGGCGTTCGTTAATAAATATTGGGAAGGGAAGTGTGTTAAAAGGGGGTAGTAACTTTTAACGCTTGGTGTTAGAAAAAATTCAAATTCTTTAGTTAAAATGTTGGCGGTAGATGTGACCTTGCCCTTGACAAATTACAAATACTGTAGCTATTAATAGATTTTAGGAGTAACTTAATTTTCAAGCGGTAAAATTGACTTTGCCCCAGACGAATTTCAAACACTGTAGTTATTAATAGAATTTAGGACTACGTTAGTTAATTTTCAAGCGGGGAAATTTGAGCGGGGTGTCACACAGATGTACTTTACTACAATCTACAATACTCAGCCATTTTTGCAATGTGTTTTAAAGTATTCTTTTTAAATTTTAGACTTAAGCAGATAAACAGCATATTGGTTTTTTTTTAATTATAAGATTATAAAATGAGCGATGATGAAGTTACGCTAGGTAGTTGTAGCAATATGACGACACACACGCCACCACGTAAAAAAGCGAAGCCATGGTATCAGTAGGCTTTTTGTGCGGAATGGCTAACAGACAGCGAACTGAAGGATTGGATAAAGCCAGACTCTGGCAATCGCTATGCTGCGATTTGTACGGTCTGTTCCTGTACATTAACTAATGCCAACAAAACAGCTTTATTGACACATAAAAGCACACAAAAGCACATGAAAAACTTCGAAGCCAAAAGCAAAACTCTGAATATTAACAAGTTTTTCATTAAACCAAAAGAGCCCTGTCTCCAAGACAAAATTGCTAAAGCTGAGATACTGTTGTCAGCTTTCATGGCAGAACATAATACTCCGTTTTCGCAAGCTGATCATTTGATTGAATGTTGCAAGCAGATGTACACGAGAGTATCGTTTTCTTCTCAGTATGTTTATTAGGCAGGAAGTATTGCAGCATGAGCATCGCACTCTTGCCGACATTGATCCTTCGGATGTACAGGTGCACAAGAAACTGAATTACATTGAGCTGGGTGGACGATGCGAAGCGCAGTTAATCCGACAACCGTTAGGAGATAAAGAAGTCCAGTTTCGCAAGGATGTATTGGCATACCTGATTGAACTTTGTACTCGAATACAACGCAGGTTCCTACTTGGACAAAAGTGTTCTGGCGCAAATGCAGCTGCTGGATCCAAAGCAAGCTCTCGAGATCAACAAACCTTCTGTCATTCCATTAGCAGCGCAGTTCCCAACAGTTGTTTCAAAAGAGAGCCTTGATCGTCTGTCTGATCAATGGCGAGAACTGGCATCGTACCAAAAAAATCTTGGAGATCTGATGGATGAGGATCCGCCCGCATTCTGGCTGGGACTGCAACAAGTAACCAGAAGAAATGTGATGTTTTAGCTGACCTCATGTGCATGCTTATGGCACTACCTCACTCCTCAGCATGTGTCGAAAGAGTGTTTTCGAAGGTTAACTTAGTTAAAACTAAACAAACCAACAAGCTTTTGTGTGAAACAGTTTCCAATCGAATACTAGACAAGCAAGCAGTTGCCAAAGATGGAGTATGTCATAAGTTTAATCCTAGTAAAAGCGTGGTTGAAGATGTGCGTGAAGGACGTTATCGGCAGAGATATGCAAAGATTTTGGAACTCCACAATCAAGATTCCACGTTGTCAATTCATGCATATGATCTTGACGAAGGAGAAGTTGTCGACATGGATGCCGAGTCGCTGACAAGTGACAATTTTCAACAGAAACAAGTTACTACTAACATTTTATATTTGATTTGAGGAACATTTTGTTAATGTAAGTACTGTAAGTATGTTACTGTTAAAATATATCATTTTCAAGAGTTCATATATTGGGGTGTTAATAAAATCATTTTTATATAATTGTGAATTTTTGTTTAAAAAAAAATAAATAAATAAAAATGAAGAAATAAATAAAAATTGTTAGCACACAGCTTATTTGTGCTAAAGTTGCACTAAAAGATTGTGTGGATGATTTCAATAGTCAATGAGGGTGTAATTAACCTCACAGACAGAGGTTCACGTCCACATTTGTATACTATAGCATTGTGTATAGCTGGTGGTCATATAAGGATGACTCCAGACATGCCTCCATGCATTGTGTGTGTGGGTCATAACATTACTAAATATTCCCTCAAACTGCACCACTCGCATACCTATAAGTCTGTGTATCTGTCTATCCCGTGTATTTGAGGCATAAAATAATCTGGGTATTTCTGGGTTTTTTAAAGAAGAAAATCTGGGTTTATCTCTAGAACTTGAGTGGCAACCTTGCTATTTGCTCACTGTTTCCTAATACACATTGTCATTCTTTCCTCACTTATGACTTATTCTTATCTTGGATCCTAAGCCGCTAGAATTACTTGCATACGCTATCAGTGAGTATCAGTATCGACTCCTTTTACTCAAGTATCCGCGCTCTATGAAGTGTACAGTGTAACTAGGTCACGCTTTGTCTTTTTTTTTTTTTTAAACAAACCTTGTGATAATGCGGTCCAAGAACAAGCATAGATCAACTACGCTCGTGTCTTGTAAGCTCGCCCACGTCAGAAGTCACCTTGACATTATCATCTAAGTCAAGGTTCGTTGTTTCTTGAGCATTCTCTGCTTTGTGGAGTACGGTAGATGTAAATAATAAAATACAGACCGAACAAACCGTATCAGCGTTTGTGTTTGACTACAACGACAACATAGTGAGTACAATAAAATGGGCCAAATTTATGTGATAGCTCTTATGTTTAATATATTGACATGGTTGAAATGAAGAAGGATGTGACGTGTTCGATGTCATTCAAATAAACCGTCAACATCCTTAGGGTTATGATTAGGTTTAAGATTCCTAACCCTAACCCCTTATTACTGTGTCTTTGAATTCTTTTTAAGGCTGTATCGAACACCGTTACCCCGTTGTCCATTTAAACCTGTGGACATTATGAAATGTCAGAATTTTTTATTGAAGAAGAAAAGTATCCCGTTCAACCTCTGATGAGTTATAATTAGGATATGGGCATATAGTGTCTCTGTGTACATATAATATGTTCACTTGCCGATTTGCGAACGATCAAACCTAAAGGTCTTTTGTATTTGGACATGCGTCATAATACAACCAACTAGGTTGAACCGGATGCGCAAGGTTGCCACTCAAGCTCTAGAGATAAACCCAGATTTTCTTCTTAAAAAAACCCAGAAATACCCAGATTATTTTATGCCTAAAAAAAAAAAAAACACGGGTGTCGTAGATTTTTGATAGGGGAATTAAGACATAGATTGGTCCCTTCTGAATAGATTAGAACAGGTGATAGCTCAGTGAGAGGTAATGTAAAGAAAATAGATTTACACGAGTGAGATGGTGGAAACTAGTAGAATCTGTCCCTGAAATCGAGAAGCCTCTCTCTTTCAGCCTATCTCTACAACAGAACTTAGTTGGTCAGACAGTCTAATAGAATATATATATTAATATATATATATAGCACCACTCACATACACACATACACATCAGTGACGACAGTTAGACGCACAGACGTGAACACTATAACAATGGAATATAGATATTTTGGGACGAGCTGACCGACACACTTGAATAAGTTTATGTAAATTTTATTTATCATAAGAAAATTCAACACTACAATAAATTAGAATATCAAGCACATATAATTTTACACATAGGTCAAAGAATTACTAAAAGAATAATAGACTCATAGGTGTAATCCTTTCCCCCTCTGTTTAGCCCACGATCCTGTTAGAAGAAAAGTTATAGCCCCAAAGGGTCACATATTTATACGCTATGGTCTAAGATTTCCCTCTATAGTTAAGAACAGAGTTGATATATTACTCTATCCTAAGAGGAAATCAGCATTTAGCAACAAAAATTGCATAAAGAAATTTCAAAGTGGGTGCATGAATAAAAAAAATGAAAAGAATCACTCGTTCTGCTTTCTCTCTGTTCATTCACAGGGGCCCCTGACGTACTTTCTTACCTACAAACGTGATGTTTTTCGCCTTCTGGCGCAAAATTCAGGACACACCTCTACAGTGAATCTGTATTCTTTTGATAAAGAGAATCCAAGCTCTGCAGATACAGGTTTCTTCCAATGTTCTGGGGAGCGTTCACTTTATAACTATATTTTCAGATTACTGTTAATGTCGCTTGAATCATTTTAGGTAAGAAATTTTAAACGGGCTCACAGTGTCAGAATCACGAGGTTTCCACTACTTAGGAAAAATGACAGGTTGGTAACTTCTCTCAAATGTAAAATTCTTGGTCACACCACAATTAGTCAAAACGTCGGAAATGTTACTGTTTGTAATTTCTCTCGCCACAGGGGCTGAATATACAATGAGATTGTTGGGAAGAATTATAATCTGGCTCGATAGGCCCAGTTATTGCATTTAGTATTAAAGTTCGTGAGATGAGTACTCTGTCTCTTTCTGGATGCAAACACAATGCCAGACAGGTTGTAACTTCGAAACTCACTTATTTAAATTACAAAAATGTTTCTTCTAGGTTATTCTCACATACTGAAAAAAAAACCGCTGGTAGATTTTGGGCTTGACCGAGACGTTGTATAAAGAAAAAGAAACATACAGCATACTAAATCAATATTATACACACCTCCTACCCTCGCGTAAAATAAAATATATTCACTTCGGTCATTTAACTTAAATTATAAACTGCAAGCTTATGACTTGTCTTATCGTTTAAACTCCCGTGAAATAAATTCTAGCCATTTAAAAAAATCAATCATCATGAATTAGAAATACATAAGTATCTCGTCAATACTCAACGATGAATCAGTGCATTTACTTAGTTAAAATATTCACCGACTGGTTACTAGCAATTTAATTAAATTTATTTATAGCTGAATGAGTTTTAGCTAGAAATTATACTTTATTTGGCTATCCACTGTAACACAGTAAACGTAGAGAATATAACTGACTTATCATTTAATCACTCTGCACAGAAATAAACTAGTGAAAATGAAATAGGCGATCTACCACTTAAATCACTCAACACTACTATATATATATATATATATATATATATATATATATATATATATATATATATATATATATATATATATATATATATATATATATATATATTTACCACTAGCGCAGAAATAAACTATCTCCAATCTACCAACTAAATGATACTTCTATTAACAGAGATCTTAGGAATCGACAGCTAGACGGTTCTAGTCTTTCTGGCTTTACTGGATGAATTAAGTTAGAATTCTGGAGTATATATCTCTCTGAAATCAAAGGAAGGTTACGTCTATAACCCGAATCGACTCATTTGCCAGATGTTAGCACCTACGTCAATTTACATATTCCCTTGCTCATTCTACGAATGAAACGAATTCTACACACCTGTCACGAGCTCTGTATTATGGGTGTGTCGTGTGTAGATGGTAAAAAACTTTAGGGGTATGAATAACACGACGCCACTTGTACAGCTCCATGACATTTAATAGAACATTCACATAAGTCCTGAACATCAATAATATCGTCACGCATGCATTACATCACACTCAGGCTGACACTGCCTGTAGGAAATAACTCATAACAATACTTCCATGGACTGGCTGACCGTCCACACACTAACAATACACACAACACGTTTCTATGTGCGGCATTCAATCCTCACACGAATCCATTCACCATCCAGGTGTAAATCACTTATCCCAAGTGATTGTGATTGGCGGCATGAAACATCGCCATATAAATTCTACTCCAATATAGCTACAAGGCGGACAATACTCAACGCCTTACTCCACCGTAGCTCCAAAGGCGGGACCAACTCGTCGCCTTAATATGTTCTCTACGAACATTACTCAAAGTTCCTCCAGAACACTCCCAGGCGGGAAGACATCGCCTCTACAACAATATGTCAGACATAATCACAATATTCATAATCACTACATAATATCTCATCTGTCACATAATACGAGCACCCAGCTCGACCACAAATCATAGCCTCAAGCGCACAGCTCGGCTATCAAGCACAGACTCCCACTAGTCACATCCGGTTACTCTCTCAGCCACCCAGACTTGTTCACCAAACACGCTTTCTCCATGCGCATGCCCCAAGTCACAACATACTGACATGAAGTCAGACTGTCGTAGATTTCCGATAGGAGAATTAAGACTAGGTTTGGTCCCTTCTGAATAGGTTTGAATAGGTGATAGACTCAGTGAGAGTTAGTGAAAGGTAATAGAATTTCCACACACGTGAGATGATAGATTTTGATATAGTGGCTGTTTCTGAAAGCGAAAAGAATTCTTCTCTCTCTCACCTATCTTCTACAACAGTTGTTACAGCGTCAGACAGACTACACCAATATACATATTACGTATATTTCTATCACTCACAGGCACGCACATACACGTGACGACAGGTAAACACACAGACGTGGGAAAACTATAACAATGATATATATATTATCTAGAACGAGCTGACCAAACACGATTATTAAGTTCAAGAGCGATTTTAATATCAGGAAAAATCGGCTCACAACATCAAAGAAAGTACATCAAGGAAAATACATATACACATAGTCATAAAAAAATCAAGGAAATGTTGCAAGGATGATAGCCCCGTTATAATGTTAACTCTAGGTTTAGCCCGGCCCCGTTAAGAGAACAGATGATGGCGCCCGAGTCACAGATACATAGGGTTTGAGTCTAAGAGTTGTCTTTGTTTTATCTCGTAATTATATGCACAGAGTTTGAAAAAAATCTGATTTAACCTAAGACAAAACACAAGAACTCTAGCCTTAGCAACAAATTATGCAGATTGAAAAAAATTAGGACAGCAACAGGGTGTCAAAGATAAAATAGTGAAAAATATCACTCAAACCAGCGTACACTCATTCATTCCGCCATGGCTTCTCATACTTGTACTCACGACTTTGCTTGCTGCCTCTTGGAACACATTGATTTTAGATTTTCACACAGACTCAAAAAATGCAGTCTTCTGCCAAGAAGTCCCCAGTTCCAAAAGACGTATTTAACTTGGAGTCTCCGGGAACGACTACTTGGGTATGCAAATTTGTTCAAATGTCTGATTAAGTCACCTAACAATTATTCCAGGCGCGGGAGTTAGCAGAGCACAGTGTCAATAGCGTAGGTTTCTAAAAAATGATGAATGTCAGGTCGGTGCCTTCCCTCCGTATAGGATTCACTTTAGTCACACCACAGATTTGTCCACAAATAATCTAGTCGGGAAATGATTGTTAATATTCACGCCACCAGGCAGCAAATTATATAGAGTTTCTAGAAGAAATTAAGTGCTGGCTCCAAGGTCCAGTATTTATCATTACAGTCTTTGAAAACCCGTTATAGGGATATTAGTATTTCTGTCTAACTTGCACCGTCAGATCAGTGTTACTTGAGAAAACCCACGTGGTTCAAAATAAGGACTGTCTATTTCTTCACAAGTATGGAAACTACTACTAGGTGCTGGTAAAGTTAGGGTCACCCCCAAAACTTTCACTGTGTGGAGGAAAAATAACACATATAATATAATAAACAGAATCTGTACTGGTTAAAACTTACATTTAAACTTGCAAGCAGAGAGCTTTGCTTATCATTTAAACTTCCCGTGACGTAAGTTATAATTAAAAATCAGCAATCCTAATAAATTAGGAACACGTGCGTATTCCGTCACCATTCATGAGGCTGGATTCTAGAGTTTATACGTTAGTTTAGAAAAATACACTCGACTGAGTATTAGCAGTTAAATTAAATTCATAAATAGCTACTCTTGCCGTTATAAGCTAGAAATTAAATTTTTTAGTCTGCTTTCCACTGAATGCTTCCCTAGAAAATATAATAGCCTACCACTTTATTTCTCTTCTGCGCTAAAGAAATAGATTAAAATGAATTAAGCGATTTAACACTTTAACACTCACAAAATCTATATATCTATCATATTAATTACCTCAACCACAGAATTACAGGTAGTCGCACAACTTAAGAATAAAATTGCTGAAAATATTTCTGGAAGTCTAGAAGTTCGACAAATTGCCGAAACAAACTGAGATCTTCGCTAACAGCTATTCTGTTTACGAGCAACCTATCACTGTGAGTCTATGAGCGAGAAAGAAATTAAAGTTTCAAACTTGGCCAATATCTTAAAATCAGACAAAGGGCCCAAACTTATTTCGCCAAGCGAAATTATCTCCCCTACTCCCAACATTTACGTCCGCTTAACGCGTGTCGTAACTGTCACCTACTGACCACGATGTACGCGTGTCAGTTTCAAATCCCAGACAGCCTGACTCCATTGCAGGGCAGTCTTCACACTACAGCTGACCATGGCCCACGGTGAGCGCCGTGTCAGTTTGGGATTTTCGAGACAAATGTCTGGATACTGACCGGTGCAGATGTAAAGTATCACACCTCACCGGGACTATGCCGAGAAGAAGCTCGCGCGCTCGGTGAGAATGTAGACGATTTGCTACGTCCTATGTTCAGCGAACCGACTTATCACGCCTTCTGACGCCCTGCAGCCCTGACATCTACGTAATATCGTCCTAGCGCGATTCTCAGTTTTAGAGAAAGGAAAACAGGTAAAGTTTGCGAATTCTATGAAAATAATATTCGCAAAACGAATGGATGAAAAATATACAGGAAAAAAAGAAAACACAGAGATAATAAAAGAGAGAATTTAAGTGAAAGAATAGGAAGAGGATGTAGGAAATTAAATGAATATAAACCCTACGTGACAGAGCCTCCCCCCTTTAAGATATGGAAGCACTCCATGTCTACGTTATGGAGTTTAATTTCCTATAACCGTAGCTTCGGGGTGTCTGTCCTCTTCCCTCTCATCTTCCCCCTCCATCTCTGTCCAATTCCTACTCAAGTCCACTCCTCAAAGTTTCCTTCCCCCGGAATGTCTCATATGCGCGCTTGAAAGAGCGTCGCCGCTTCTGACATTTTTGAAAGATTTCCTGTGATAGCGGTGGAATATCCCTGCCACTATCGTCATCTTCGTCAGTTTTGGCGATCGTCAGGAGATGGTCGGAGGTTGGCACTGGTTTTTCCAAGTATCTCTTTAAGAGATTTAAATGGAAAACCTTCTCCTTTCCTTCAATAGAGATCTGGTAGTTAGCCTTAGAAATCTTTTTCAGGACGGTAAACGGCCCTTGCCATCCGATCTTCAGTTGGTTGTTCTCGGTAGGGAGTAACACCAAAACTTTCTCTCCTGCTTCCAGTTCTCTCTCTTCCGCGACTTTCCTGTATCGGTTAGCGTGCTTGGTGCGTGCTCGCTTAAAGTTAGTCGTTGCTAGGTCCCACCCTAGTTTCAACCGTTCCTTTAAAACCGACACATATTTACTGGCTGAGACAACTGTCTCATCAGCCTTCTCGTCTGTCAGAGACTGAAGTAAGGCTTCAAGCGGGCCCTTAATGGGTCTGCCGAATAAGAGTGTAGCTGGCGGAAATCCTGTGGAAGTATGAGGAGATTCTCTGTAGCCAAATAATGCTGCAGGAATACAGAGATCCCAATCTTCAGGTTTCACTTGTGCCAGCTTACTCAGCATCATGGTGAGGTTTCCATTAGCACGTTCCACGAGCCCATTTCCGGCCGGAGTATATGGCTTAGTGTGGATGTGCTGGGTCCTCAAGATCTTAACGATCTCATCCATCAACAGGTTTCGGTATGGAGATCCATTATCCGTCAACACTTGCTGAGGGAATCCCAACCGAGTGAAAATCTGCACGAGGGCTTCTGCGACATGCTTGGCATCTGCGCATGTTAGCGGGATAGCTTCTGCCCATAAAGTGCATGTATCGACTAAGGTCAGGATGAACCTGTTCCTTCTTTTAGTCCTTTCGAAAGGCCCTAAAATGTCGATCACAACCCGTTCGAATGGTGTTCCCATTATTGGCATTTCACCCATGTGGACTGGGGGTGCCCGTTGCTTGGGTGGCACACGTTGGCACTGGGCACAGGATTTGACATATCTGATGATATCAGTATTCACTCCTGGCCACCAATAATGAGTGGTTATACGTTGGTTTGTGGCGTTCTGTCCCATATGTCCGCTAAAGGGAAGAGAGTGCCCCATTTCTAGGATTTGGCTTCTGTACTGTTTCGGTACTAGGAGCTGGTTGTAACCTTGGTCAGGCTTGCCCGTTCTCCGATAAAGTACGCCATCCTCAGAAAAAATGTCCCCGTGCTGTTTGGGTTCCTTAGCCATGGGCAGTTTCCTAAAGCAGGGTGCCAAAGTAGGGTCCTTGTATTGCGCTTCTTTAAGTTCCATAGGTAACAAATTTGGCGCAGGCTCCCGTTCCTTCTTGGTTTGCCCTCTTGTAGTTACTGCTGCCACAATCGGCTCTTCCGGTTTCCCAATACACACGTATCTCCCGCCAAGTATGACTGGGTAGATGGGGTCATCCATAACAGCCGCTTTGATCACACCTCTGACAAAGTCAGAGTGTATCTCCACCAATGCGATGGGAAGCGCTGTAGGTGCATCACTCTTACGAACTCCACAAAGTTTGACGGTCTCTCCTGTCTCTTGACCGGGTTTAACCAGGTTTCTGGCAACAATGCAATCGTAAGAAAGCCCCGTGTCAAATAAGCAAGAAGTTTGAGAACCGTTCAAAATAACAATACCTCGCGTTGAGGGTCTATCCCCAAGAGGTTGGGAATCACTGTCAATAATTCCGCCTTGCGAGACTGTTAATAAGCATCCGATGCGTTTAGGCTCGGTGTGCTCGGTCTGATCATATGTCCCGTGCTCGGGGGTTCTCCCTTTGCCACCTTGTCCTTTCTGGCTGCGCTGCCATGTAGGGCGGTCGGGTTGATCAGACTGTTTGGGGTGGTTGGGGTACTTGTTCTTGTAGAACTTGGATTTTTCAGGAGGGGGGTTTTGAGGTCCAGTTTCTCTGTGGTTGTTTTGGTTAGAAGCCTGAGAAGATTGCTGTAGGTTATGTTTTCGAAAATGCTCCTCTGTCGGTTTCCGCTTTGTGGCCGGTAGTTCAGCCAGCGCATTGTGATAACGCTCAGACTTTTCCAAAATGTCTTCAAGTTTTTCTGCCCCCTGCTCAGCGAGAAATCTCCGGGTATCAGCAGACAAAGTGTTCTTTATTTGTTCAGTTAGAACAAGTTCCTCAAGACCTTCATAGGTAGAGGGGAGCTGCGAAAGCTCAAGGCACTTTGTTAGATATCCCTTAAGACGAGATGAGAACTGGTGAAAAGTTTCAGAATTCTCTTTCCGGCTGTTGCGAAACAGTTGCAAAAACTTGCGAGCGTTCATTTCAAAGCGCTCCAGTAACGCTTTCTTCAACACATCGTAGTCGTCTTGTTGGCTACTTTCCAGCTTAGAATAAACATCATAAGCAGAACCTTTTAGGGCCTGGGAAAGTTTCATATTCCAACGCGACCTCTCTAACCCGTACAGAGTTGCAATTTTCTCAAATTTTTCTAACCATGTGTCAATCTTCTCATTTGGACAAGGAAAAGATTCAAGAGTGAAAGACATAGCATTTAGTTGAAGAGATTGAGTGTTAGCAGGGTCAGTTAAGGAAGAATGAGGAGAAGACTCTCCATTGCTGGAGGTAGAGGCAGCACCACGACTTTGGAACTCAAGAGTTTTAAGCGCCAACTCGTGCTGTCTCTCCTTCTCTCTTTCCTCATGCTGTCTCTCCTTCTCTCGTTCGTTCGCCCTGCGAATTTCCATTTCTTCATCCATCTTCTTCTGCTGTAATAGCCGGTCTTCCGCTTCCTTCCTCTCCGCTGCTTCTTCTTTCCTCCTTAGTTCTTCTACTTTCCTCTCCGCATCATATCTCTCAAGTTCGTCCCTGACAAAAGCTTTCGCTTCTTCTCCTTCCAGTCCCTCCTCTCTCGCTTCGGCCCTGAGGAGTTGTCTAAGCTTTGCCCTCTCGGCCATATTATGTCAGTGACTGAGACACGTGGAGATAGAAAATAGGAAAAAGAATAACCTGGTTCCTACCACTTACGAGAAAAAAAAAAACCAAAAAATTCAAAAGATGATATCCTTAACCCTGGGATACCTCCTCCAAAGTAAAATCTAACTATCGCTGCTATTATCGGCAATAAAGCACTTAATGCAAAACACGACTACGCCAACTAAATGGTAGTTAAGATAACTTCTGAAAAATAAGTTGCTACAGTGGAAAAGCAAAAGAATATTGCAAAAATTAAAGAGAAAAATAATCCCTTAATTTTTAAAAATCCACTATAAGTTCGCCCCTGAAGTCAGATCGGGTAAGGGAGGGAATTAATCTGGACAAAAAGTCCGAAACACACTCCTTAACTTAGTTCAAACGCCGTTCT
Organism: Oreohelix idahoensis; assembly: GCA_024509875.1. Taxonomy (NCBI): domain Eukaryota; kingdom Metazoa; phylum Mollusca; class Gastropoda; order Stylommatophora; family Oreohelicidae; genus Oreohelix; species Oreohelix idahoensis. The sequence continues at coordinate 327,628 of JAMPIV010010794.1, read as the reverse complement.
GCCTCAGTACCCAGTGAATGTTATACACTCACCACTTTACCAGCATTTAGTATTACAATCAGCAGTTAACATATATCCCGACAAATCAACCTGTAACCAAAATGTATATTATTCAAAGATGCTGTGGAAAAAAAACTTATTAGTTTGTGTGGTCAGCACGCCCGTAAACAGATCGCTAGTCTAGGGGGTAATTATTTTTAAAAGATACACAGTCACAAGACATCACACTCTTACTCTATATCAGAATAAGAATCTTAAATACAAAATCCAGATAGACGAGTCCACGTTTGTCGTACTCGTCTTCCTATTCTAAGTTCAAAGACCGGAAACGAGCCCTCATTTGTCGTAGATTTCCGATAGGAGAATTAAGACTAGGTTTGGTCCCTTCTGAATAGGTTTGAATAGGTGATAGACTCAGTGAGAGTTAGTGAAAGGTAATAGAATTTCCACACACGTGAGATGATAGATTTTGATATAGTGGCTGTCTCTGAAAGCGAAAAGAATTCTTCTCTCTCTCTCACCTATCTTCTACAACAGTTGTTACAGCGTCAGACAGACTACACCAATATACATATTACGTATATTTCTATCACTCACAGGCACGCACATACACGTGACGACAGGTAAACACACAGACGTGGGAAAACTATAACAATGATATATATATTATCTAGAACGAGCTGACCAAACACGATTATTAAGTTCAAGAGCGATTTTAATATCAGGAAAAATCGGCTCACAACATCAAAGAAAGTACATCAAGGAAAATACATATACACATAGTCATAAAAAAATCAAGGAAATGTTGCAAGGATGATAGCCCCGTTATAATGTTAACTCTAGGTTTAGCCCGGCCCCGTTAAGAGAACAGATGATGGCGCCCGAGTCACAGATACATAGGGTTTGAGTCTAAGAGTTGTCTTTGTTTTATCTCGTAATTATATGCACAGAGTTTGAAAAAAAATCTGATTTAACCTAAGACAAAACACAAGAACTCTAGCCTTAGCAACAAATTATGCAGATTGAAAAAAAAATTAGGACAGCAACAGGGTGTCAAAGATAAAATAGTGAAAAATATCACTCAAACCAGCGTACACTCATTCATTCCGCCATGGCTTCTCATACTTGTACTCACGACTTTGCTTGCTGCCTCTTGGAACACATTGATTTTAGATTTTCACACAGACTCAAAAAATGCAGTCTTCTGCCAAGAAGTCCCCAGTTCCAAAAGACGTATTTAACTTGGAGTCTCCGGGAACGACTACTTGGGTATGCAAATTTGTTCAAATGTCTGATTAAGTCACCTAACAATTATTCCAGGCGCGGGAGTTAGCAGAGCACAGTGTCAATAGCGTAGGTTTCTAAAAAATGATGAATGTCAGGTCGGTGCCTTCCCTCCGTATAGGATTCACTTTAGTCACACCACAGATTTGTCCACAAATATAATCTAGTCGGGAAATGATTGTTAATATTCACGCCACCAGGCAGCAAATTATATAGAGTTTCTAGAAGAAATTAAGTGCTGGCTCCAAGGTCCAGTATTTATCATTACAGTCTTTGAAAACCCGTTATAGGGATATTAGTATTTCTGTCTAACTTGCACCGTCAGATCAGTGTTACTTGAGAAAACCCACGTGGTTCAAAATAAGGACTGTCTATTTCTTCACAAGTATGGAAACTACTACTAGGTGCTGGTAAAGTTAGGGTCACCCCAAAACTTTCACTGTGTGGAGGAAAAATAACACATATAATATAATAAACAGAATCTGTACTGGTTAAAACTTACATTTAAACTTGCAAGCAGAGAGCTTTGCTTATCATTTAAACTTCCCGTGACGTAAGTTATAATTAAAAATCAGCAATCCTAATAAATTAGGAACACGAGCGTATTCCGTCACCATTCATGAGGCTGGATTCTAGAGTTTATACGTTAGTTTAGAAAAATACACTCGACTGAGTATTAGCAGTTAAATTAAATTCATAAATAGCTACTCTTGCCGTTATAAGCTAGAAATTAAATTTTTTAGTCTGCTTTCCACTGAATGCTTCCCTAGAAAATATAATAGCCTACCACTTTATTTCTCTTCTGCGCTAAAGAAATAGATTAAAATGAATTAAGCGATTTAACACTTTAACACTCACAAAATCTATATATCTATCATATTAATTACCTCAACCACAGAATTACAGGTAGTCGCACAACTTAAGAATAAAATTGCTGAAAATATTTCTGGAAGTCTAGAAGTTCGACAAATTGCCGAAACAAACTGAGATCTTCGCTAACAGCTATTCTGTTTACGAGCAACCTATCACTGTGAGTCTATGAGCGAGAAAGAAATTAAAGTTTCAAACTTGGCCAATATCTTAAAATCAGACAAAGGGCCCAAACTTATTTCGCCAAGCGAAATTATCTCCCCTACTCCCAACATTTACGTCCGCTTAACGCGTGTCGTAACTGTCACCTACTGACCACGATGTACGCGTGTCAGTTTCAAATCCCAGACAGCCTGACTCCATTGCAGGGCAGTCTTCACACTACAGCTGACCATGGCCCACGGTGAGCGCCGTGTCAGTTTGGGATTTTCGAGACAAATGTCTGGATACTGACCGGTGCAGATGTAAAGTATCACACCTCACCGGGACTATGCCGAGAAGAAGCTCGCGCGCTCGGTGAGAATGTAGACGATTTGCTACGTCCTATGTTCAGCGAACCGACTTATCACGCCTTCTGACGCCCTGCAGCCCTGACATCTACGTAATATCGTCCTAGCGCGATTCTCAGTTTTAGAGAAAGGAAAACAGGTAAAGTTTGCGAATTCTATGAAAATAATATTCGCAAAACGAATGGATGAAAAATATACAGGAAAAAAAAGAAAACACAGAGATAATAAAAGAGAGAATTTAAGTGAAAGAATAGGAAGAGGATGTAGGAAATTAAATGAATATAAACCCTACGTGACACAGACATAAACTCAATCTCTGAGTTAAAGTTAAACACTGACAGCCTCAGTGACCCTTACTTTCCCATACTCCATCATCCACCCATGAAACTGCTCTGTGACATCTACCCCCCTCTCCAGATGGAAAACGGAGTTTTGCACCGAAGAATTGGGCACATACCACAGAATGCATCATGTATCAACACGTGATTGAATACAAACATATCTCACTGAAGAAGTTGTCCAATTTTTGTGACTGGATTATTTACACAAAACTTCAATGAGTAAGTCACACTCTAACCCCTACCACATTTCTCTATAATGCTTCCTACTCACATGAAGCAAATGCTTATAATAATAATGTCCTACTCTTTCACCAAAATGAAACAAATGATATAGTTGTATGCAATTACATAAGTCTTGAAAAATTCTTGCACAACTATCAGTTATTTACCCTCATCAAAATACATCACAGAAAGAAAATCATCAACAATTTCATATGATACCTGTTACAAAAGTGTTCTACATCACATTGTGAAAAATGTTAAGTTTCATACACAGCAGTGCCCTAGGTACACTACAAGAATTAAAATTTAAACAACAAACCATGATGCTTTATCACACTGCATCATTATGTCCTATAACAACAACCAAAAAACGTATAACAACCCAAGATGTCATATTTATAACTTAAGTCCTATAACATTTAACGCATTCCATTATTCAAAGAATAATCCACAATTTTTAACAAGGTTTCAGTGAATGGTGTAATTTACTAGTATCCAACACCAAAGCTTTTACTTCTTCCTAATCCATTCTTAAAAGATCTAATTTCCTTCACTGCGATCAGTTTAATTCACGAAGATAAATCTAACTTAAGTTGTCCAATCCAAAACTTTGCTTGGTCAAAATTGTAACTGTGAAGTTCTAGCAGATATTGATAACTCTTGCTCCACTGCTTCCTAAATTTCTACGACTATGCTCATTTCAAGAATGAGTTTCCCAGCTGCTTGATTCTCTTAGGAAAACAAAGTTGATACCCACATTTTTATAACTCATTGTAATCCTTTCAGACAGAGGCATATCCCATTACAATTTCAACACATGCTATATCAATTGCTATCCTTAAGGGTATGGTGTGAGGTTTTTATTGGCTCTAGGATCAGTATAGTACTGACAATTACAGAAATAAAATTTCTGCAGAAAATGGTGAAGTCCCAGTGTCTGAGAGAACTACTGGTATCACAACTTAGTTATGGCTGTGAATGATCTGATCTCGAAAAATTTGTAGTTAAGGTGGATGTTGAAAAATGGAATGCAATGGATTTGTAAGTTTACTTATGATTTACAAATATTTATATTTATATAGATATATATATTACAACAAGTTTTCCAATTATAGGAAACAAATTTATATCAGCTGTGCTGTTAATTAAGTATACATATATATAATTTATCAGCTATGCTGTTACTTTTGTCTCTTGCTATGCTACTCAGTTTTTCGTCCTTGACAGTTAAATGCTCGCAATTGCTGACAGAAATGGTACTAATGTGTACTCATCTCTCAAAAGTTCTGTCCTTCTTAGTTTGATTCACACAACACCTGCTGATGATCGTTTCGTTAGCCCACCCAAGACTGAGGGGAACTAAAGATGTAGCTCCTGTGCAATCACTGTGCTCCTGCGAAGTTCCAGGCAGCTGGATTGACTGGACATATGACCTCAGGTTGGATGACACGAATAAAACCTGTAATAAGTAAAAATAGGGGATAATTTCTGTCATCAAGCCCACCTGTTTCTAGTGGGTATGAGATGAGCGTGTCTCAGGTGTCTGCATGTAGGATGAATGACAACATGGCTCAGTATGAGTTAGCAATAGCGAGACAAGACAGGTGTCTACTTGCAAAACATTCTTTCTGATAAATTAATACATGGATACATCCAATAATATAAATTCAATACATGAATACATCCAATAATATAAATTCAATACATGAATACATCCAATAATATAAATTCAATACATGAATAAATCCAATAATCTGTACACCTAGGTGTGATACAACCATTTCCTTCCCCCTATAATATACCAGGCCCTCTCTGACAAGTGCTATACTGGCTGGTAACATATATCCTAACAATATTGTTGTGTTCTGATGATAGGAGTTATATGAGACGAGGACTGTTTGGTTATATATATATCAGGTTGGAGTTATAGGAGACAATATATTGGAGTTATACGAGACAATAGATTGAAGTTATATGAGACAATAGGTTGAAGTTATATGAGTCCTAACAAGGACTGTTTTGGTTATATTTCAGGTTGGAGTTATCTGAGACAATAGATTGAAGTTATGTGAGACAATAGATTGAGTCCTAACAAGGACTGTTTTGGTTATATTTCAGTTGGTTTTCGTCTTCATCAATCATATCAGGAAATACAATCATTATACCTAATTCCCCAAGATACAATCAGTAACCTGATACATTCATAGTGAAACAATTTATATTAAATATATACAGGTGTAGGTAGTGTAAATGACACACCACAAATACAGACATTATATATATATATATCTGCTGTAGGCCTATTTTCCTACAAGTTTATAGTAAATATATTTACCCTCTAAGATTTTAAACAGGCCAGTCGACTTTAGTGAAGTAAGAGTTCCCGGTCAATGCAGGTGAGCAATAAATCAGTCTGACAGCTTCTCTTCTTCAGTCGGTCGTCTAGCTGGCTTCGTGTTGGGGTGTGCGTGATTTTGAATAAAATCTCGCCCGTATATATAGGTACCTGCGGTAACGTTTACTGCTTAAGGAATGGTTTTGATTGGGTCTCGGCGTGGCAAGCTGATTGGTTATATGCGGTTTAGTACCATCCGCCGTACAATCCGTGACCGAGACGATTCCCGAAAAAACAGGGCTTATGCCTAATTTTATTCTGTTTTCCGCCATATTGGGAGACAAGATGGCCCCAACCGAGTTCCGAAAAACAGGGCTTATGGCTAATTTTATTCTGTCTCAGAGACTGGTGAACGTTGCTCGTTGATTGGCTGAGGGATATTTGTATCTCGACATAGTGATTAACTAAGAAGTGGGTTTACACACTCGTTTCACGACATAGCCCCATCCTTTCCTAGCTGTGACCTGTCATAGCTGACGTGTAAACACCTGCTGTAGTTAATCATTTTGCGTCTGTCCTTCCAGAGTAATAGGGTGTCGACTTAAAAAATCAGCTCCTACATTGTCTCTTCCCGGAATGTAATTCACGGTAAAGGAATAAGGCGCCAGAAGCAGACTCCACCTTAACAATCTCGAATTTAACTTTCTAGATGCAGCCAAGAATGTTAAAGGTTGGTGATCGCTTTGGACAATGAAGTGTGTCCCATACAGGTAAGGTGAAAATTTGTCGATGGACCAAATTAGAGCCAAACATTCTTTCTCTATGGTCGAGTAATTCAACTCAGCTGCATTCAGCTTCCTACTGGCGTAGGCGACGGGTAAAAGTTCCTCCGGCTGGACTTTTGATTGCTGCAAGAGAGTTGCACCAATACCTATACTGCTAGCGTCCGTCCTTAATACAAATTCCTGTGTGATATCGGGTAGCGTAAGGATGGGTTTGCTGGTGAGTTTTGCTTTTAGCTCTGTGTAAGCTTTTTCACAATCAGCATTCCATTGGATTTTGTCAGGCTGTCCTTTCTTCGTTAAGTTGGTTAATGGTGCACACAGAGAGTTAAAGTGGGGTATGTATTTCTGATAGAACCCACATAATGACACGAATGATCTCACATCTTTCTTTGTTTGAGGTCTGGGTGCCTTCTTTAACTTCTCTATATTCTTTGGGTCAGGAGACATATGACCTGTAGAAATAGTGTGACCTAGGAATTCCAACTCCTTACAACCGATATAGCACTTGGTTGGACGTGCAGTCAATCCAGTTTCTCTCAGTCTGTCAAACAACATGGAGAGCGCTACTATATGCTCTTCAAATGTGTTTGTAGCAACAAGAATGTCATCCATAAAGTTAGTGATATGGGGATTTTGTAGAGGTTCCAACAATTTCCTCATCATTCTTGAAAAGATACTTGGAGCATTTTTCAGTCCAAAGGGTAGTACATTAAACTCGTAGTGTCCGTCTGATGTACTAAATGCCAGCATTTTCCTAACTTCTGGTGGTCAGTAACCTTCATATTGTACTCTAACAGATTCGTACGACCTGGCTTATCTGTGAGCACATCAGATGGGTTTCCAACATTTTCTGAACCATCTTCTTCTGCTCTGGAGTTAAATGTTCACTAATGTTTACTTGAACATAATCCTCTGTAGTTGTGAGTGAATATTCCATAGAGTGAAGTGGTTCATCGTGCATTTCAGTTGCAATGGCTAGGGTCATGATATGTGCAACTTCTGATGATTCCTTGTCATAGTATTTTTTAAGAAGATTGACATGATATACCTTCTCCTTTCCTTTCTTGTCAATCTTATAATTGGTCCTGGAAAGTTTTTCCAGTATGACATAGGGTCCCTGCCATCCAATCTGCAATTTATTATTGCTGCTTGGCAACAGTAATAACACCTTTTACCCACCTCCAGTTCCCTATCCTTTGCTTTTTTTGTTGTAGTACGCAGCATGCTTCCTCCTGGCCTGTCTTAAGTTGTCATTTGCCAGTTTCCAACCTGTTTTCAATCGAGATGTCAACTCGTTGACGTATTGGTATGAGGAAGTCACTGTTTCCTCTGCTTTTTCATCAGTCCATGTCTGCAGCAATGCTTCCAGTGGACCTTTTATTGGTCTTCCAAACAACAATGTAGCTGGAGCCAATCCAGTTGAATTGTTGGGTACTTTCCTATATGCAAATAGTGCAGCGGGTAAGTATGTATCCCAAGTATCAGGTTTTTTACTCGCCAGCTTTCTAAGGATTGAAATTAGCGTACCATTGAACCGCTTTACTTGAACGCTCCCTTGGGCATGGTAGGGACTACAATGATAGTGCCTGGCTTGAAATATCCTGAATACTTCTTATGTTAGCTTTCCCTTAAACTGAGAACCATTGTCAGTCAATATCTGATGCGGGAAACCTAATCGGATGAATATTGTCAACAGGGCCTCTGCCACATGCTTAGAATCTATAGCTGACATGGCCACTTCTTCTCCCCACATAGAGCAAGTATCAACCAAGGTTAAGATATACGCATCTCTCTTCTTTGTCCTAGTGAGGGGTCCAACAATATCCACTGCAACACGTTCAAAAGGGGTTCCCATAATGGGCATTTCTCCCAGTGTTGCTGGTGCAGTCCTATGCTTAGGAGCTACTCTTTGGCATTCTGGACAGGATCTTACATATCTTTTTATGTCCTCTGTGATTACTGGCCAAAAGTAGTGACAGGCTATCCTTTGTCCAGTGGCCCTATTCCCATTTGTCCACTGAAGGGTATAGCATGTCCTAGCGTCATAACCTTCTCCCTGTAAGATTTTGGCACTACTAGCTGTCCATGCCCTTTAGGTCGTGTTCCAGTTTTTTTGTAGAGTAGGCCATTCTTCATATAAAAGTCTCCTTTCTTTGGAGGGTTATGTGCTTTAGGCAATTTGCCAAAACAAGGCTTCAATGTGCTGTCTGCTGCTTGAGCCTTTTTCATCTCTTCTGGATGAGTATTGATAGAATGTGCCTCCATTTTCCTGGAGCTTTCCCTGGTCTGGACTGTTGCCATAACTACAGGTTTTATAGGTTCTCCAAGGAAAACATACCTACACCCCAAAATCAAAGGGTAAATAGGGTTGTCCATCACTGCTGCTTTGATTTCTCCTTCCACATAGCGAGATCTTATGTTGATTCGGGCTATGGGTAATGTCATGGTTCTTGATCCCTTGATCGGTCCTCTGATTTCCACTGTTTCTGTGGTTATCTGGTCAGGACTCACTAGAGAAGAGCACACAACTGAATCAAAGTCCAATCCTGTGTCATATAAACACGGTACTTGAGTGACATTCACGGTCACTTCCTCACAGACAGGGGGATGATGGAAGTCCTTCTGACTTACTGCCAGTTCCTTCCTTCCCTGCTTCCCTGTTGTAAGACATGCAGCATGATGAGGAGGATTCTTCCTTCTGCAGTCCGCAGTATTGTGGTTACTCATTAGACAAGTTTTACACCACATTCCTTCCTTCCGGTAAGGTGTCTTATCCGATCTTAGAGGGTTTTTGTCCTTTTGGTCAAATCTTTGTTTGTTCCTGGTAGTATGGTCCTTTTGTTAAAATTTGGTATAGTTTTGTGATGATTTGAAGTTTTCACCCTGCTTCTTCTTATTTCCTAATAATTCTGCCTGAGCCGCTTGATATCTCTCAGCAACAGTTACAATATCTTCCAATCTCTCTGCTCCTTGTTCCATGATAAACTTCCTCATTTCTTGAGGTATGGACTCTTTCACTTTCTCCATCATTATCATTTCTTTCAGATCCTGACACTTTCCTAAACTACTCCATTTTTCCAAATAGGTTTCCAATCTAGCAGAGAATTGGTGATAGTTTTCTCCTGGAAGAAGTTTAGCTGTTCGGAAATTCTTTCTATATGATTCTGAGTTCTTTTCATATCTCACAAGCAGTGCCTGCCTCAGGATTTCATAATCTTCCTGGTCATCTCTTGAGAGCTTCAAATATACATCGTAGGCCACACCTCTCAATCCCTGAGATAGTTTAAGACTCCACTTTTCTTTCACTAAGCCATAGGTAGTGGCAAGTCTTTCATATCTATCCAGGTACGACTCAATGGCATCTTCTTTCTCAACAAATGGGTCCAGATGAAAATTCATGGCCCCACTTGAGGTGCTCTGGCTGGAGCTACTCTCAGAGTGAGGTGAGCTACCACCATTATTGCCATTAGTTGCCTGAATTTCAAGCTCTTTTAATCTCAACTGATGGTCTCTCTCTGCTTGTAATTTCCTTTCCTCAGCGTCAATTTTCTTTGCCTCATTTTCAGCCTCCAATTTCTTGGCTTCAACTTCTAATCTTTTGGTTTCTCTCTCAGCATCCAGTCTTCTGCCTTCTCTCTCAGTTTCCAGTCTTTTGCCTTCTCTCTCAGCTTCCAGTCTTTTGGCTTCTCTTTCAGCTTCTACTTGCAATTTCCTTTCCTCTCTATCCATGTGTCTGTCCACTTCTGTTATGACATACTGAATAAGAGCATCACCTGTCATATTTAATTCCTTACCCATCTGCATGACCGCAGTCCTGAACTTCACTAAATCATCCATGGCGTTACTTAGAGAGGGTATGTAATTTTGCTATATCCAAATTATTGTAATTAAACTTAATTAATTTAAATTAACAAATAATTTCCGTGCAACTTTGTGAGCATCAACTATTTACTGAGTACTAAATAGTACTCCTCCTAAGAAAATAATAAAAAATCATATTTATGATTTTTTTCTTCAAAAATCTATTTCTGTTGTTAACTATGGGTGGCACAAGATAGAGTTAGTAGATAGATGAATAGACTAAGTATGGCTCAAGGTATATAGAAATATCCCAGGAACGAGCGCCCAGTGTGGCATGGGGTTTTTATTGGCTCTAGGATCAGTATAGTACTGACAATTACAGAAATAGAATTTCTGCAGAAAATGGTGAAGTCCCAGTGTCTGAGAGAACTACTGGTATCACAACTTAGTTACGGCTGTGAATGATCTGATCTCGAAAAATTTGTAGAGAAGAGACAGTCATAAATTGCCACCCCCGCTGTGTAACTAACTGTGATATTAAAACAAGGAAACAGATTTTACTTATCAATGATAAAATTGACAAGTCGTTCAAATACAATTTCCTTATTATTTATTTAGTATATACACTATCTACTCTTGTGCTGAAGGGTGGATGTTGAAAAATGGAATGCAATGGATTTGTAAGTTTATATATGATTTACAAATATATATATACATATATATATATATATATATATATATATATATATATATATATATATATATATATATATATATATATATATATATATATTACAACAAGTTTTCCAATTATAGGAAACAAATTTATATCAGCTGTGCCGTTAATTAAGTATATATATATATATAATTTATCAGCTATGCTGTTATTTTTGTCTCTTGCTATGCTACTCATTTTTTCGTCCTTGACAGTTAAATGCTCACAATTGCTGACAGAAATGGTACTAATGTGTACTCATCTCTCAAAAGTTCTGTCCTTCTTAGTTTGATTCACACAACACCTGCTGATGATCGTTTCGTTAGCCCACCCAAGACTGAGGGTATGTATGAGGAGATGTAGCTCCTGTGCAGTCACTGTGCTCCTGCGAAGTTCCAGGCAGCTGGATTGACTGGACATACGACCTCAGGTTGGATGACACGATTAAAACCTGTAACAAGTAAAAATAGGGGATAATTTCTGTCATCAAGCCCACCTATTTCTAGTGGGTATGAGATGAGCGTGTCTCAGGTGTCTGCATGTAGGATGAATGACAACATGGCTCAGTATGAGTTAGCAATAGCGAGACAAGACAGGTGTCTACTTGCAAACATTCTTTCTGATAAATTAATACATGGAGACCTCCAATAATATAAATTCAATACATGAATACATCCAATAATATAAATTCAATACATGAATACATCCAATCATATAAATTCAATACATGAATAAATCCAATAATCTGTACACCTAGGTGTGATACAACCATTTCCTTCCCCCTATAATATACCAGGCCCTCTCTGACAAGTGCTATACTGGCTGGTAACATATATCCTAACAATATTGTTGTGTTCTGATGATAGGAGTTATATGAGACGAGGACTGTTTGGTTATATATATATATCAGGTTGGAGTTATATGAGATAATAGATTGGAGTTATACGAGACAATAGATTGAGTCCTAACAAGGACTGTTTTGGTTATATTTCAGGTTGAAGTTATATGAGACAATAGGTTGAAGTTATGTGAGACAATAGATTGAGTCCTAACAAGGACTGTTTTGGTTATATTTCAGTTGGTTTTCGTCTTCATCAATCATATCAGGAAATATAATCATTATACCTAATTCCCCAAGATACAATAAGTAACCTGATACATTCATAGTGAAACAATTTATATTAAATATATACAGGTGTAGGTAGTATAAATGACCCACAACAAATACCAACATTATATATCTGCTGTAGGCCTATTTTCCTACAAGTTTATAGTAAATATATTTACCCTCTAAGATTGTAAACAGGGCCAGTCGACTTTAGTGAAGTAAGAGTTCCCGGTCAATGCAGGTGAGCAATAAATCAGTCTGACAGCTTCTCTTCTTCAGTCGGTCGTCTAGATCGCTTCGTGTTGGTGGGTGCGTGATTTTGAATAAAATCTCGCCCGTATATATAGGTAGATGAGGTAACTTTTACTGCTTAAGGAATGGTTTTGGTTGGTTCTCGGCGTGGCAAGCTGATTGGTTGTATGCGGTTCCGTACCATCCGTCGTACAATCCGTGACCTAGGCCGACTCCCGAAAAACAGGGCTTATGCCTAATTTTATTCTGTTTTCCGCCATATTGGGAGACAAGATGGCCCCAACCGAGTTCCGAAAAACAGGGCTTATGGCTAATTTTATTCCGTCTCAGAGACTGGTGAACGTTGCTCATTGATTGGCTGAGGGATATTTGTATCTCGACATAGGGATTTAACTAAGAAGTGGGTTTACACACTCGTTTCACGACAAAGGGCATTGATTTAATCAAAAAGGTCATGCATTAAGCCATGACTGCATAAGTGTTGATATCTACAACTAATTACCATGAGACAGTTTGTTATTTAGCACACTGCTGATGCCCTACCCTCAACAACTATAACAATGTGCAATGTATGTAGTCAAATATCATGATCACAATAAATTAAACCGTCAACATTTCAAAATTTAAGTATGCAATATTATCTAAACTATATAAGTACATCAGCAAAAAATATTGCTCTCTGGCATCTGGTACTCTGTAAAGATCATCAAGGTATGAGATTTCTGAAAACCATTTATTCTGTAGACCCTCTCAGCAACTTGATGCCCGATCACCATGTCAAGACACTGTCAGTGGTGCCAAAATGAGATTCCAGTAGTACCAATACAAGGCTTATCTATCCTACTGGATACCTAAATTCTGGAAATAAAATAATGATCCAGATTAGGAAAGCATATGTGGCCAATTTCCAAAATGCATTCTTTCTATTCATGCCACATAATACTCCACTGTCCATACCACTCAAACATTCTCTTTCGTGGTAAACATACATAATTAATTGACAGGAACATAAGCTCAGAGATAAATTTAACATGGCATGATCTGAACCCCACATATTGTGTCTTGACTACCAGGGTAGTAGGTTTTCCTTTCATATCATGGGTCACCAATTGCTCTGTTTTCCCATCAGCTCTCGACTATCTTACAACATAAAATGTGTCACACAATCTAACACATCTCTTGCCAGCACTCAAGCAATTTCACCAACTATCACCACACAGATCACAAAAGTATCTCCAGATAGCATAGTATCTTCAATAATGTGAAAAGATCATCTATGTTCCACTTATCTGGTGGTAACGTTTTGATGGCATTAAACATCAACAACTTCAGTGGCTCTTTACTTTTTTCTGCACATTTGCCTTTGAAATTGTAAGCCAGTAATAATTCTAACTGAGCTGTAATTCCAGCACCTTCTCCCTTGAGACCATCTATTACTGTCTTCCACACCTCTTTCTTAGCAGATTCAGTAGCTTCCGTTACTGCTACTTTGGCTACAGATGCAGTATGCTCCATGTTATCCTTTTTGCATTGAATTTCTGCATCTCCAGTTTCCTCCTTCAAATCTGACAGATCTGCATCAGACATAGTCTCATGTTGCTCCTCCAAAGATTTAACTTGATCTTTCAATGCCTCGGCTTGCTGCTCTAATCTTTGTTTACCAGCCTTAAATTTCTCTTCTAGTGCTTGAACTTTATCAAAGAAACTCTTGCCTAAAGCATTACCTTTCTCCTTCCAACGAGACGACAGGACCCTGCAATGTTCCTCTTTAACTTGAGTATTACCTTTATACTCAACTACTATCCTGTTCCTATCCAACTTGAATTCATCATCTATTCGTTGAATACCATCTCTGTATTCCTTTACTAATAACTGCTCAACAATCTTGAGTTTTCCTTCTAATATTGTACACTTTTCCTCGAAGGTTCCCTCTTCCTGAATCAATTTGTCTATCTTTAACTGATCTTTGTCACACCAAAAACCCATTTTTGGCAAACAAATCTTCTTGGGATGCATGGTATTTTTCATCATGCACAGGCCTTGACACTCCCTTTGTTGTCTCATAGACTTTTGTAGAAATGTGTGCCTTCTCACTAACACCCCTTTGGATTCCTCCCATAGGGCATAAGTTATCTTTACTCCTAACCATATCATCACTGATCATAGTCTTCTTCAGTGGTACATCTACAGTCCTGTTGGACAATTTACCAACTGAGGCTGAAGTATCTTCACGATGGTTATCTGATTGTACAGTAACACCTTTCCTCGCAGTCTGAACAGAACCACTTCTTGTTTCGGTTTTAACCATGTCCTCTGCTACATTAGTCTTCCTTTTGAGATTCAATTTTGGTCTCTCCCTATACTCTGGCTGTACAGTAGTCTCGAAGGTACTCTTCATTTTCAAACAGTAAACTTTCATCTTATCTCCCGTCTTAACCTTTACACTCGAGTCATACACCTCGTATGTATCACCATTCCTTATTGCTAACGCCAATCTCTCAGAGCTATCCTCCTTCTTCTGTTTTCACAAGTTCTACTGCACTCTTGCATCGGCTCCTCACATGATGATGAAAATGAATCATCCATGGAACCTGCAGAATTGCCCATGTCTAAATTTCTCTGAGCAATAGCTAATGAAATTGAAAGTGGGTAATACTATTTAATGAAAATAGTACCACTTAAGACTCTTGCTACAACAGCAAAGCAAGAAATATTAATGAAGTAAATGAATACTTAAATAATTAATAATGCTTACCTAAAGCACTCACTCTCAATACTCACACATACCAAGTCATGCATAAAATAAAAAAAATCTAATTGACATTCAGGAAGACGAGATGAAGTATGATGTTGATGAAATACACTACAATTACAAGAAAGACAAACAATAACCCACAGGCGGGGGGATAACAGATGATAGCTAAAGAAAAGTAGATATAGGTGTATAATACCACACCTGCAAACAAAACAACCACAATGAAACTGTAAAATAAACTTATTTACAAGATAGAAGAAAAGACACTAGAAAACCCCATATAAACATCACATGAGAGAAAAATAATTTACATGACAATGGATATACAAACAAGATTTGAAAAACAAGACTTGAACAGCTAACACCAATAAATGTTCAAATAATTCCACGGCGCACTAGACACCGAGTCTCTCCAAGACCGGACCTCCCATACTTACTTACTTAGTCGTTCCCCTTCTACCGTGAGGTGTAGAGGTTTGGAAGAGAGAGCGCCAGACTATCCTATCGGCTGTCTTCCTCCTGGCCTGGTTCCATTCTAGTCCTCGATCCTTCAAAGATTGTCTAATGTTGTCCTCCCAGCGCACTCTGGGTCGTCCTCGGGGTCTGGATCCTTGGCTCTTTGTTTCCCATGCTTGTCGTGGTATCCGATCTTCTCCCATTCTGCAGACATGGCCAAACCATCTTAATTGGGACTGTTCTACACTGGAATTAATTTTACAAGACCTATAGACAGATCAATACACGTTCCTTCCGGGAAAGAAAGGTGTATTAATCTCACACAAAAATGTAGCCAGAAATAAACGCAACAAATACAAACACTGCAACAATGAATGACCACCAGAAAAGTTTTGAGTGGTATATAAACAGAAAAGTATATGTTGCAAGAAAAAAAAACTTATCTTTGAAGTAGTGTCTTGAATGACAGGTCCAATCAAGATATTGAAAGACTGCAGTAACAGTTTTAGAAGTACTGGGCGACAGCACTCCAGCTCACTGACACAAATTCTGAATAAAAAGAAGCAGAAAACTATTAACATCTAACGAAATTTATAATATAGGCTAAACATTAACGTATACACTAACGCTGCACATAATATAGCTCTAATTCTAATGTAAAATATGTTTACTGCAATAATCACTAAACAAAAAGTAAACATAAACTATTGACCCAAACTACTTAAAGAAGAAAAGTATCTAACCTAATGTTCTACAAAATAACACAATACATCTGAAAAAGAACAACAAGTATTATATTCAAAATATCACAGAGCAATTTCAATACACTCAGCACAGCACAGAAAACAAAAACTGATAACAACAGATTCGCAGGAAAGAAGTAAACAGACGAAAACAAACTGCGCCGACCAGATGAAAACACACCTCACAAAGAAATTTACACAGACGATCACAACAGAAAACGAATGCACAAGCAATCCATACTAATTTATAAAAATAATACGTATCTTATAGTCTTGAAGCTGCTTGAAGATCTTATACTGCGTTGTCCAATCCGTAGAAATGATGTCTAGTGGTCACGATGATGATGTAACAGCCACAAGTTTACAGCACCAAGACAGTCAAACGTAGAAGATTACACATTACAAACTGGAAGCCAGCACAGTACTTGAAAGATCCCTCGTCCGTGATGTCATAAATCAGTTCTAGGCCTAGCAGACTGTAGTTTCCTAACCAGTGAGCGACTGAATGCAGCAGTCCGTAGTAACACGCCTGACCCACTTACAGGACGAAAGGTCAGCATACACGATCACATAGAATGCTCCCTCTGATCCGATGTGACTGAAAATTTACAGGTAAACTGTAACTGTTCTCCGATAATCCTCGGTTACTATGCAATCCGTCTCTCCGAAATATTTTAGTACTCGCACGAGAGGTCATGAACTCTTACCCCGTGTCCGGTCTATCGGTGTCACTGATGTAAAATATTCTTCTAGCCAATTCTGTATATAATTACTTGAAAATAAACTTGAAACAACTGCTACCGTGCTCCTTTAAACTTGATTTGAATACAAAGCTTGACATGCAGTTCTCAGACAGGTCAGTCCTCAGCCGTTTTGTCAATCATCTTTATAATTTGACGTTTATTATTTTGCGTCAATTACTTTGTCATTTCTAAACTGCAGCACCGGGTATATATTTCAGCAAAACGATGGTGTGAGGTGGGGGTTGGTTGATTTTCTAAAAAGCTGCCCCAGGTTTCCAAAATACTCCTTTTGCGAGCCTCCAAGTTGTCAGAAACTGTTTAAACGACGATGTTCCCAGATGTCAGAATACTGTATGATGTACCCTGCTTGTCAAGAACACTATTATTATGGTGGGTGTGGGTTGTATGTAGATGAAGATCAACAATGGCTCGTACGAAATAACCCAACACACTGGTGTAAATCACTTATCCCAAGTGATTGTGATTGGCGGCATGAAACATCGCCATATAAATTCTACTCCAATATAGCTACAAGGCGGACAATACTCAACGCCTTACTCCACCGTAGCTCCAAAGGCGGGACCAACTCGTCGCCTTAATATGTTCTCCACGAACATTACTCAAAGTTCCTCCAGAACACTCCCAGGCGGGAAGACATCGCCTCTACAACAATATGTCAGACATAATCACAATATTCATAATCACTATATAATATCTCATCTGTCACATAATACGAGCACCCAGCTCGACCACAAATCACAGCCTCAAGCGCACAGCTCGGCTATCAAACACAGACTCCCACTAGTCACATCCTGGTACTCTCTCAGCCACCCAGACTTGTTCACCAAACACGCTTTCTCCATGCGCACGCTCCAAGTCACAACATACTGACATGAAGTCAGACATAATTTCAATCCCTGATTTAAAGTTAAATATTGACAACCCCAGTGACCCTTACTTTCACTCACTCCATCATCCACCCATGCAACTGCTCTGTGACAACACCCTTACCGAAACCAGACTTAACACCTACAGTAAATTCTCTCGATCTGATCAGACATCGGCAATAAAACTCACAGTGTGCGTTTTACACGTTCTGCTTCATATGGCCGTTCCCAGCGATCAATGTCTTTCATCTCAAATCTTTCACCGAGAATAATTAACTATAGGCGAACAGATCAAAGAAAAGTAATAGACGATAGTCTTACTTCTTATCCCTGTCGAGAACGAATTAACACGATTCGATTCTCTCATCAAAGAACTTAGCTTAACAGTAATAAAATGCGTTGCTAAATAAGAAAGGAAAAGACAAAGGTTTGAATGGGAGAGTATTCGCTAACAATCGAGCGTACGCGAAAAAAGGTAAAAGAGCGAAAGAAGGTAACAGACAAGTGTAGAATAAAGAAAAGATAATAGAAATTTATTAATCATAAATATCTGCCACAACGGGATAAACGATGCTTACACAATCTTTTAGTGCAACTTTAGCACAAATAAGCTGTGTACTACCAATTTTTATTTATTTCTTTATTTTTATTTAATTTTTTTAAAACAAAAATTCACAATTATATGAAAATGATTTTATTAACACCCCAACATATGAACTCTTGAAAATGAGATAATTTAACAGTAACATACTTACAGTACACCCGTGTATTACCGGGGCCCGAAAGGGGAGCAAAGAATAGTAACACTGTACCCTACCAGGCATGTCGTAAAAAGCAACTAAGGAGGGTTGAACATGGGGCTGGTTACCCCATCCCGTAAAAAACTTTTTACCACAAAAACTTCAACAAACATGGACAAGTCAAATAAAGAATATAAATCAACTCAGCCGCCCAAGACAGAAGAAGGTCCTCTGGAAAGGAGGCGCATGAAGCAACCTAGAGAAAGCCGAAAGGAGTCTGGGTTGTCGACTAAACTTTTTTCGTCTAGGAAAATCTCCAGGATTGGCACCTGGAATGTTCGCACTCTGTGTGAACAAGGGAAAACTGCACAGGTAGCAGCAGAAATGACAAATTACAGGATTGATATCCTGGGTTTCTGCGAGACACGGTGGAAAGGCATAGAGAAGATGAGATTGATCACAGGAGAAATGGTGTTGTCCTCAGGACATGAGGAGGAAAGAGCCAACCACAGTGAAGGGGTGGCTCTAATGCTGTCCAAGGAAGCACAGAAGGCACTTATAGAATGGGAAGCACTGGGACCCCGAATTGTAACAGCAAGGTTTAAATCAGTCAAAAAGAAAGTAAATATAAACATCATTCAGTGTTATGCACCAACAGACGATAAAGAAGAATCTGTGAAAGAAGACTTTTACACCAGACTACAAAGTGTCTTGGACAATAAGAAAAGAAAGGACATCACAATTTTGATGGGGACCTAAATGCGAAAATAGGAACAGACAACACTGGCTTTGAAGAAATCACGGGAAAGCATGGATTAGGTATGATGAACGAGAATGAGGAACCATTAGCAAACTTCTGTGCTTCAAATCAACTAGCTATAGGAGGAAGCATATTTCCACATAAAAGAATACATAAAGCAACATGGATATCACCAGACCACAGAATTGAGAATCAGATTGATCACATATGCATAAGCAAGAGGTTTAGGTCATCATTGCATGATGTGAAAGTATGTAGCGGAGCAGATGTTGTATCAGACCACCATCTTCTGTTGGCTAAAACAAAATTAAAGAAATTTACAACAGCATATAGCTATAGACAACAGTATAATGTGGGATATCTAAGAAATCAGGAAATAAGAGAAAAATTTTCAATCACAGTATCCAATAAATACCAAGTACTCCAACAGCTGGAAGATGAAACAGATACGGAACACCACTGGCAACAAGTACAAAATATATGGAACGAGACATGTGAAGAAGTACTGAGAAAAAGAGAACATCAGCACAAAGCATGGATAACAACAGAAACCATTAGTAAGATAGAAGACATGAAAAACAAGAAAACAGATTTAAACAGAAGCAAAACCAGAAGCTCCAAAGCCAAGGCTCATGAAGTGTACATAGAAGCAAACAAAGAAGTAAGAAGAAACATCAAAAGAGACAAGATGAAATATATTGATGATTTGGCAAGGGAAGCAGAGGAAGCTGCAGCCAAAGGAAATATGAGGGATATGTACAACAACACAAAGAAGCTAACAGGGAAATATAAGCAAGCAAATGGCCTCATAAAAGATAAGAATGCAAAATTGCTTAGTAATATACAAGAACAAATGAAGAGATGGACAGAACATTTTGAGGAACTTCTCAATAGACCATCTCCAACTAATCCCTCAGACATCCAGCCAACAGAAGAGGAGCTACAAATCAGCTGTGAACGAACAAGTAGAGAAGAAATAAAGAAAGCCATAAAGCTTCTGAAATATGGAAAAGCAGCTGGTCCAGATTGCATTCCAGCAGAGGCCATCAAAACAGATATTGATACCTCTGCAGAGATATTATACAAACTACTTGGCAAAGTCTGGGAGAGAGAGGAAATACCAGCAGAATGGAAGGAAGGTTATCTGGTCAAATTGCCTAAGAAGGGAAATTTGCAAGAGTGCACACATTATAGAGGAATAATGTTACTATCAGTGCCAGCAAAAGTATTAAACAGAATCATCCTGGAGAGATTAAAAGAGTCCATAGACAAGCAACTGAGAGATGAACAAGCAGGTTTTCGACAAAATAGATCCTGTACAGACCAGATAGCCACATTGAGAATAATAGTTGAACAAAGTCTGGGGTGGAATTTACCGCTATACATCGGATTCGTGTACTATGAAAAGGCATTTGACTGTGTAGATAGAGAATCGCTTTGGAAATTGATGAGGCATTATGGAGTTCCCATGAAGATCATTAACTTAATAAAGAAGACGTTTGAAGACATGACATGCAGAGTTCTTCATGAAGGACAACTTACAGAACCGTTTAGGATTAGAACGGGAGTAAGACAGGGATGCCTCTTGTCTCCATTTATTTTCTTACTAGCAATAGATTGGGTTATGAAAACATCGACATCACACAACAGAAATGGAATCCAGTGGAATCTGACTAAACAGCTTGATGATCTGGATTTTGCAGATGACTTGGCTCTTCTGTCCCATAACTATAATCAGATGCAAGAGAAAATGAAAATTCTCGATGAGAGGTCACAAAAAGTGGGCCTGAAAATACACAGGGAAAAGACAAAGATTATGAGAATAAATGCACGAAATGATAACAAGGTTGAACTTGAAGAAACACCACTAAAGGATGTAGAATCGTACACATATCTTGGAAGTAATATAGACAAAGTTGGAGGGACAGACAGTGATATCAAAATAAGAATACAAAAAGCAAGAGGAGCTTTCATTGCATTGGGAATCATATGGAGAACAAGAGAAATCAAGTCCAACACGAAAATAAGAATCTTCAACTCAAATGTGAAGTCAGTCCTATTGTATGGCTCTGAGGCATGGAGAACAACAAAAACAACAACCAAAAAGCTACAGACTTTTATAAACGGGTGCTTGCGTAGAATAGAAGGACTGAAATGGTATGACAAGGTCACAAATGTTGAATTGGTGGCAAGAACCAGTTAGGTGCCAGTGGAACAAGAGTTGAGAGGAAGACGCTGACGATGGATAGGACACACATTGAGGAGACCTGCTGATAGCATTACAAGGCAGTCCTTGTTCTGGAATCCACAGGGAAAGAGAGGCAGAGGTAGACCAAAAAACATATGGAGAAGAGAACTGGAAACAGAGGTGAAAATGATGAGGAAAATATGGAAAGAACTTGAGCGGATGGCACAGGACAGGAAGGCTTGGCATGTGTTTGTTGAAGGCCTATGCTCCTTGGGGAGCTAAAGGGTATTGATGATGATTAATACTTACAGTAGTTACATTAACAAAATGTTCCTGAAATCAAATATAAAATGTTAGTAGTAACTTGTTACTGTTGAAAATGGTCACTTGTCAGCGACTCGGCATCCATGTCGACAACTTCTCCTTCGTCAAGATCATATGCATGAATTGACAACGTGGAATCTTGATTGTGGAGTTCCAAAATCTTTGCATATCTCTGCCGATAACATCCTTCACGCTCATCTTCAACCACGCTTTTACTAGGATTAAACTTATGACAAACTCCATCTTTGGCAACTGTTTGCTTGGCTAGTATTCGATTGGAAACTGTTTCACACAAAAGCTTGTTGGTTTGTTTAGTTTTAACTAAGTTAACCTTCGAAAACACTCTTTCGACACATGCTGAGGAGTCGTATGCTTCTGTGTGCTTTTATGTGTCAATAAAGCTGTTTTGTTGGCATTAGTTATTGTACAGGAACAGACCGTACAAATCGCAGCATAGCGATTGCCAGAGTCCGGCTTTATCCAATCCTTCAGTTCGCTGTCTATTAGCCATTGTCACAAAATTAACCGTGATACAACGTTAAAATATCTCCAATGATACAACGTAGGGATAAAAACTAATGCGTAAGCTCCTAGAATACATGATAGCCCACGCCGCGGGTCATCACCCGCCATGGAAATTAAATGTTAGACTTGAAGGCCAAACGGAACGGGATGAGAACGGAGATCAAAAGGAAAAATCTGACTGAACGCGTGCTTGAAACTAGCAATGCTAAAGGACGCAAATTGGTGGGGCAAGGAGGAAAAAGTCACGTCCCCCAAGTTGACATAAAGTAAAGAAATCGACAAAAGGGACCTTGGATATTATACGCCACAGTCATTTCTTGAACGCATTCCAGAAGATTCTAGAAAATATTTGAAAAGTAACTTTTCTTAATAATAATGTTAGGAATATAAAACCTAGCTGGCCGGATGGCCCATCTTGAGCAGTGAAATAATATGCTTTCATTTATACAGACGGACAGATAATAAGAAAGATATTGACAAAAGACTGTGTTGTTCATATCAACGATCGACTGCATTGAGATAAAACATGTCACTAATTTTCAAAAAATTGTGGCCTTGAAGACGCAATTGCTAAAATCTAGTTGGAATGAAGAGACGGGGTGGGATGGTGAATTGTGGCTAAAAATAACTTTAACGGCAAAATTGTGTAGGGGAAGGCAGGGTTGGTTCAAAAAAACAAGTGTGTTTTTTTGTGAAACGCAAGTAGAGACGGACGGACCAACAGACAATAAGGCATACTTGACTGAGGTGTGACTGAAATGACTGTTTGGTAGGATATTTGAATTTGAAAAAAGAAAAGGCAGTGATTGGCCATAGATGAATATATTATCGGCGCTCAGACGCGCATTTTGTGTCAGTCATTAGAAGTTGTCCTTGTAGACACAGTGAATTATTAAGTGGTGAAATTCCCAGAAGCTATTGAAATATTTAGAGGGACGCCATCCTAAGGCCAGCAGCTCAGCTGAGTTTTGCTAGCATTTAACTGTGTTCTATATTCATAATTCTGGTAAGACTGAAATTATTTCCTTGTACATTTTAATATTTGTTTAAGGTTTCGAGTGATTTGATACTGCAATAGCATAATCTGTCCCTTACAACAAGTAAGGATTCGCTCTAGACCCCCGCCCCAGTTCAGGGTCTAGAGACAAATAAAATACATAAACTCCAGCAAGGATTATGAAGGACAGATCAAGTGTTGAGATCAGTGAAACATATCACCTATCCTATTCTATGGCAGGAAGCTAATGAATATATTTCAGAATCTGTAGTCTGGGAGAACTTATCCTATGTGAAACCAACTTGGTAAGATGTGTTGTTTGGTCAGAAAGATCTGACCCGTCTATGTGGTGTGGTTGTTGTGTAGTGTTGTGTCCAGAAATGGTTAAGAGGATGGAATTTTGACACATGGCTAATACTTTGATTGCAGAACTGTGAGTTTTAGTTGGCACCAATGCGGTGTCAACTGAGTTGTTGAAAATTACCAGAGTGGACCCGTGCAGTGACATTTTGTCAGAGCAGCCTATTATAGCCCCCAAGCACGGAGAGGTGGGGCCACCAGACTTCTGATATTGCCCCCAAGCACGGAGAGGTGGGGCCACCAGACTTCTGATATTGCCCCCAAGCACGGAGAGGTGGGGCCACCAAACTTCTGATATTGCCCCCAAGCACGGAGAGGTGGGGCCACCAGATCTCAGCACCAGAGCTACACCTTCAAGCTACGTGAGCGCCTGGTCTGCTGAGAATTCACCAACTCAAATTATTTGCTAACACACCCATAAAAGTTCCATCAATTAACTGGACAATGTGTAGTCACCATAGACAGGGAGTGATGAGGCCACCCCAACAGCACATCCATTAAATGTTCTCCCAAAATAGATTATAACTATAAACAGTAATAATATTAACTAGTCTAGTAACACACCTTGAATTTATTATGTAATATTCATGCATTTCTTTCATAATTGCTAAACTTTTCATATGTTCTGGCCAAAATAAAACCTTGGTCCAGAACAAATAAATGTAAGAAAATTACTATCAAAATTTTACACAGCTGAGTTAGTTCCGTGTATTATAACATTTTATTAATATTATTAGACTTAGTAAATATCTGTGTGTGTGTGTATGTAAACTACCACAACACATTACATATCATTACCCTAGACATTTAACGTAGCCACATTCATTAGTAAAAAAAGATAAGTGTGAGGTCGTAGTGGTAGCAAGAAGGGCCTTCTGACAATTCACAGCTCCATTTTATCTCAGGAGCCTTCACAGCTGACCTCATGCATCACACTTAGTAACATCACCATCATACAATACCATCAAATCCACTACATATATTGGGGTCTCTTTGTCCCGGGATAATTAGCCCAGTAAATATATTAGGATCTCCTGGGGGGGGAGAATTAGATTAGGGGAACACATTATTAAAATTAAAAGTGTCCCTTAAAATTAAAAGTGTCCCTGAAAATAAAAGTTGGTGAATCTTCACAGCCAGTGGTAGTTAATTAATTAATTAGAATTATTTTAGACTAGAGTAATTAGAAGTACTTTAGTGGTTTGAAATTTTATCTTGCACATTGCTAGATTTGTTTAAAAAGTATGGCGGAGCTGGCGAAATTCAGATCAGCTGCTGTGCTGACGGCAAAGGAGATGGGAATGGATGGTCAGATTTTAATTCAATATGTAACGGCTGAATGTGATAAGTATATTGAACGGGAAGAAAGAAGATTAGAAAAAGAGGCTGAAAGAAAATTAGAGTCTGAAAGGTTGGCTGAAGAGAAGAGGTTACAAATTGAGGCTGAGAATAAGAGGTTACAAATTGAGGCTGACAAAGAGGCTAAAGCATTGGAGGCAGAAGAAAAACGACAGCAAAGGGAGGCAAAAGATAAAAAGGCCGAAAGGGAGGCAGAAGATAAAAGGTTGACTGCTGAAAGGGAGGCAGAAGATAAAAGGTTGACTGCCGAAAGGGAGGCAGAAGATAGAAGGTTGCAGAGGGAGCACGAATTACGACTCAGGGAGCTGGAGCTACAAGGCCAGGCTCCTGAAAACGGTGCCAGCCCTTTTGCCTCAGATGCTACGCCCAGTCTGGGAGCCTCAACATCAGCTATGGGGTTTCATTTGGACCATTTTGTTGAGAAAGACGATGACATAGAGGGGTACCTAGGACGTTTTGAGTTATTAGCTACTACATATGGGTTAGAGAGAGAGAGGTGGAGTTTAAAGCTATCACAGGGACTGAGAGGTACTTCTTACGAAGTCTTCGCAAAAATGAACAGAGAAGACCAGGAGAATTATGAAATGTTAAAGCAGGCTTTGTTATTGAGGTACGAAAAAATGGGGAATTTTATCGTAAGAAATTTAGAAATGCCAAACTGTTGTCTGGGGAGACATACCACCAATTCTCTGCCAGACTAGAAACCTATTTGGAGAAATGGACTGCTCTGGGGAAGACCCAAGATCTTAAAGAAATGATCATGATTGAGCAATTGAGAGAGTCCATGGCTCCAGACATGAGAAAATTTCTCATGGAACAAGGTGCAGAGAAGTTGGGGGAGGTTTTAAATGTCGCTGAAAGGTATCAGGCAGCCCAGGCAGAGGTAAGTGGTGCTAAAAAGAAGCACATAGACAATTTTAAAGCTCCACAGCAATTTAATAAATTTGATAACAGGGAGCAGGGAAATAAAGGTAGGACAAACTTTGAACGGCCAAGAAATGACTACCGAGACAGAAACTCACAGTTCAATGACCAAAAATCCAATGAAAGAAAACCGTTTAACCAAGGAAAAAGATGGTGTAAATGGTGCAAGAAAGATAACCATAACACCGAATTTTGTAGAAGGAAACCTTCAAACATTGCTGCAATGAAGTCGGGGACTCAAAGATTAAAGGTTAATCCTAAGGGACAGCAGGAACCTTATCACCCCCCAGTTTGTGAGGATGTTATTTGTAATGGGGTCACCATAAGGTGCCTTTATGATACAGGTTTGGATTATGATTCAGTGGTGAAGTCTAGCCTAGTGGACCCAAGTCAGTATACCACAGAAACAGTGGAAATACAAGGGGCGACTAAGGACATACCACTCATGACACTTCCCATCGCAAGGATAACGGTGAAAACTCGCTATGTGGAAGGAGAAATCAGAGCAGCAGTGATAGATGAACCAATCTACCCTCTGATATTGGGGTGTAGATACGTCTTCTTGGGGAATCCCGAGAGACCTGTGATCATGGCGACAGTGCAGACCAGGTCACAGAAGAAGGAGGAAGAAGGTGAACCTATAAATGCTCATCCAGAGGAGATGAGGAAGGCGCAGGCTGAGGATAGGACACTCAAGCCATGTTTTAAAAAATTGCCCAAATGCCACACACCTCCGAGCAAGGGGGAATATTTTATGAAGAACAAACTCTTATACAGGAAGGCCGGAACTGGAACAAATGGTCACAACCAGCTGGTTCTTCCCACTTCATATAGGGATAAAGTGATGGAACTCGGGCATGCGATTCCCTTCAGTGGTCACATGGGGATCAGCGCCACAGGACAGCGTATAGCTTGTCATTACTTCTGGCCAGGGATAACGGAGGATATAAAAAGATATGTCAAATCCTGCCCAGAATGTCAAAGGGTAGCTCCAAAGCACTGGACTGCTCCTGCAACTCTAGGGGAAATGCCCATAGTGGGAACACCTTTTGAGAGGGTTGCAGTGGATATTGTAGGACCTCTCACTCGGACCAAGAGGAGGAACAGTTACATCCTTACTCTGGTGGACACTTGTTCTATGTGGGGAGAGGCGGTAGCCCTGCCATCAATTGATTCAAAACATGTAGCAGAGGCACTACTTATAATATTTACCCGATTAGGATTCCCGCATCAAATCTTGACGGATAATGGTTCTCAGTTCAAGGGGAAACTAACGGAAGAAGTTTTTAAGCTATTTCAAGCCAGACACTTTCATTGTAGTCCGTACCATCCGCAAGGGAACGGCCAGGTAGAGAGGTTCAACGGGACTCTCATTTCTATCCTGAGAAAGCTGGCACACGAAAAACCGGATCTGTGGGATCAATTCCTGCCCGCCGCATTGTTTGCGTACCGGGAGGTACCACATAGTTCAACCGGGATGGCTCCCGCAACTCTGCTATTTGGGAGGCCAATAAAAGGTCCACTAGAAGCGCTCTTAAGGACCTGGACAGATGAGAAGGCGGAAGAGACTGTTACCTCAACTTATCAATACGTGAACGAACTGACCACTCGTTTGAAAGCTGGATGGAAACTGGCAAATGATAATTTGAAACAAGCCAGGAAGAAACATGCATCATATTTTAATAGGAAGGCAAAGGACAGAGAACTGGCAGTGGGAGAGAAGGTGCTGCTTCTACTACCCGGTAGCCAGAATAAATTACAAATTGGATGGCAAGGTACATATACGGTTCTAGAGAAGGTGTCTAGAACAAACTATAAAATTGACAAAAAGGGGAAGGAGAAAGTTTATCATGTAAACCTGTTAAAGAAGTATCTGGACAGACCACTCCAGGAAAGCACCCCCTTACTGACCTTTGCTATCGCAACCCAAATGCAAAAGGAACCACTCACCTCACATGAATACCCATTACATCCTTGTGAAACAGCAGCACAGGTAAAAGTCAGTAAGCACCTGACTAAAAACCAGAGGGAGAGAGTTCAACAGGTTCTGGAGGAACATACAGATGCATTAACAGATAAACCAGGCCATACAAATTTGCTACAGTATGACATGAAACTGGTAGACTCAAACCCAATCTGTATGAGAGCCTATTCTATTCCGTTCGCGAAGGAGAAGGCATTGAAGGAAGAAATAGATTATTTGTTGAAGGAGGGGATTATTTCACACAGTGAATCATCTTTTAGCTCTAGTGTCGTATTGTTGAGAAAACCGTCTGGGGAACACAGACTGTGCATAGATTACAGGAAACTGAATGCTGTCACAGAAGGACAAGTGGATCCATTACCAGACACAAAACAGTTATTTGCCAGACTGAACAAGGCAAAATACTTTTCAAAGGTGGATCTTAGTAAAGGCTATTACCAGATCCCAGTGAAGCCTGAAGTGAGACCTTATTTGGCTTTTAGCACTTCGGATGGACATTATGAATTCAACATGCTACCATTCGGACTGAAAAATGCTCCGAGTGTATTTTCAAGGATGATGCGCAAATTGTTGGATCCCCTGAATAACCCATGTATCACGAATTTCATGGATGATATTCTCGTCGCCACAGAGACATTTGAAGAACACATTGAAGCTCTAGAAATGTTATTTAATAGGCTTAGGGAGGCGAACTTGACTGCTAGGCCAACAAAATGTTGTATTGGATGCAAAGAGTTGGAATTCTTGGGACACACTGTATATCAGGGTAGCATGACCCCTGATCCCAAGAACTTGGAAAAACTGCAGAGAGCACCTAGACCACAAACAAAAAAGGATGTGCGATCATTCGTGTCGTTATGCGGATTTTATAAAAAATATATCAAAGATTTTAACTCTATTTGTGCTCCTCTGACTGATCTGACTCGCAAGGGACTTCCAGATAAAATTAATTGTACTGCGCAAAGCGATTTAGCGTTCCAAGACTTAAAGGAAAAACTCACTAGCAAGCCTATTCTCAAACTACCTGATTTGACACAGGACTTTGTCTTAAGAACCGATGCCAGTAATGTAGGACTCGGAGCGGCTTTGTTGCAAAGATCATCTTCACCTGATGGGGAACTGAAACCAGTCGCTTAATCAAGCCGCAAATTGAATAAGGTGGAACAAGGATACTCAACAAGCGAAAAAGAATGTTTAGCGTTAATCTGGGCCATAAAGAAGTTTCAAATCTATCTGTATGGTAGGACTTTTGTGGTCGAAACGGACCATCAGCCTCTCGTATTCTTATCTCAGGCTAAGCATGAAAACGCAAGATTGCTGAGGTGGTCTTTATTGCTTCAACCTTATCAGTTTAGTATCCAATATATCCCAGGCAAATTGAATGTCGGTGCAGATTTCCTCAGTCGGCACCCCTGTGATCAAAATTAGAGTAATGGCAGGCGTAAGGAGAGATTTTATCTATGTGTATCACTGGTTTTAGAACTTGCCGTAGGCATGTTTTCAAGTGGGGAGATGTGTCACAAAATTAACCGTGATACAACGTTAAAATATCTCCAATGATACAACGTAGGGATAAAAACTAATGCGTAAGTTGCTAGAATACATGATCGCCCACGCCGCGGGTCATCACCCGCCATGGAAATTAAATGTTAGACTTGAAGGCCAAACGGAACGGGATGAGAACGGAGATCAAAAGGAAAAATCTGACTGAACGCGTGCTTGAAACTAGCAATGCTAAAGGACGCAAATTGGTGGGGCAAGGAGGAAAAAGTCACGTCCCCCAAGTTGACATAAAGTAAAGAAATCGACAAAAGGGACCTTGGATATTATACGCCACAGTCATTTCTTGAACGCATTCCAGAAGATTCTAGAAAATATTTGAAAAGTAACTTTTCTTAATAATAATGTTAGGAATATAAAACCTAGCTGGCCGGATGGCCCATCTTGAGCAGTGAAATAATATGCTTTCATTTATACAGACGGACAGATAATAAGAAAGATATTGACAAAAGACTGTGTTGTTCATATCAACGATCGACTGCATTGAGATAAAACATGTCACTAATTTTCAAAAAATTGTGGCCTTGAAGACGCAATTGCTAAAATCTAGTTGGAATGAAGAGACGGGGTGGGATGGTGAATTGTGGCTAAAAATAACTTTAACGGCAAAATTGTGTAGGGGAAGGCAGGGTTGGTTCAAAAAAACAAGTGTGTTTTTTTTGTGAAACGCAAGTAGAGACGGACGGACCAACAGACAATAAGGCATACTTGACTGAGGTGTGACTGAAATGACTGTTTGGTAGGATATTTGAATTTGAAAAAAGAAAAGGCAGTGATTGGCCATAGATGAATATATTATCGGCGCTCAGACGCGCATTTTGTGTCAGTCATTAGAAGTTGTCCTTGTAGACACAGTGAATTATTAAGTGGTGAAATTCCCAGAAGCTATTGAAATATTTAGAGGGACGCCATCCTAAGGCCAGCAGCTCAGCTGAGTTTTGCTAGCATTTAACTGTGTTCTATATTCATAATTCTGGTAAGACTGAAATTATTTCCTTGTACATTTTAATATTTGTTTAAGGTTTCGAGTGATTTGATACTGCAATAGCATAATCTGTCCCTTACAACAAGTAAGGATTCGCTCTAGACCCCCCGCCCCAGTTCAGGGTCTAGAGACAAATAAAATACATAAACTCCAGCAAGGATTATGAAGGACAGATCAAGTGTTGAGATCAGTGAAACATATCACCTATCCTATTCTATGGCAGGAAGCTAATGAATATATTTCAGAATCTGTAGTCTGGGAGAACTTATCCTATGTGAAACCAACTTGGTAAGATGTGTTGTTTGGTCAGAAAGATCTGACCCGTCTATGTGGTGTGGTTGTTGTGTAGTGTTGTGTCCAGAAATGGTTAAGAGGATGGAATTTTGACACATGGCTAATACTTTGATTGCAGAACTGTGAGTTTTAGTTGGCACCAATGCGGTGTCAACTGAGTTGTTGAAAATTACCAGAGTGGACCCGTGCAGTGACATTTTGTCAGAGCAGCCTATTATAGCCCCCAAGCACGGAGAGGTGGGGCCACCAGACTTCTGATATTGCCCCCAAGCACGGAGAGGTGGGGCCACCAGACTTCTGATATTGCCCCCAAGCACGGAGAGGTGGGGCCACCAAACTTCTGATATTGCCCCCAAGCACGGAGAGGTGGGGCCACCAGATCTCAGCACCAGAGCTACACCTTCAAGCTACGTGAGCGCCTGGTCTGCTGAGAATTCACCAACTCAAATTATTTGCTAACACACCCATAAAAGTTCCATCAATTAACTGGACAATGTGTAGTCACCATAGACAGGGAGTGATGAGGCCACCCCAACAGCACATCCATTAAATGTTCTCCCAAAATAGATTATAACTATAAACAGTAATAATATTAACTAGTCTAGTAACACACCTTGAATTTATTATGTAATATTCATGCATTTCTTTCATAATTGCTAAACTTTTCATATGTTCTGGCCAAAATAAAACCTTGGTCCAGAACAAATAAATGTAAGAAAATTACTATCAAAATTTTACACAGCTGAGTTAGTTCCGTGTATTATAACATTTTATTAATATTATTAGACTTAGTAAATATCTGTGTGTGTGTGTATGTAAACTACCACAACACATTACATATCATTACCCTAGACATTTAACGTAGCCACATTCATTAGTAAAAAAAGATAAGTGTGAGGTCGTAGTGGTAGCAAGAAGGGCCTTCTGACAATTCACAGCTCCATTTTATCTCAGGAGCCTTCACAGCTGACCTCATGCATCACACTTAGTAACATCACCATCATACAATACCATCAAATCCACTACATATATTGGGGTCTCTTTGTCCCGGGATAATTAGCCCAGTAAATATATTAGGATCTCCTGGGGGGGGAGAATTAGATTAGGGGAACACATTATTAAAATTAAAAGTGTCCCTTAAAATTAAAAGTGTCCCTGAAAATAAAAGTTGGTGAATCTTCACAGCCAGTGGTAGTTAATTAATTAATTAGAATTATTTTAGACTAGAGTAATTAGAAGTACTTTAGTGGTTTGAAATTTTATCTTGCACATTGCTAGATTTGTTTAAAAAGTATGGC
Organism: Oreohelix idahoensis; assembly: GCA_024509875.1. NCBI lineage: Eukaryota > Metazoa > Mollusca > Gastropoda > Stylommatophora > Oreohelicidae > Oreohelix > Oreohelix idahoensis. Next base: position 295,524 of record JAMPIV010010794.1, on the reverse strand, counting down.
GGAGCTGGCGAAATTCAGATCAGCTGCTGTGCTGACGGCAAAGGAGATGGGAATGGATGGTCAGATTTTAATTCAATATGTAACGGCTGAATGTGATAAGTATATTGAACGGGAAGAAAGAAGATTAGAAAAAGAGGCTGAAAGAAAATTAGAGTCTGAAAGGTTGGCTGAAGAGAAGAGGTTACAAATTGAGGCTGAGAATAAGAGGTTACAAATTGAGGCTGACAAAGAGGCTAAAGCATTGGAGGCAGAAGAAAAACGACAGCAAAGGGAGGCAGAAGATAAAAAGGCCGAAAGGGAGGCAGAAGATAAAAGGTTGACTGCCGAAAGGGAGGCAGAAGATAAAAGGTTGACTGCCGAAAGGGAGGCAGAAGATAGAAGGTTGCAGAGGGAGCACGAATTACGACTCAGGGAGCTGGAGCTACAAGGCCAGGCTCCTGAAAACGGTGCCAGCCCTTTTGCCTCAGATGCTACGCCCAGTCTGGGAGCCTCAACATCAGCTATGGGGTTTCATTTGGACCATTTTGTTGAGAAAGACGATGACATAGAGGGGTACCTAGGACGTTTTGAGTTATTAGCTACTACATATGGGTTAGAGAGAGAGAGGTGGAGTTTAAAGCTATCACAGGGACTGAGAGGTACTTCTTACGAAGTCTTCGCAAAAATGAACAGAGAAGACCAGGAGAATTATGAAATGTTAAAGCAGGCTTTGTTATTGAGGTACGAAAAAAAATGGGGAATTTTATCGTAAGAAATTTAGAAATGCCACACTGTTGTCTGGGGAATCATACCACCAATTCTCTGCCAGACTAGAAACCTATTTGGAGAAATGGACTGCTCTGGGGAAGACCCAAGATCTTAAAGAAATGATCATGATTGAGCAATTGAGAGAGTCCATGGCTCCAGACATGAGAAAATTTCTCATGGAACAAGGTGCAGAGAAGTTGGGGGAGGTTTTAAATGTCGCTGAAAGGTATCAGGCAGCCCAGGCAGAGGTAAGTGGTGCTAAAAAGAAGCACATAGACAATTTTAAAGCTCCACAGCAATTTAATAAATTTGATAATAGGGAGCAGGGAAATAAAGGTAGGACAAACTTTGAACGGCCAAGAAATGACTACCGAGACAGAAACTCACAGTTCAATGACCAAAAATCCAATGAAAGAAAACCGTTTAACCAAGGAAAAAGATGGTGTAAATGGTGCAAGAAAGATAACCATAACACCGAATTTTGTAGAAGGAAACCTTCAAACATTGCTGCAATGAAGTCGGGGACTCAAAGATTAAAGGTTAATCCTAAGGGACAGCAGGAACCTTATCACCCCCCAGTTTGTGAGGATGTTATTTGTAATGGGGTCACCATAAGGTGCCTTTATTTTTTATTTTTTATTTTTTTTTTTTTTTTTTTTTTTTCGTACGCCCGCTAATACTCGAGGCGAAATCTCAGGTTATTATTTATGTCTAACCTGACATTGATTTTACGTGAGTATCCCTTTATTTCTTGTACAGAGACAGGTGTCCCTCGCCATTCAGGCAAATACTCTCCGATTTCGGAGGTACCCATTGCAGCTGGGTCGGCTCAGGAGCCGCCATTCCCTGGTCGACGATACTCCTTCAAATATCTCGCCAGGTCTCGAGTTAATCCAGTCCAAATCCCGGTCGACGAAAAATCCTCAAATGCCGTCGCCCGGGTTTGATCCTGTATCACCCGGTCGCCAGGCGGTGTTGTAACCACTACGCTAGCGCGGCTCCCGGTGCCTTTATGATACAGGTTTGGATTATGATTCAGTGGTGAAGTCTAGCCTAGTGGACCCAAGTCAGTATACCACAGAAACAGTGGAAATACAAGGGGCAACTAAGGACATACCACTCATGACACTTCCCATCGCAAGGATAACGGTGAAAACTCGCTATGTGGAAGGAGAAATCAGAGCAGCAGTGATAGATGAACCAATCTACCCTCTGATATTGGGGTGTAGATACGTCTTCTTGGGGAAATCCCGAGAGACCTGTGATCATGGCGACAGTGCAGACCAGGTCACAGAAAAAGGAGGAAGAAGGTGAACCTATAAATGCTCATCCAGAGGAGATGAGGAAGGCGCAGGCTGAGGATAGGACACTCAAGCCATGTTTTAAAAAATTGCCCAAATGCCACACACCTCCGAGCAAGGGGGAATATTTTATGAAGAACAAACTCTTATACAGGAAGGCCGGAACTGGAACAAATGGTCACAACCAGCTGGTTCTTCCCACTTCATATAGGGATAAAGTGATGGAACTCGGGCATGCGATTCCCTTCAGTGGTCACATGGGGATCAGCGCCACAGGACAGCGTATAGCTTGTCATTACTTCTGGCCAGGGATAACGGAGGATATAAAAAGATATGTCAAATCCTGCCCAGAATGTCAAAGGGTAGCTCCAAAGCACTGGACTGCTCCTGCAACTCTAGGGGAAATGCCCATAGTGGGAACACCTTTTGAGAGAGTTGCAGTGGATATTGTAGGACCTCTCACTCGGACCAAGAGGAGGAACAGTTACATCCTTACTCTGGTGGACACTTGTTCTATGTGGGGAGAGGCGGTAGCCCTGCCATCAATTGATTCAAAACATGTAGCAGAGGCACTACTTATAATATTTACCCGATTAGGATTCCCGCATCAAATCTTGACGGATAATGGTTCTCAGTTCAAGGGGAAACTAACGGAAGAAGTTTTTAAGCTATTTCAAGCCAGACACTTTCATTGTAGTCCGTACCATCCGCAAGGGAACGGCCAGGTAGAGAGGTTCAACGGGACTCTCATTTCTATCCTGGGAAAGCTGGCACACGAAAAACCGGATCTGTGGGATCAATTCCTGCCCGCCGCATTGTTTGCGTACCGGGAGGTACCACATAGTTCAACCGGGATGGCTCCCGCAACTCTGCTATTTGGGAGGCCAATAAAAGGTCCACTAGAAGCGCTCTTAAGGACCTGGACAGATGAGAAGGCGGAAGAGACTGTTACCTCAACTTATCAATACGTGAACGAACTGACCACTCGTTTGAAAGCTGGATGGAAACTGGCAAATGATAATTTGAAACAAGCCAGGAAGAAACATGCAGCATATTTTAATAGGAAGGCAAAGGACAGAGAACTGGCAGTGGGAGAGAAGGTGCTGCTTCTACTACCCGGTAGCCAGAATAAATTACAAATTGGATGGCAAGGTACATATACGGTTCTAGAGAAGGTGTCTAGAACAAACTATAAAATTGACAAAAAGGGGAAGGAGAAAGTTTATCATGTAAACCTGTTAAAGAAGTATCTGGACAGACCACTCCAGGAAAGCACCCCCTTACTGACCTTTGCTATCGCAACCCAAATGCAAAAGGAACCACTCACCTCACATGAATACCCATTACATCCTTGTGAAACAGCAGCACAGGTAAAAGTCAGTAAGCACCTGACTAAAAACCAGAGGGAGAGAGTTCAACAGGTTCTGGAGGAACATACAGATGCATTAACAGATAAACCAGGCCATACAAATTTGCTACAGTATGACATGAAACTGGTAGACTCAAACCCAATCTGTATGAGAGCCTATTCTATTCCGTTCGCGAAGGAGAAGGCATTGAAGGAAGAAATAGATTATTTGTTGAACGAGGGGATTATTTCACACAGTGAATCATCTTTTAGCTCTAGTGTCGTATTGTTGAGAAAACCGTCTGGGGAACACAGACTGTGCATAGATTACAGGAAACTGAATGCTGTCACAGAAGGACAAGTGGATCCATTACCAGACACAAAACAGTTATTTGCCAGACTGAACAAGGCAAAATACTTTTCAAAGGTGGATCTTAGTAAAGGATATTACCAGATCCCAGTGAAGCCTGAAGTGAGACCTTATTTGGCTTTTAGCACTTCGGATGGACATTATGAATTCAACATGCTACCATTCGGACTGAAAAATGCTCCGAGTGTATTTTCAAGGATGATGCGCAAATTGTTGGATCCCCTGAATAACCCATGTATCACGAATTTCATGGATGATATTCTCGTCGCCACAGAGACATTTGAAGAACACATTGAAGCTCTAGAAATGTTATTTAATAGGCTTAGGGAGGCGAACTTGACTGCTAGGCCAACAAAATGTTGTATTGGATGCAAAGAGTTGGAATTCTTGGGACACACTGTATATCAGGGTAGCATGACCCCTGATCCCAAGAACTTGGAAAAACTGCAGAGAGCACCTAGACCACAAACAAAAAAGGATGTGCGATCATTCGTGTCGTTATGCGGATTTTATAAAAAATATATCAAAGATTTTAACTCTATTTGTGCTCCTCTGACTGATCTGACTCGCAAGGGACTTCCAGATAAAATTAATTGTACTGCGCAAAGCGATTTAGCGTTCCAAGACTTAAAGGAAAAACTCACTAGCAAGCCTATTCTCAAACTACCTGATTTGACACAGGACTTTGTCTTAAGAACCGATGCCAGTAATGTAGGACTCGGAGCGGCTTTGTTGCAAAGATCATCTTCACCTGATGGGGAACTGAAACCAGTCGCTTAATCAAGCCGCAAATTGAATAAGGCGGAACAAGGATACTCCACAAGCGAAAAAGAATGTTTAGCGTTAATCTGGGCCATAAAGAAGTTTCAAATCTATCTGTATGGTAGGACTTTTGTGGTCGAAACGGACCATCAGCCTCTCGTATTCTTATCTCAGGCTAAGCATGAAAACGCAAGATTGCTGAGGTGGTCTTTATTGCTTCAACCTTATCAGTTTAGTATCCAATATATCCCAGGCAAATTGAATGTCGGTGCAGATTTCCTCAGTCGGCACCCCTGTGATCAAAATTAGAGTAATGGCAGGCGTAAGGAGAGATTTTATCTATGTGTATCACTGGTTTTAGAACTTGCCGTAGGCATGTTTTCAAGTGGGGAGATGTGTCACAAAATTAACCGTGATACAACGTTAAAATATCTCCAATGATACAACGTAGGGATAAAAACTAATGCGTAAGTTGCTAGAATACATGATCGCCCACGCCGCGGGTCATCACCCGCCATGGAAATTAAATGTTAGACTTGAAGGCCAAACGGAACGGGATGAGAACGGAGATCAAAAGGAAAAATCTGACTGAACGCGTGCTTGAAACTAGCAATGCTAAAGGACGCAAATTGGTGGGGCAAGGAGGAAAAAGTCACGTCCCCCAAGTTGACATAAAGTAAAGAAATCGACAAAAGGGACCTTGGATATTATACGCCACAGTCATTTCTTGAACGCATTCCAGAAGATTCTAGAAAATATTTGAAAAGTAACTTTTCTTAATAATAATGTTAGGAATATAACACCTAGCTGGACGGATGGCCCATCTTGAGCAGTGAAATAATATGCTTTCATTTATACAGACGGACAGATAATAAGAAAGATATTGACAAAAGACTGTGTTGTTCATATCAACGATCGACTGCATTGAGATAAAACATGTCACTAATTTTCAAAAAATTGTGGCCTTGAAGACGCAATTGCTAAAATCTAGTTGGAATGAAGAGACGGGGTGGGATGGTGAATTGTGGCTAAAAATAACTTTAACGGCAAAATTGTGTAGGGGAAGGCAGGGTTGGTTCAAAAAAAACAAGTGTGTTTTTTTGTGAAACGCAAGTAGAGACGGACGGACCAACAGACAATAAGGCATACTTGACTGAGGTGTGACTGAAATGACTGTTTGGTAGGATATTTGAATTTGAAAAAAGAAAAGGCAGTGATTGGCCATAGATGAATATATTATCGGCGCTCAGACGCGCATTTTGTGTCAGTCATTAGAAGTTGTCCTTGTAGACACAGTGAATTATTAAGTGGTGAAATTCCCAGAAGCTATTGAAATATTTAGAGGGACGCCATCCTAAGGCCAGCAGCTCAGCTGAGTTTTGCTAGCATTTAACTGTGTTCTATATTCATAATTCTGGTAAGACTGAAATTATTTCCTTGTACATTTTAATATTTGTTTAAGGTTTCGAGTGATTTGATACTGCAATAGCATAATCTGTCCCTTACAACAAGTAAGGATTCGCTCTAGACCCCCCGCCCCAGTTCAGGGTCTAGAGACAAATAAAATACATAAACTCCAGCAAGGATTATGAAGGACAGATCAAGTGTTGAGATCAGTGAAACATATCACCTATCCTATTCTATGGCAGGAAGCTAATGAATATATTTCAGAATCTGTAGTCTGGGAGAACTTATCCTATGTGAAACCAACTTGGTAAGATGTGTTGTTTGGTCAGAAAGATCTGACCCGTCTATGTGGTGTGGTTGTTGTGTAGTGTTGTGTCCAGAAATGGTTAAGAGGATGGAATTTTGACACATGGCTAATACTTTGATTGCAGAACTGTGAGTTTTAGTTGGCACCTATGCGGTGTCAACTGAGTTGTTGAAAATTACAAGAGTGGACCCGTGCAGTGACATTTTGTCAGAGCAGCCTATTATAGCCCCCAAGCACGGAGAGGTGGGGCCACCAGACTTCTGATATTGCCCCCAAGCACGAAGAGGTGGGGCCACCAGACTTCTGATATTGCCCCCAAGCACGGAGAGGTGGGGCCACCAAACTTCTGATATTGCCCCCAAGCACGGAGAGGTCGGGCCACCAGATCTCAGCACCAGAGCTACACCTTCAAGCTACGTGAGCGCCTGGTCTGCTGAGAATTCACCAACTCAAATTATTTGCTAACACACCCATAAAAGTTCCATCAATTAACTGGACAATGTGTAGTCACCATAGACAGGGAGTGATGAGGCCACCCCAACAGCACATCCATTAAATGTTCTCCCAAAATAGATTATAACTATAAACAGTAATAATATTAACTAGTTTAGTAACATATATATGTACACACCTTGAATTTATTATGTAATATTCATGCATTTCTTTCATAATTGCTAAACTTTTCATATGTTCTGGCCAAAATAAAACCTTGGTCCAGAACAAATAAATGTAAGAAAATTACTATCAAAATTTTACACAGCTGAGTTAGTTCCGTGTATTATAACATTTTATTAATATTATTAGACTTAGTAAATATCTGTGTGTGTGTATGTAAACTACCACAACACATTACATATCATTACCCTAGACATTTAACGTAGCCACATTCATTAGTAAAAAAAGATAAGTGTGAGGTCGTAGTGGTAGCAAGAAGGGCCTTCTGACAATTCACAGCTACATTTTATCTCAGGAGCCTTCACAGCTGACCTCATGCATCACACTTAGTAACATCACCATCATACAATACCATCAAATCCACTACAGCCATTCCTCACAAAAAGGCTGCTGATACCATGGCTTGACTTTATTATGTGGTGGCGTGTGTGTCGTCATGCTGCTACAACTACCTAGCGTACCTTCATCATCGCTTAAGTCTATAATTTAAAAAGAATACTTTAAAACACATCGCAAAAATGACTGAGTATTATAGATGACAGCCATTAACAAAATAACAGGAAATAGATAGCTGATGTAAACGAGTCAAAAAACAACGTCATTGATGTGGTTAAAAACAAGAATTAAATTTAAGTGGAATAAAAAATATATAGCACATAATTTTTTACATTTAATTATAATATAAATATAATGTATAATGCTCAGTGCACAGAATATACATACATTGTAAATGCCAATTGTCAAATATACCCAGATGTTAATGCAGATTTGGGGAACAGGTGTTGAGAATAGACAGACCTAGAGAATTGCACAAAATAATAAAATAGTAGGTTATATCTTCTTCGTACACTCGCAGACAACTACTTAAATGCATTCAAAGAAAGCAGTGGTCAGCTTGAGGCTATTTGTTTCTCCATAGAGCTTTTCCAGGAATGGTACTGGTGACGGCCGCATGTTTTTTCTCTCTTACTCATATGTTGGGCATCTTTAAAGCAGATATTCAGCAGTCATTTTATTCGATGCCACGGTTACACCTTTCGGTTGTTCCTATCTTTAGCTTGTTGAAAAAATGATAGCCCAATCTATTGTAATCTGTGTGGAGTCTGAAAATTATCACTTGTTCAGTGATAAATACTGATCTGGTAATATACATCATTTTGTGTGTGTCCCGGATGCTCTGCATCCCATTTGCTTCTGTATCTGGTTCTGATAAAACTCTTTGCCTCTTCGAAAGTTATGCTTGTGTCATTTTTGTGACATTTGTTTTGTTGGAGCCTTGAATAGCTTAAATGCATGACTTATTTTCAGATTTTTATCCGACTCTGCTGTCAATTCATCTATTATTATTTCTGTACTGAAGCTTTTAATCTCTGATCTACGCATCCCTACATTTATAACAGCACCTTCAGTCATAACTGACTATGGGAATGCGCCCTTGAGGTGACAACCCATAGCTGCTTATTTTCCTGGTGTTTTTTTTTGACGTTTTCTCCTCTCTTCTGCTTGTTGTGTTAGTTTCGTTTCGTTCAATCTGAGGTTGCGCCGTAGATAGCATCGCCACTTGGTGCGATCAGCAGCTTCATCCTCCCAGGTTGCTGGATTTATGTCCAGTGCCTCATGTCTCTCTTGCACACATCTTTGAGCCTCATCTGCGGTCGCCCAACTGTTCTTCTGCCATCTGCTAGTTGGCCATAGAAGATATCTTTTGGGATGCGGCCATCTTCCATGCGGCGGACATGGCTAAGCCAGCGTAGTCTTCGCTGTCTAAGCAGTGTATACATGCTTTGAAGGCTAGCACGTGACAACAACTCGACATTTGTCACTTTATCTTTCCAAGAAATGCCAATGATATGGCGTAGGCACCATAGATGGAAGGTATTGAGCCTTCTTTCTTGCTTAACATAGGCTGTCCAGGTCTCGCTGCTATATAGGAGTGTGCTGGTGAAGCAGGCGTTATATACCGCAGCTTTTGTCTTCATTGTAAGTTTGGAGTTTCCCCAAACACGTGATGTGAGGAGGGCAAAGGTAGCTGCAGCTTTGCCAATTCGGTTGTCAATATCTGTGTCGAGTGAGAGTTTGTCATTGATAGCAGACCCCAGATATGTGAAATGGTGCACCACTGCCAATTCATAGTTATCGATAGTGATAACTGGTGCAGCACCCACATCCTGACTCAGCACATTCGTTTTCTTTAGACTTATTGTGAGGCCAAAGTCCTTGAATGCTTGGGTGAAGCGATTCATGAAGCTCTGAAGCTCCTGTTGGCTGCGAGTAACGTCTGCAGCGTCATCAGCGAACAACAAGTCTCTTATAGTGACCCTTCTGATTTTTGTTTTTGCCTTCAGCCTTGAAAGATTAAACAGACGGCCATCTGACCTAGTGTGAAAGCATATTCCTTCAGTTGCATCTCTGGATGCATGTTTCAAGAGTAAGGCAACGAAGATCCCCAAGAGGGTTGGAGCCAGAACGCAGCCTTGTTTAACACCACTTCAAAGGTGTCAAAGGGCTGTGATGTGCTTCCAGCATATTGGACTGTTCCCTTTATGTTGTCTTGGAATGACTTTGCCATTCCCAGCAATTTAGCAGAGCAGCCTATTTTCAGGAGGATTTTGAAGAGTCCATCCCTACTAATCAGGTCAAATGCCTTTGTGAGGTCCATAAAGGCAATATATAAAGACCTTTTTCTGTTCTCTTGATTTTTCCTGAAGCTGGCGGAGAGAAATGATCATGTCTGTTTTTGATCTACCAGCTTGGAATCCACACTGTGACTCTGGATATATGCGCTCAGCTAACTTGTGTAGTCGCATTAAGATGACTCTGGCAAAAACCTTACCCATAATACTAAGAAGAGAGATGCCTCTGTAATTATTGCAATCACTTCTGTCTCCTTTATTTTTATACAGTGTTACAATCTTGGCATCCCGCATGTCTTAAGGAATAGTTGTCTCTTCCCAGCATTGGCACAGCACCCTATGCAGTGGATGTAATAGCGTGCTCTTACAGCAATTGATTAAATCGGGAGGAATCCCATCACTGCCTGGTGCTTTGCCAGAGGCCAAGCTATCAATGGCCTTGCTGAGTTGATCTAATGTTGGTTCAGCATCCAGCTCCTCCATAGTTGACAGACATTTGACAGCATCAAGGGTTGCAGGCGTGACAGTATTTTCTCTAGCGTAAAGCTCAGAGTAGTGCTCGACCCACCTATCCATCTGATTACCCTTATCAGTTAGCTTCTCTCCGCTGATGGTTTTTAGTGGTGCCGTCTTACTTTTCTGTGGACTGAGGGCTTTCTTTATACCATCATACATGTGTCTAATGTTGCCTGTTTGCGCTGCGGTCTGGATGCTCTCACTGAGCTGGAGCCTGTAGTCATTTGCACAGCGTCGATCAGTTTGTTGAACTTTGCTTCTTGTAGCCTTCAGGATCTGTAGGGTTCTAGCACTCGGTGAACATTTGTACTCAATCACAGCACTGCGCTTAGCTTCAATGACAGGTGTCATTACATCTGATGAAGCATCAAACGAGTCATTTGACTTCACTGTTTTCTTACCAAAGGTGGCAAGTGCAGTACTTTGAATGGTGTTCCGCAGGTGCTCCCAGTTCTCTGTAACAGTATCACTATGCTGAGGACTACTGAGCACTTTCTTGAAGGTCGCGGTACATTGTGCGATCATGACAGGGTCTGACATCTTGCTGGTATCAATGCGTGATTTCCCGTCTGACACGATGGAGTTTTCTTGGTTGTGTTCTGATTTTGCAGCAAACCAAGGAGTGATCTGTATCACAGTCTACACTATGGTACGAGTGCGTGGAGAGCACAGACCTGAGAAGTGGCCTTCTGACGAGAATCAGATCCAGTTGGTGCCAGTTCTTGTATCGTGGGTATCTCCATGACACCTTATGCTGGGGTTTTGTCTGAAAGTAGGTGTTGGTCACGCAGAGGTCATGATGGACACACAACTCCAAGAGACGTTGTCCATTTTCATTCATCATGCCAATAACAAACCTGCCCAGACATGATGGCCATGAAACATTAACGGCACCCACTCTAGCGATAAAGTCACCAAGAAGAACAAGCTGTTTTTGCCTAGGTATGCTTTTGATGACTGATGCTAGATTCTCGTACAACTCGTCTTTAGCTTCTGAGGCAGAGTGCAGAGTAGGAGCATACACACTGAAAAGGGAGATGGGACCTGCGCTAGTTTGCTGGTTAACAGCCATTCTGATCCATTCTCACCTGGTTCAACCATTTTAGTTAGCGATTTTTTTTAACCGCAAAACCTACTCCGTGTTCTCTAGTTTTATTAAGATCTTTCCCTTGCCAATAAAATGTGTATTCCTTCTCGCTCACCATTCCAGAACCTGCCAGGCGTGTTTCCTGAAGTGCAGCTACGAGTATATCCACCTGAAGTCGTTTAAGCTCATCATTAATTACAGCAGCCTTCCTGACATCGTTTATGTCCTGTAGGTTTTCTGATAGTCCAGTCAACATAGTCCGGACGTTCCAGCATCCCAATCTGAGAGTTTGCTTATTTCTATTATGATAATTGCTTGGTGCAAAATTTTCTGTGCACAGTTCGGGTTTGACCCTAATCCCCATGCACCCAATGGGGAAAGCAGACAGTGGCAAGACAACACCTAATTGACTGGGGGCTGCCCAGCTTGAAGCAGGCGGTACCTGTCCTGTGAGATCCTAGAACCTCTCCTACTGTCGGAAGTAGCCCCTGGTGCCTTGCCCTACGCCAATTGGGCAAAATGCTTATAACCGGTAACTGCTACTTCCCGTTTTTTGCCGACACCTATAGGGTGAAGCTGGAGTGTCCTCTCTAGGGCGCGAGCTTGGGCACAGCTTTACGGAGATCAAGCTATTGCCCATGCAGCATGATCCCCCTCTCCTCGCAGCCGTTAGGTCCACAGGAACGGCAGTAGCCGATACAGTTTGGTACCAGCCACGTCGCAGGAGTTGCCAGAATAATGTCGAATCGACATTAGACTGCCTTAGGGACTCGGACTCTGGATTTATCCTTGGGGTTTACTCCCGAAGCCTATTCCATAAATGGATATTCCCGCAAGGCAGCAGTGGTTTGCATTGAGAGTTCCTTCTCTTAGATAAGCTACCGACCAAGGTTCATGAGCCCTATCTGCCCGAAGCTGCTGGTTTTAAGGCACCAGTGGCTCACCTTCGCCCCTTCTCCCGTCAGTGGAAACAGTTCTGCCGGACTCAAATTGAGCCACACGTGAAGGCCGGGAGCTGGGCTTTGTTGTCAGAGGCTATTTAAGGCACGTGCCATAGAAGTATTTATCTACAGTGAAAGCACATCCTCACTACTAATCCCGCCTATAACAATTTTCGGAACCATTTATTGGGTATTTATCATATGTAGTTTTTTCGGCTTCTTTATCTGCCATTTAATTTCCCTCTATGCCAACACAGGAGGGTACCCAAGCTATTAAAACCGAACATCCTCTGGTGTCAAAGTATGTAACAGCCAGAAATATATCTTCTTCTGACAGATTCTTAGTGCTTGCATTGCTGCATGTGAATTTGTTAAAACTGTCCATTTCTAAGGAGGGCTGTTAGAGAAGATTTCTAGTGCTTTTAGTATTGCCATCATCTCTGCACTGAAAATAGATGTATATTATGTGATACTATATCCTTTTACCATTTTCCAAGTTAAAATATATATTCATATCCCTTACTTGCCATAATCTCCCTTGGACCTATCTGAATTTGGCAATACCATCCTTTGATATTTGTTATATATATTTATTTGGTGTGTGTCGGCTGCTGTTGGTTTCATCTGTTTTCTTAAGTATTTCTGCCAGGTGGCCAAAGATAGGATTTGCCACGGGTGCCAAATACTTTAAGTACGCCCCTTGTCTAATCTACATTTGTTCATGTAATTTAGTCTTAATTCCTTTCTCTGTAGTTCCAAAAGTAGGACCCCTAAACCCCCTCCATAGCCCACATTAATGTAGATCTGATAGCTCCTGCTATTGTACACAGTGCTTGATGCTGAACTCTTGTCTAATTTAATCTCGTTACTATGTGCTTCAGAGTCATGTACTATTCTTTGATAATCTATTTTTCCTCTAATGAAAGATTTATAAAACTTGCGCATTGTCTTATTGCTTGCTCCCCATTCATTACCTTTCAAACATCTGAACATAATAGTTAATCCTCTGCAAGACTGCACCAGTTAATCTATGTGTTTATTCCAGTTCAGTTGTTGGTCAAGTGTCATTCGTAAATGTCGATTGGTTTGGACTGTACTAATGTTTTACCCTCATTTATTAGTGTCTATATCTACGAGGGGAGTTCAGAAAGTAATGCACCACATCGTTTTTCTCAGCTAATAATGAGGATAGAAGCATGCAATTTTGCACACTTCAAATATGGCATGTGCCAATTGTGTGCACTAAATTTCACTGCAACCGGCCAAATAATACGGCTGCCCTAAACCGTTGAAATGGAGCGTGTTAGTAACTTGCGTTATAAACAGCGAATTGTGATAGAATTTCTCGTTGCAGAGAAGGAAACTGTTGTGAATATTCACAAGCGTCTATGTGATGTGTATGGAAGTTTTGCAGTCGACAGGAGTACAGTCAGTCGCTGGTTCAGAGAATCAAAGAATCAGGAAGTGGAGATACGGAGCTGCTTGATCGGCCGCGCTGTGGACGTTCTGCCACAGCCACCAACGCAGAAATGTTGAAATGCATTGAGGGCATTATTCTTATTTATAGGCGAATCACTACTCAACAATTGGCCTTACAGCTGTCAGTCAGCATTGGTAGTGCAAATGCAGTTATAAAAACTCTCGGATTTTCTAAGGTTTGCGCAAGATGGATTCCTCGAAGTCTCACAAATGACCACCGATTGCAAAGGAAAGCAATTTCTTCTGAATTGTTGGAGCGTTTCAATGCTGATGGAGAGAACGTTTTGGCTAAGATCGTTACAGGTGACGAAACCTGGGCACATCATTTTGAACCTGAGACAAAAAGACAGTCAATGGAGTGGCATCATCCGCAATCACCAAGAAGAAAGAAATTCAAGACAATTCCTTCAGCTGGAAAGGTCATGATCACTGTCTTTTGGGACATTGAAGGTGTGATTCTTGTGGACGTTATGCCAAGAGAAGAGACAATCAATTCGCAAGCTTACATTAAGACATTGAAAAAACTCAATCAACGTTTTCGCAGAGTTCGGCCGCACAAGAATCCAGCAGACCTGCTTCTCCTTCACGACAATGCGCGCCCTCACACAAGTCTGGCAACACGGGAAGCAATCACCAAATTGGTTGGACTGTACTACCCCATCCACCCTATAGTCCCGATTTGGCACCCTCTGATTTTCATCTATTTGGTCCACTTAAAGATGCACTCCATGGGACAAGGTTTGAATATGATGAAGGAGTGATTCATGCATTACGTTAAATGGGCAAACGTTAGAAGAAGTTAACACCTTTAAATATCTCGGGTCCACTATATGTAGTGATGGAAGATCAAATAAAGAAATCAAGACAAGACTTGAGATGGCCTCAGCTGCCATGACAAGGTTGAATGTGATCTGGAAAAGTAACATCAGTTTTCCTGTGAAGATCAAATTATACAAATCACTTGTATTATCTATTCTCTTGTATGGGTGTGAGGGCTGGACACTCACTGCAGATACGGAGCGAAGGATTCAGGCTTTCGAGCATAAATGTTACAGAAGAATTTTGCGCATTTGCTATAAAGAGCACAAAACAAATGTCTATGTTAGAGAGAAGATAAACACCTATGCAGGCCATCAAGAACCACTTTTGTCAATAGTGAAACGTCGAAAGCTTGCCTGGTTTGGGCATGTAACTCGTCATGACTCCCTTTCGAAAACGATCCTCCAGGGAACAGTCGAAGGTAAACGGAGAAGAGGAAGGCAAAGAAAATCCTGGGCTGATAACATCAAAGAATGGGCAGGACACGGTTTCTCCACACTTGTACGCATTGCTGAGAATAGAGAGCAGTGGAGGACCCTGTCTGCTGATGCTTCCACCATGGCACCCCTACGACCCATGACGGGTTATGGGTTGAGATGATGATGAGTGATTCATGCAGCGAAGAAATGGCTACATGATCAAGACACAATCTGGTACGGGCTAGGAATACATGCACTTGTTTCGCGCTGGCATAAAGCCGTACAAGTTGATGGGGATTATGTTGAATAATACCGATGTTTACATGACATATCCATGTATATTGTGTATAAATTTCATGCCTTTTGAATAAACAGCTCCTGAGAAAAACGATGTGGTGCATTACTTTCTGAACGCCCCTCGTATATTTTCATTTTAAACAACTCTACCTCTACTGAAGATTATTCCAACTGTTTAATTTGCATTCAATTGAAATTCCCATTTTGTCATCCATACATACTTTATTATTTGCTTTTGTTGATCCTGGCATAATTCAGAATATGCACTTAAAAAATTAACTTGGGATGTTGTGAAATTGCCGGCTTAATACATCATATACAGTCACAATTGCTTGCTGTATAGCAAATGAGTTAAAGAATGTTATCACCAGTGGGCATTTTCAGTTTGATAAATATTAATTCTGCATTTCAAACGCCTATTTCACAGATGACCGGCAATTATAGACCAACTTTGAGTTCAAGCAGTGCCCTATCTCTAGTGCAAAACATTTATGGTCTGAAGGTGAATGTTGTGAGAGAGCTCAACAGTTATGATGACCAAAACTTTCTTGTTGAAGTGGTCCATGACTCCTCCTTGCCTTCTAATGTTAAATTAGCAAGTCCACATGGCTACGTCTTCAAAATTCTCAACTGCTTGGATTCAATGCAGCCAGAAGTTGTTGGTTTGTACTATTTATCAGTATTCAAAATGTAGTTAGGATGCAGAGATTGCCTAAAATTACCTGGCTATTTTTGCCATAACTCTATATTTACTGAAGCACTGTAATCATTACATCCGACATTCCATCACTGTTTTATACCATCAGTTGCAAATTGTGTGTGTGCCTCTGTGTTTGTAAAATGGAATAGAGTATACCTATTTTCTATGGTGTGTAGGCTTTTGAAAAAGAAAAGCAAAGGGGCTGGGGTTGATACACTTTATCACGGCTTTGGAAAATTGCTTAAAATGCCTAATTTGAAACTGACAAAACAACATGATATAATCTGAGGTAGCCTTTCTTTTAATAAAAATTAATGTAAGAATATATAACCAATGACAATAATGAGAACAGAAACACAGTCATAGATCCTGAAGTACGTATTGTCTTGACATGGATTAATTTCTTTTCATCATATTAATATAACATAGTCTCTAACACTTCATTCCTCTATGGCAGTATCTGATATGAAATTACCTTTATTATTGTTTTAATATATTGTTAAACATCCTTATGCTAAGTCACAAACTTTACACATATTTTATTTCACTGGATAAAACAAACCTATTCTCTGCCCAAAGCTAGCTGATGCTGGGTAACCTGGCAAAGGCATGCTATTATTATCTTTTCTGGCATTGCCAGGCCCAGAAAATAAACACTATTTGCTAATGACTGAAGAGCATATAAAGTGAAACCCAGAGCTGCTGGACCAGTTGCAGTCAAACAGAAAAGATACAACATCACGAAACTGAAGGATCCCCTCACCAGAATAGCTTTCGTGGTCGACGTAAAGAGAAGATATGAGATTATCAAAAGCAGGAAAGAACAGAGACTGATGATGTTGACCAGAGATTCACACCATCTCAACAATATACAAGGAAAGCAGCAAGTCATGCTTGGGATTCCAGGAAAGAAAGAGCCAAGACTGGATAACACCAAATACGCTAAACACCATAGTGAAGAGAAAGGAAATGAAAAGAAAGAAAACAGAAGCTAAGTCTCCCAGGTTAAAGGCAATATATAGTGAACAGTACAGTCAGCTGGACACGGAAGTTAAACGTCAAACCCGTGCTAACAAAAGGACATTTCTGGATGACCTTGCAGGACAAGCAGAAGAGGCAGCACTGAGAAATGAACAAAGCACAGTATACAAAATAACTAAAATCATCAGTGGAAAACGAGGTGCAAACAATATTACATTAGTAAGAGATAAGCACGGACATCTCATCACGACAGTAGAGGGACAGGAAACAAGATGGGCAGAGCATTTCAGAGAAACTCTGAATAAGGAACCACCAGAGACACAATTGAATGTTCCTGAGGCTGAAAATGATCTAGATGTTAATACAGACATCCCACGAAAAGAAGAAATCATCACAGCAATCAAAGGGTTAAAGAATGGAAAAGCTCCTGGTCATGATAACTTAAATGCAGAGCTATTTAAGACAGACCCAGAGCTAGCAGCAGAACTATTAGAACCACTATTTGCACAAGTCTGCAAAACAGGGACAACACCAACAGAGTGGAGAAAAGGAATAATTGTCATATTGCCCAAGAAGGGAGATCTTGCAGACTGCAATAATTGGAGAGGAATCACTCTTCTCTCAGTTCCCAGCAAAATACTAGGCAGGATAATTATACAGAGAATCTCAAAAGCAGTAGACCACAAACTGAGGAAAGAACAAGCAGGATTTAGAAAGAACAGAAGATGTGTAGATCATATATTTACCCTAAGGAACATTATAGAGCAGTGCTCAGAATGGCAAAGACAGCTGTACATTAATTTCGTTGATTTTGAAAAGGCTTTTGACAGTATACATAGGGACAGTTTATGGAAAATACTGAGGGCTTATGGAATTCCAAGCTGCATAGTGTCAATTATAAAAAGCCTTTATGCCAACTTTACGTGTAGCATTGGGCAGAGCAACCTAACCTTTGAAGTGAAGACAGGAGTACGACAGGGATGCCCCTTATCAACCACTCTATTTTTAACAGTCATAGACTGGGTGATGCGCCAGACAACAGAGGGCAATCCAAGAGGAATAAGATGGACTACATTTTCTACATTGGAAGATCTGGAATATGCAGATGACATTGCACTGCTAGCACATTCACATCAATACATCCAGGAAAAAACGGATAGACTTAATAAGTATAGCCAGCAGGTGGGCCTGAACATCAACCTAAAGAAGACAGAGGTCATGACGCTCAATGTGAGCAACCCTGAGTAAGGAATCAGCAACTGGAACAGACAGATGCCTTCACATACCTAGGATGCATAGTAACACCAGACGGCGGAGCAAGCAAAGACATCAACAACAGAATGAACAAAGCAAGAACAGCCTTTTTTAGTCTAAACAACATCTGAAAGTCCTCTCAGTACAGCACAAGCACAAAATTAGGATTATATCAGAGCTGTGTGCTTTCTGTGCTTCTCAATGGCGCGGAGAGCTGGAGAGTTACAGAGAAGGAAATGTCGAAATTGTCCTCTTTTCACACAACATGCCTAAGAAAAATTCTCCGAATCTTTTGGCCGAATACCATCACCAACCAAGATCTGCTTACTCGGAGCAAGCAAGAGGACATGCACACCATCATAGCTGGCAGACGCTGGAGCTGGGTTGGCCATGTCCTCAGAGGTGACCCCGATGCCATCACAAGAACAGCTATGCTATGGACCCCTGAAGGAAAACGAAAGAGAGGCCGACCAAAAACAACTTGGCGGAGGACTGTGGAGGCTGAGATGCAAAGAATGAACCAGAGTTGGGGCACTGTACGAAGGATGGCCGCCGACCGAGCAAAGTGGAATCGATTTGTTGTTGCCCTACAAGACGCCACCAGGCGTAATGGCCACTGACTGCTTTGACGGTCGGTGGCTAAGGATCAAAGAAGAAGAAGAAGAGCATATAAGAATTAATGTAAATTATTTAGCGTTGAAAGTAAATATGCTAGGAGTTTTAGTTAACACTTCAATTAATAGAAAAAGAGGCCAATATGCACTTCCTTTTATATTTGTCAGAACAGTGGAACATAACAGTAAAAAATGGAACAATCCTAATAAACACTCTCTATCCTACTTTTTCCTTCCACTTTAACCACGAAGCATAGAGTGGAGCTCAAGTGTGCCTTCTTGAGCCAAGTGTGCCACATTGGCTGCTGTTAGCCCATGCTGTTGTAGGATGTCTGTGATGTTGTCTATCCATCTGCCTCTTGGTAATCTGCGTGCTCTGAACCCAGATCTTCTACTGTTGTAGGCGAGGGGTGTTAATTTGTCAGGCTCAATTCTCATAAGATTGCCAAACCACTTGATTTTCTATGTCTCTATATACTTGATGCAGAATGTAGTTCATAAAGTTTTCTGATGTCGTCATTTCTCATTCTTCTTTCCTGGCAACATTCTATTTTCACAGCAGAGATGGCTGCAATTCTGAAAGGTCTGGAAATCTTCTCTAACAACCCTCCTTATAAATTGACAATATTGACACTCACTTTCGGCCGTTCAGGCTGTAAGAAACTTACGAGAATGCAGTAGACCTGATATAGCAGAAGAGTTGTTACTGGATAATACTTACCTATGCTCCAGAGGATGTTCTGTTCTAATAGCTTGAATACTTTCACATGCTGGCATAGAAGGACATGAAAAGACGGATAAAGAAGCCAAGAAAAGTAGAACTAATAGAAACCAAGTAAATGGAGGGATGAGTAAAACAGAGATCAAAAGCGTAATTAAAAGAATAATAACTGAGGAATGGACAGTAGAGTGGGATGGAAGTCTTTAGGGCAGACATGCCAATAAATTGTTCAAGGCTCCAACAAGAAAGTGTTGGTATCAAGAGAACTAAAAATTCCTAGCAATAAGAAACTTCTTATACTGCAACTAGGAATGGGCTATTTTAGAATAGAAGAACCTTACTGTGCAGAGTGTCTAGAAAAACTTAACATAGACCATTTCCTACTAAAATTTAGGAAGTATGAACAACAGAGAAAACCAATATTAGTGTTGATATTTACCGTTGTGTATAGTGAACATTGGTAAATGCAATGAGACGTGGCTGGCTGTCAAACATTCTCACATAATAAAGCAAAATCACGAAGCCTGAACACACTGGATAGAACTCGACACGTTTAATCAATCATGTTATTAGAAGCAGAGAATAGGGAAGAGGAAGTTAGCTTAAGGGCAAGTAACTCTAGTAGGAAATAAAGTAACCATGGAGACATATATACAAATGACCCATCAACATCCCCCTTCTTTATGAGTGAACAAAGTCATTCAGGTAATCTTTACCTTTAGTGCCGTCGAGTATGTATAATATGTGTATTTTCGTACCATTTAGAGTTAAGGTTGGGGTTAGGGTTAACCCTAACCCTAATCCTAACCCTAACTCAATACATAAATTATACATACTCGACGGCACTAAAGGTAAAGATTACCGTCATTCATCCAAGAGGGTTTCTTGTGATCTCTTTGAGGTCTCTTAGGGCTAGATGGTAGGAGAGAATGTTTCTGTTCTTTGCAAGCTTTCCCGGGACTAGAAGTAGCTGGGGTTGAAGGATTAACTTCTGGAGGATTGGAACTGTTTAATTCACTATTGTTCTCCATGTCTGGCAAAACAACCTGTTCCTCCTTCCTCACAATCTGCCTAAGGAAAATTCTCCGAATCGTTTGGCCGAATACCATCAGCAACCAAGAACTACTTATTCGGAGTAACCAGGAGGACATGCACGCAATCATAGCTGGCAGATGCTGGAGTTGGGTTTGCCACATCCTCAGTGGGGACCCTGATACCATCACAAGAACAGCTATGCTACGGACCCCGGAGGAAAAGCGAAAGAGAGGCCGACCAAAAACAACTTGGCGGAGAACTGTAGAAGCCGAGATGCAAAGAATGAACCAGAGTTGGGGCACTGTACGAGGGATAGCCGCCGACCGAGCAAAGTGGAATCAATTTGTTGCTGCCCTACAAGATGCCACCAGGCGTGATGGCCACTGACTGCTTTGACGGTTGGCGGCTATGGATCAAAGAAGAAGACGGCACTAAAGGTAAAGATTACCGTCATTCATCCAAGAGGGTTTCTTGTGATCTCTTTGAGGTCTCTTAGGGCTAGATGGTAGGAGAGAATGTTTCTGTTCTTTGCCAGCTTTCCCAGGACTAGAAGTAGCTGGGGTTGAAGGATTAACTTCTGGAGGATTTGAACTGTTTAATTCACTAGTGTTCTCCATGTCTGGCAAAACAACCTGTTGCTCAGGTAGAACTGGAGAGGAGAAATCAATTTCCAGGTCTGTGGGATCAGGTGTGAAATGTGTTGTTTTAGGTCTTAGATGGATTCTGTTTCTAACATAGTGACCTTCAACTAAATAAGATCTTTCAGAAAGCCTCTTAGTCTTATCAATCCTTCCGGGTTGCCAGTTTGGTTGTTCAGGGTTTTGATAATAAACTGGCTGGTGAGACAACTTGGGCAGATCATGAGCAGCTTTATCATAATACGTCTTCACTGATCTGTCTCTCTTGCTTCTACCTAGAAAAAAAACCTAGAACCTTCAATAACTCTACTGTGAGATGCAGCAGGTTTCACATCAGAAGGTATCAGTGTACGCAGTTTCCTGTTAAACAGTATTTCTGCTAGACTTTGGTCAAACCCTTGTCTTGACATATTACGAAGTTCAAGTAGCGCCTCATATGCATTTGTATTGTTTTGAATAGTCTTTCTCATCATACCCTTGATGAGTTTCACAGCAGATTCAGCTAATCCATTGGCTTTATGGTGACCTGGTGCTGATTTAACATGAAGTATTCCCCATCTATCAGTAAATTATCTGAACTGTGCAGACGTAAACCGAATACCTGAGTCAGATACAATAACTTTGGGAACACCATAACGAGCCAAATGAGACTTCAATTTCCTGATGACCAACTGTGCTGTCATTGTGGGTAGATGTGACGTATAATGGAAATATTGATACAGTAATCTGACAGCCTTTGCTTTCCCATTTAGTGTCTACCGCTGGCTAAGCCAAACTACGCAATTTTCTGTCTGTATGACTCACCCTTGAATCCACACCCTTTTTCTGGGAACATAACTTTTCGCAACCTGCCAGTCTTAACAGAGGAGCGAATAACGTTTGTTTACCTGAGTTTCTCACGCGAGCTGATTTGCCAATTATCGGTCATTAGACAGATACGCATGGAAATAACGGACTGTTTGAAGAGATACAGGGGCGATAATATTTTCCCGACCACCTTTAATGTTCGTACATTTCAGGGGGAGGTAAATGTTTGATCTGCGAAAGGGGACGTAATCTAAGAGAGGCCCGTTGCATGGACAAGTCTTCTGATGTCGGTCAGCATCGCAGAGTAGAATGAACGAACAAACCTTTGATCCGGGAAATGCAGTTTCCTGATTTCTCTACTATACAGAAGGTGCGAATTATAACATCTTCTAGTGATAATAACACCATGATCTTTATATATATACCGCGCCCTCTCAAATTCAGTTATTAGAGTCGCTCAGAAATTCTTGGATAATCTAAACACGCCAGACTAGAACCATTCTTTGCTAAATGTGTTAAATTGTCTCGTGCGGATTTCATTTTCTGATTTGTGGTAATAGAAATTGTGCTTAAGTGTTAAAATGTGTTAAGTTTACCATTTTAATTCACTGTAATTCCTTAGCGTTTAAAACTAGTGAAATAACATAACGCGTAGATTTTTTCTTGCCAGTCGTTCAGTGTAATGTAAATTCCATCACCACACTTTCAACAAG
The DNA here is from genome assembly GCA_024509875.1 of Oreohelix idahoensis. Classification (NCBI taxonomy): domain Eukaryota; kingdom Metazoa; phylum Mollusca; class Gastropoda; order Stylommatophora; family Oreohelicidae; genus Oreohelix; species Oreohelix idahoensis. The sequence continues at coordinate 272,953 of JAMPIV010010794.1, read as the reverse complement.
AAGATACGGTTTAGCTGACTGAGATTATTACGCGTGACGGATGAGTGACATAATAGAATTCGCATTATATTTCATTGTGTGAAATTATATAAGTGACTAGAGTTAATGTCATGTGACAAAACAATAGACGCCGACAAATAGTTAGTAGTGACAGGCGATTTTTGTTAAAGTGCGCGTATGGATAAATTAAATAATAATTGACTTTGTGCGCTGTTCATTTCTCACGGGCAATAACGGGGGAGGGCGCATACCCTTTTTCCCGACATGCCATAGCGGAAAACTTACGGGTGGATAGGATAGTAGCAGTTTTTCATAAATGTTCTTTTCTTCCATATATAGCACCTGATCAAAACCAGCGGTCAGCGGTCTTACCATTACTATTATTTTGGGTCTTCGATTTTTGGGCTAGTTCGGTCTTCTTTCTTCATTCAGTGAAGGGTGAATGGTGTCTTCTTCGTGGCTACAAGTCCCAAGTTCCTTCGTGAACCGGTTGGGCCCAAGAGACAAATAAACATTAAGATTAAAATCGTAAATGGACTGTACATTACCTAGAATTATTTATTCAATTTTTCCAGCCCACTGGGCATACGAAAGAACATATATTCCTGACGATTGACAGCCGTAGCAACGGAGTGATCCAGAAAACTACGCTGTTTCAAAATCGGCACTCACCCTAGAGCCAGCCGATATGATTTACTATCATCATCAGTTTTACATATTGTAACATTTGTCTTAGCAACCAGATGCTTAGCAATACGGGAATTACTTTTCTCCTTTTTGCAACTGTGAACGTCCAGAGCACGTCTTGTTTCAGTAACTATCCGCGGTGACACTTGTTTCATCCAGGGAAAATTAAACCACCAAATTTGGCGTCCACCTTGTAATTATTATTCGATATATAGGCTAGACTGGGGCCATATTTGGGCAACCCACCTGACAGTATAGGTTCAGGAGCTGTTGTAATTTTTTTCAAGGGATATCAACACTACGAGTGGGTAAGCGAGATTGTTTGTGGCCACGTATGAGAGAGAGAGAGAGAGAGAGAGAGAGAGAGAGTGAGTGAGGGAATATTTTCCTTCGTTACAATCATTTTTCTAACTTCTTTTTTTATTTCGCTAAACATGTGTACTTTACTGAGTAGTAATTTAGTGGGGAATTTGTTCTTCATAGTCTATTCTGTAACCTAGTGCTAATCTTTGACCTTTGGGTTATTAACTTCTTTTGGGATCCTTTCTCAACAAAGGGGAGGGCACTTGTTCGGTTATTTTCATATGTCTGTAAACATGATTTTATTGATTTCTCTATATGTTTGATGATGTACAAAATTTTATGATAATAAACAACAAAAAGAACTTAACGTTTGTGTGTTGGTCAGACCCATACCCAATTAACCAGTTTTCACGTTTTGTATGTCTTGTTGTCACATAATTGTGTGTAGGTGTGTTTAGTTAAACTTATTTTTCTAGAGATAAGGGGTTGAAAGATTGTCTTACACTAAAATATAGTCGTATAGATAGGCTGGACTAGAGAAACTATTCAGTCCAGAGACAGATCTTCTCCTTAACTATTCACTCGTAAAATCTATTTCTTACACCTTTATTCTCACATATTTACCACTATCACCTCTGCTCAGACGGGACCATAACTATCTTCTAACCTATCTAAAATTTACGACAGTAGAAAGTCTACTTCAATGAAGTCGGAAAAGTAGTCAATCAGAATTAAATAATATCAACCTTCTATAATAAAGAGGTCAGTGCCAACTTTCTCCCAGGGTGATAAACCTCTTGAGTGTTGGTTTAAAGGTTCTTTAGTATTCCTTTCTTTGTTTCTTGACATTCTGGACAACTGTCAGCCATCTGTTGAATCTCAGCTGTCGTGCTGATCCAAAACAGACAACTTCTGGCCCGGCGCATCATGCTGTCAAATGCAAGATGAGCAGCGTTTAGCTTCTGCTTGATTTCAGGCCTCAATGCTTTTGGGATTAAAATATGCTCTCCTTTAAGTATTATCCTTGTTCTGTTGTCAGGGTGTCACAAATGTCATAATAAGGCATAAGCTCAGCTGGTGCATCAGACTTTTTCATAGGCCACTCATTCAAAATGGTTGACTTCAACCTCTGAAGTACGCTGTCTTTGAGAGTGTCAGCTTTAATCTTTTCCATCATCACATCTGGTATTTCAGGTAATCTTACAGGTGCATCAGCTCCTGCATCGCTCTCTCTATCAGTTGAGAAATCCAATGTGACATTATGAATACAAACTCTGGACAGTGTTTCGGCAATAAGAAGATCGGAACCTTTTACCCATTTGAATTTAAAGTCATATCGATGCAGTAAATTCTGCAGTCTTCGAGGAATTTGACTCAGAGGTTTCTTCACGATGGCTGCCAAAAGTTTATGGTCGTTGATGAGTGTAACTTTCCTTCCATAAGTGTACTGGTCAAAGCGTTCCAAACCATATACAACAGCTAAGAATTCCTTCTCAATTTGAGCCCAGCATTGTTTAGTTTCAGTTAGAGCTCTTGAAGCAAATTCTATTGGAGGACCATTTTGTAGGAGGACAGCTCCGAGTCCATGGCTGCTACTATCAACTTGAATACATAAAGATTCATCAGGATCATAGTATGCAAGTACTGGAGTAGAAGTAATCAGCTTCTTAATTCTCTTGAAGGCTTGGTCACATTCAGCTGACCAGATAAAGGGAGTATCCTTACGCATAAGTTCTCTTATTGGCTGAAGAACTTCTGAAAGATTGTTGAGAAACTTTGCAAGATACTGTATCATGACACAAAATCTGCGAACAGTCCTTAGGAACGGGCATGTTTAGTATTGTTTCAAACTTTTTCTTGTCTGGTTCAACACCTCGAGCACTAATAAGATGACCCATAAAAGTAATTTCTTCTTTCTTCTCTTGAGCTTTAGCTTCATTCAGTTTGATGCCTTTCTCTTTACACCCGTGTTTCAGTGCTTTAAGTTTCAGATCATGGTCCTTAATTGCTTGCTGTCTGTCTGATCCACAACCTGCAAAAACTATGTCATCAGCAACATTGATGCAACCATGAAGACCTTCCAGAGCTTATGCTAGAAAATTTCACTACTTACATTCAAACCAAATGGTAATCTAGACCATCTAAACCTACCAAAAGGTGTAATCATTGTTGTAAGTTTACTAGACTTCTCATCAAGCTTAATGTGCCAGAATGCTTCCTTAACATCCAGCTTTGTGAAAATCTTGGCATTATTGAGCTCAAACAATACATCATCCAAAGTTGGCAATCTGTAATACTCTCTCTGCAAGGCCTCATTCAGGGGTCTGGGATCAATGCATATTCTTAAAGAACCATCAGACTTTCAACAACAGTCATTTGGTTAACCCATTCAGTTGGTTCCTCTACTGGTATTAATATACCTCTGTTCATTAGATTTTGAAGCTCTGATTTTACCTTGCTCTTAAGTGAAAATGGTATTTTTCTGCATGGCTGTCGTGGAATATTCTAATCCACATATATAAATTATCAAGTAAATATAAAGCCTAATAAATACATATAATAAATAAAGGAAGAAGAATGGTAAAGAACAGTGCTGTCACAATGACAGTACACGAAATCCCCCTTCTTTTCTACTTCGTCGGCAAATTGTAACGTTTCACGTTGATATTAAAGGCCTTCTGCAACATACACGCGTTTCCCAAACACACAATAAAATGTGCTGCCTTTCTAAGAAAAACCTTGAAATATGCAAGTTGACCTAAATTTTAAATTCCATTCATGTCTTTTTCTACACTATGTTACCAAAAACGAACGAACAGATGGACAAAAGGATAAAGAGAGAGGGAGGGCTGAAAATCAGGAACGCATGCAACACGCGTCGCGCGATACACAAATGCTGCCATCACGCGTGTAAGACTACATGCACTAACTTTATTTCAATCGACAGTGATAAAATTCACTACCCTTCCCAGAGTTAGGTTTTTAAATCCTGAAAAACGCTTATAAGGAAAGATGACAATAGATGGGTTTACGTTTGAAAACATTACAGTACCCAGACAGCACATCTTCGAAACAGGAGGTAGAAGAAATTGCATATTTTGAACGCAGCCACTTAGCTCTTTTAAATTTGGATATTTGGGTTCCTTAGGGTTTGCTGACAAAGAATATGTAAAACGTTACGCAAATAGTCTAGGAATTAACAAGTTATAACCAAAATAAAATATTGGGGATGCCTGACAGCATGAAATCATTTCTGCTCATAAAATTTTTTTATAACGTGTTTGAAAAAACCTTACGTACGGAAATAGCCTACCATGTAAACTCCAAATTGATTGGAGCGCAACAAATATAAGCCTAAACACGATTGGTCGGGCTATAAAGGCTATCCTTGGTTGTTAGGGGATACGTAGGAAGTTAAAATTTTTTCAAACACTTGTCGAAACGTGGCTCCATTGGCTAGACTCGCTGATATACTCACTTAGAAGCGTTAGTTCGAGACCACTAGTTCAAATAAGCTTGATAAAGCAACAGTGCGTTGAAGCCAGCTCATATTTGTGTTAAATAAAAGCCTGAAACATAAGCAGATGGGAATTTGTGCCAGTAATTGTGTCAGAATTCATTGCTAATCAACGTATCTGTGTTTTGTTTCCATGAATTGTGGTAAGCTTGAAACATTCAGTATCTTTTAATGAAAATTGAATGTGAATTGTTAATTTATGCCTGTATATATGTGTAGTTCAGTAGCAAACAGGATGTAAAGCCTATAATGCTCCAGCCTGAACAGAAGGTGTCGGAGGAAAGTAAAACTGCATGGAATGGCCAAACAGTACACTGACACCTAGATTATTGATTAGACAGAAATAATGCTGGAAGTGCAGAGGCGTAGTAACCATTAAGGAGGTTAATGCTGGTATAAAGTATTTCAGATGAAGCTGACAGTTGGCCTAACGCTCTGAACTCAATGTTTGTGATGTATTGTGCTCAGTGTAAAAAGAGAGTATAAATTAGTTATGAAGTAGAAGGTACATCCTTCTTGTTTTCAGGGACCGTGGTCTTGATGGTATTGAGCAGCACCTGGTCAGAGCTTTGCTGAATCCAGAGTCGGACAGCATACTCCTTGGTCCATTTAGCTATCAGTGAGGTGTCTCCACAGCACAGGGGAGAAATCGAGCAGAGGAGTCTTTTCCTGCCGCCATCACGCAAGATAAGCTGATGTGGCCAGCTGAGCTCAAAATTATGTTCCCCATCTTAAAATAACAGTGTAACATAAACTTAAGAGGGGAAGTAAATTGTTTTAGTATCAGGAACTGAGAACATCTCCAATACTAGTTCCCATTAATACAAACTATTGAAGTCATGATGACAAATACCAACAGAGCTTGAACAAAACAAAACCAGTATTACCTCATATTACTACTACACAACTGACACACATAGGATACTTTAATAATATATGTCACTACTATATTCATATTGATAAATTCTGTACATATAACTTGTAATTTAAATTGCTTGTGATTCCTGGTTCCCTTTGTAGTTGAATCAGGACACATATTCATTCATGCCAGTAATGAATACATATTGTTATTTGAAAAGTTATCAGTGACTCCTTTAAGATATCCTTGTAGAGTGTTTTATGTATGTGAGTGTCACAGTGTTGTCAAGTGTGGTGGAATAAATTAAATTGTTTATCCGTCTGTTGTTGTTATGACTTACACTTCATCATACACATACCCTAGACATACAACGTAGTCATCACACTATTCCAGAATAATTCTGATCCCAACAGTAAACTTTATGTTGTGTTTTATCCCAGTCTTAGAATTCTCAGCAGTTAATAGACCTTCTCCCAGTGGAGTCATCTTAGAACCATTCCACATAACAAGCCTCTGTTTTGTAGGTAACAATTGTTCTTGCATCACAAAGCATTGACAGATTGTATTCACATCAGCTGCTGTGTCTAGCTGAAATTTTCCCATTGACTATGAATTGTGCAGTTGTACAACCTCCAGCATGAGAATGGAGGTAGAAGCAGTTACTGCTGCCTTAAGATGGCTGTCTGAAACTTTATTAACAAAGGCAGTTATTGTGTCAGACTCATAATCCATGCTTCGAAAGGTCCAAAATGGTTGGCTTCGACATGAATGGAAAACCTCCATAGAAGCATCGAATCTTCAAAAACTGATATGGATCTACTGTCCTGGTCATGCCGGGGTACGTGGCAATGAAAGAGCTGACAAACTAGCTTCAAGATCACCCATAAAAGGTGCATTGGCCATGGATAAGGAAGAAATACTGAGGGCGATTCATGTTCGTCTATTAGAATCGATGCATCATCAAGGCTAAGCTTGCTGGAATTCGGCATCAAATATAAGACCAGCAGGGATGGACGTATGAGAGGACGCATCCGCCGTGTATACAACCAGTGCGCAACAGGAACAATTAGCATTCATCCCCTTCGACATTTGTTGCGGGAGACTGAGCACCTGTGGGTTTGCCCGGAGTGCAATGACGTCGATTCTGATTAACAATAACAAGCTTTGTTAGACTTCACAGAAGCAAGAAAAACTTCAGAATCTTCCACTGATTCTGTGTGAACAGTGTGAACTTTCTTGCATTTCACTTTGAAATGGTTTCTTCCTCCACAGTTTGAGCAAAACTTCTCCCATGCAGGATACTTTTTCTTAATCAATGGATGTTTCTGTCCACAGTAATGGCACTACTTTCTAGGTTGTCCAGTGTTTCTCTTGGGAGGTTTATAGTTGAGTGGTTGTTTTCTGTGCCATTTCAACTCTTGCTTCAGAAGGTTGTACTGTACTATTCATCTCTCTTATGTCTTTTCCTCTCTGCTCAAAGACTCTGCAAATGTTAATGGCTTTCTTTAGATCGAGGTCAGCTTCTCTCAGGAGCTTCTCTTGTAACCTTTTGTTGACAGTAAAGACAATTTTGTTTCTTATCATACAATCCTTGTCATTAAAGTTGCTCAAGTCTGCCTTAGTTCTCAGCTTAGTCAAAAAGGAATTAAAGGGCTCTTGAAGAGGTGTGTTCCAGAATTTGAACGTAAGTAATACTTCATTGCTTCGTGAGCTGCAATGGTTCTGGAGCAAGTCGAGAATTTTATTAGGATTAGAGTGGTCTCCTTCCTCTGCAAAAGGTAAAGGATCCCGTTACACGCCCATTGAGGCATATTTGGAATATGGTGTTAGGCCCATATTTTCTTGACCATCGGCACACTAGGGGTGATGTAGTCGGCATCACGCCGGCCGCCTTAAACTTCCCAGATGTTGCTCTGGTACCCAATTCACGAGGCTGGGTCGACTCCGGAGCCGTTTGCGGCCTAAAAAATCCCGCCTCAACTGGGGATCGAACCATGGACCACCGAGCTAGGAAGCCAGTGCCTTCACCTGCAAGCTGATCAAAAACTTCAATGGCTTGAGGTCCGGCATAGTGAAGGATGATGGCCGTCCGAATGGGATCAGGTTTCGAGGCAACTTCTGCTGCATCCATATACAGTTCTAACTGTCGTCTCCATTTACGAAATGTGTCTGGTTCGACCATATTTATGTCTAGGCAGGGTGGTAACCGAAACATGGGCAGTTCTGCCATGACGAAATGTCTAATAATTCATCTCATCATCTCAGCCCGTAACCCGTCATGGGTCGTAGGGGTGCCATGGTGGAAGCATCAGCAGACAGGGTCCTCCACTGCTCTCTATCCTCAGCAATGCGTACAAGTGTGGAAAAACCGTGTCCTGCCCATTCTTTGATGTTATCAACCCAGGATTTTCTCTGCCTTCCTCTTCTCCGTTTACCTTCGACTGTTCCCTGAAGGATCGTTTTCGAAAGGGAGTCATGACGAGTTACATGCCCAAACCAGGCAAGCTTTCGACGTTTCACTGTTGACAAAAGTGGTTCTTGGTGGCCTGCATAGGTGTTTATCTTCTCTCTAACATAGACATTTGTTTTGTGCTCTTTATAGCAAATGCGCAAAATTCTTCTATAACATTTATGCTCGAAAGCCTGAATCCTTCGCTCCGTATCTGCAGTGAGTGTCCAGCTCTCACACCCATACAAGAGAATAGATAATACAAGTGATTTGTATAATTTGATCTTCACAGGAAAACTGATGTTACTTTTCCAGATCACATTCAACCTTGTCATGGCAGCTGAGGCCATCTCAAGTCTTGTCTTGATTTCTTTAATTGATCTTCCATCACTGCATATAGTGGACCCGAGATATTTAAAGGTGTTAACTTCTTCTAACGTTTGCCCATTTAACGTAATGTTGGTCGGAACATGTTTCTTATGGCTATTCACCAATATCTTGCTTTTTTCTATATTAATTTCCATCCCATACGTTCTTGTTACTTTCTCCAGTCTAGAGGTAAGGTCTTGAAGTTCTGATTCTGATCCAGCTATCAGATCAATATCATCAGCAAAACGTAGGTTGCACAGAGGTCGGCCTCCAATCGATATGGTTGATTTATAATCGTAGAGAGCCTCTTGCATAATATGTTCTAGATAAATATTAAAGAGCACTGGGGACAGGATACATCCCTGCCGAACTCCTACAGTTGTTTTGAAAAATTCTCCAATGTCGTTGCTTGCAAAAACAGCACTGCTTGCGTCCTTGTATAGTGCTTCAATGATATCTATGATGTTGGTATCAAAATTGAATTTTCTCATTACTTGCCATAAGCCTTCATGCCAGACTCGATCGAAGGCTTTTGTGAAATCGATGAAGTTATGGTATAAATCGTGTTGATGTTGGAGATGTTTTTTTCGATAAGTAATCTAATATTGAAGATTTGTTCTGAGGTACTTCTTTTTGGTCTAAAGCCAGCCTGTTCCTCTGACAAGATTTCTTCTGATTTCTGTTTTATTCTGTTCAAAAGTATCCTTAACATCACCTTACTTGGATGACTAATAAGGCTAATGGTTCTGTAGTTCTTGCACATTTTTAGATTTCCTTTCTTTGGAAGCGGTATTACTAATGACTGCGTCCATTCTTTTGGCCATTTTTTTGTACTCCATATCTTCTGGCAAATTGTTGTCATGATTTTTACTATATCTGGTCCTCCATATTTCAAGAGCTCTGCTGGGATATTATCCACACCCGGTGACTTCCCTCCTTTCATCGAACATATAGCCTCTTCCACTTCTTCCCGTAATATTGCTGCATTTCCGAGTTCCCTGTTTTCGCACTTAATGTTGTTTAATCTGCCTAAGTTAGTGTCAAGTTTACAGTTATATAATTCTTTACAATATTCTGTCCATCTTCTCATTACAGCTGTTTTTTCATTGAGCAGAGCCCCATTGCTATCTTCTATGACAGTTACCCTGGGCTGTTGGGGTTTTGATAGTTTTCTTAATGTGTCAAAAGCTGCCTTGCTGTTACCTTTTATTAGCCCCGTATTAATGGACTCACATTGATCAGCTACCCATTTTTCTTTGGCCTGTTTCATTTTCTTGTCTAATAATTGTATGCAAGCAATTACCTACCATCAGAAGAGTTAAACTTGGTTTTACCATTTTATCGTCCCGTCACCTCACGTCTATGATGTCAGCACGTGTTTTACAAGATATTCAGCAGAATAGTTCGAAATTTGTAGAAACAAACACTGCTGCCACCATGTTGATATTTACCGTTGTGTATAGTGAACGTTGGTAAATGCAATGAGACGTGGCTGGCTGTCAAACATTCTCACATAAGAAAGCATAATCCCGAAGCCTGAACACACTAGATACAATCAGAAATTAAGAGCTTAATAAAAGATTTAATAACAGATGAATGGAAAGCAGAGTGGGATAAAAATCTGAAAGGAAGACATGCATATAAGATGTTCAGGGCTCCAACAAGAAAATGTCAGATATCTAGGCAATTGAACATTCCCAGTAATAAGAAACTTCTCAGACTACAGCTGGGAAAAGGCTATTTCAGAATAGAAGAACCTTACTGTGCAGGATGTCTTCAAGACAATAATATAGAACATTTCTTGTTAAAGTGTAAGAGGTATGACAAATGAGAATACCAATATTGGATTATTTGCAGGCATCCAACTTACCTATAAATATAGAGGAGGTGTTGAGAATAGACAGACCTAGGGAACTGCATAATATAGTCAAACAATATTTAACACGAACACATGTTAATATATAGTGGCTGGGAATGTGAAGGTCTGATGCTGTTCTTACAATGCATGTGACTTTAAACAGATGAAAGTCAATTAAATATCTGGTAAAGTCCGTTATATAACTAGAACCACCAGGCCTTTACACCCCTCCACTTTAATATTATTCTTGTTCATAGTTTTTTCTTGATTTTGTTTGTTTGTTTGTTTATTTTTTATTTTATTATTTAACGTATAGGCCTAAGCACAATTGTGAGTATCCCTATTTTCAAATGTGATGCCACTTTCTCATGTCGGCAGTTGTTCATATTATTTGGAATTGAAAACAATATATATCCTAATTATAACCCATCAGAGGTTGAACGGGATTTCTGTTTATCTTCATTAATTTAAAAAAAAAAAAACACTGGATACAACTCGACACTTTAATCAATCATGTTATTAGAAGCAGAGAACAGGGAAGAGGAAGTTAGCATAAGTTCAAGTAACTCTAGTAGGAAACAAAGTAACCATGGAGACATATATACAAACGACCCCATCAACAATTAGATTATTTATAGAATATTTATTACAAATAAGGGAGGGAAACCTGAGGCCTGTAAACAGTAAATTAATATGAAACAAATATAAAGGTATGTTATCAGGCACTCGCAGGAAATAAAGAAGTAGAACACCAGACAACAGAAAAACAACAGACATGAGTGGCTCACCCAGGATTTGAACACTGGACCTTCCGTGCGACAACCCCGCCTAGCCATGCAAGCGAATCACACTATCGCAGAGCGGATAGTGTGATTCGCTTGCATGGCTAGGCGGGGTTGTCGCACGGAAGGTCCAGTGTTCAAATCCTGGGTGAGCCACTCATGTCTGTTGTTTTTCTGTTGTCTGGTGTTCTACTTCTTTATTTCCTGCGAGTGCCTGATAACATACCTTTATATTTGTTTCATATTAATTTATTTATAGAATAACTGAGCCTTTAATGAGAACATATTGAAGAATGGTGCTTAATATATAAATAAATATAGAGGTCCTCTCAGGCATAGCAGTTCAAATTCGATGTGATACATTTGAAAAGTCTACTTACCACTGAGTTGTCGATGTTTCTTTTCCATTTATACTGTTATCATCCTCATATATGCCAGCAACCTATTTTAATTAAAATGTTATATATCTTGCATAAATATTCATAATATTTGTATTCATTGTGATAATTCATTATGAATTTAAAACAAGTTTTGTTCTGTTTGATTTAACAGAAACAATGACTGAAATCATACTTCATGCAAACAGAGCTGGTTATCCTACTCCTGGTCTTATTCCTACAGTGGACGGTCACTATCAGAAATTATTGAGTCTTCCCAGCTCAAAGGCTCAAGGTAGAGTAAATTCTCAAAATACTTCACTGCTTTTATCTGTTTTCATTCACTTTGATTTAAAAAGGTAAAGGGAGTTCCATAGCAGATACTGCCATAGCGGTGTGAAGTGTTAGAGACTTCACTATACTAAATCCAGCTTTATGACGTGGGGTGACCAGTTCCCATCCTCATAGCCTTTAAAAAATTTTAAATTCAAGAGCAGTCAAGTATTCATTTACAACTGGGTAGACGGGAGCATTGTGCTACCTGGTTTTGAATTCACGACCCAGTAACTTTGCCTCGAGAGGGAAGTGCTTAAACCACCCTGCCAGTCATCATGAGGATGCTATAACAATTTTTAGCATGTACAAAGATTAAGCCAAAATAGCAACAGAACATTCATGACAACAGAATTAATTTCACTGTTGTGTTAGGCCTGTGGCCTAGTGCATCTGATGTCACCAGGCCTTCCTTAGCCTTTGGCTCACCCCAAGCATGCCAGTAGGGCCACAGGTTTGTGTCTGTTTTAGTCTGGTCCCTACACTCCAGCCGATTTGGTACGAGAGACATTGCTGTTAGCTGTTTTAAAGCTCCTGGTGTCATGTGCACATGCAAGCACTCTCATTACATCAGGTTTGAGACATTATAAATTTTATCACACAAAAATTAATGTTAAACAAGATGACAACATATAAGCTGCAATTATTGAGCATTAAGCTAATATAGACCAAACTGAGCAAAGGAACATGTCCTCCTACCAGGCGCGTCAAACGAGTATTGGATGATTGAATGGCCTCTAGATATAGAGGTTAGCTGTGAATACTGAATAATCAGCTGTGAACCAAAATAGGTGGTTGTCAATGAGGGCAAGGTGGGATAGTTGTGAGGGACAGCTGTCTGTATCAAATCACCTCTGAAACTTTATGATGTGACAATCAGTGAGATGGGGGCACTTTAACCTCTTTCTTCCCCACTGCCTTGTGGGTTTGACTTTTTTAGTCAAAGACTAGCGGAGACAACCGTACACAAACTGATGGAAAACAACGGGAAACTGCCGTCATATTATCCCTTGTATAATCATGAATCGAAACAACTTCCTTGCAAAAGACAACAGCGTTAAGAGTGATTCTAGAGGAATCACCTCGTCCAGTAGGGAACATTATGTGCTACAGGTGATAACCGATCGTCATCAAGCTACTGTTAGCAAAATTAGAATTAAGGATAACTTAATCATAGGAACTTGAAATGTCAGGACAGTAATGCAGAATGGTAAATTAGATAACATTAAGATGGAAATGGAAAGAATGAATGTAAATAAATTAGGGCTATGTGAAATGCGATGTACCGGAACAGGTGAAATATTTTCTGACAACTACAAAATAATTTATTCTGGAGGAAATAAAGATGAAAGAGGAGTAGACATAATATTACTAATATTAGGTGCAGAAAGAGCAAGAACAGTTAAGGGATTTTAGGCAATATCAGATCGAGTCCTGTTAGTTAAATTGAGTGGCAGACCAACATATATCAATTTTATACAAATATATGCCCCAACAGCAGATAGTGCAGAAGAAGAAATTGACACAATGTACAATGAACTCAATGGCAATGACTCAGTGTAAGTCTCATGAGACAACTGTTATACTTGGAGACTTCAGTGTAAAAGTTGGCAATGAAAAAGTTGATGATGTGCCCAGGTATTTGAATTTACTGACCTGTTTTAAAATTGTTCCATTTACTTTGATAGTGCATTCTGGGGAAGTCATTTTCTTTGAGATGACCATTACTTCTGTCTTTTTGCTATTAAGGCTGAGGCCTTTATTTTCACTTTCTGTCACAATTGTATCAGCCATTTCCCGCAGCTCCTTTTCACTTGTTGTTATTAAGACTGTATGATCAGCGTATCTCAAGTTGTCTACATTACATCCACCAACGGTTATTCCTGATATGTCTTCCAGTGATTGTACTATCTGGTTCAAGCGCTTTGCCTTTCTTCATGTGGCGCATGGCATCCTCTACCTCTGCCACAAGTACTGGAGGTCCTTCACTTACGCAGGACTACCCCAGGGTTCTCCACTATCACCGGTGCTGTTTAATATATATACAGCAAAAGTAGTCACCATTCAACCAACTGGGTTGGGACGAACACTGACTTTTGCTAATGACATACTCATTTATAGAACTGGCTCTGACCGACAGGAAATGGTTAATAGCATATATGGGACACCACATGAGGTGTTTAATTGGTGCAAGGAAACTGGCTCCAACGTCAATCCCAAAAAGGCCTGCGTGATGTGGTGCTCCTTGAACAATTCCATAGTGAAAACAGACCTTCCAGATATTACTCTCAATGGACAGAAAATTGAACGGTGCAAAAAGCTGAAATACCTTGGAGTTACATTCGATCGCTGGCTCTCGTATAAGTACCATGTTGAGCACATCATACAGAAATGCAGGAGAGGTATAACAGCCCTGAAAATAATGGCTGCGGCACGTCTGGAGCAGAGATTACTATTTATTCTTTATCATCAGCAAGTCATATCGGTCATTGAATAAGGGCTGGGAATACTCACACTGTCAGTAACACAATGTAAATGATTAGAACGCATTCAAAGTGAAGGGATGCGTATAGTCTTGGGTTTTATGCGAGATACCCCCATTGTGACATTGAGATACATGCTTGGAGTGCTGTTGATTAGATCCAGATATCCGATGGCCCAGGCAAAAGCCTATATGCGAGTAACCACGGATAAATGGAACCCCCTGCATGGAAACATAGCTGACATTAAGGGAGCAAGAATAAATAGAGGGATGTCATGGATGGCACAGGCAGAGACAATGATCAAGCAGGTGACCACAGTTGAAAATATATTCAAAGGGGATGAAAGAAGTATGTCAGATGAGAACTGGATTAACTACCAGCAGGTCATCATCATCCTTGGCAGACAGTGTAAAACTTGGGGGCAGTGGGAAAGCAGAACTGGAGATTAATCAACTGATACATGATCATGCTGAGGATAATGATACAATTGTGTATACAGATGGGTCTGTGATATGTGGTGAGAAATCAGGTTGGGACTTCTCTGATAGGGTAAAGGGCAGAATCGTCACAGAGTATAGCGGGTCTTATGCGATAACAACTTCCAGCATGGGAATGGAGGTAGAGGCAATTACTGCAGCCTTAAGGTGGATATCTGAAACTTTATTAACAAAGGCAGTCATTGTGTCAGACTGTCAGTCCATGCTTCAAAAGGTTCAAAATGGTTGGCTACGGCATGAATGGAAAACATTGAAGCTTCGAGTCTGCATGAATTCCTGTCCTGGTCATGCAGGGTTATGCGTTAATGAGAGAGCTAACAGCCTAACATCAAGAGCACCAACAGTGGAGACACTGGATATGGATAAGTGAGAGATACTGAGAACGATAAATGATCACCTGTTAGAGAATGACACTGCAAGGAGTGCACCTATGGGTTTGCCCGAAGTGCAGTGCTGTCGATTCTGTTCATCAATAACAATATAATAATGCCGTGTATTCTAAGTGAAGGCAGAGAAGCTGAAGTATCATACAGTTTAAAAATATATATGACCTTAATATTTTTAACCAATTAAAGTATTTGCATAATTCTGGGGTTTCTGTGGATCTCAGAGGCAATACAAATAAAACAGAACCTTGGGCATGTCGTAAGAGATGATTAGCGTAAGGTTTTGCATTGGACTGGTAACTTGATCATGTCACAGCAATTGCTGCAGAAACCACCCCCTACAAAAGCCAATGAAGTGCTTTAGTGTAGACTTCTTGCAAGAGGGCCAACGTCAGTGGTGGCTCAATGCTCCTTAAGAAGTGTAAAAGAAGAGAGATGATGAAGAAAGTTTGTCAACACATTTAATGAAATTCTGAATAACTATAGCATGAAACTGGCCTAAACAGAACATGAAAGAATGAAAACTGCTTCTCCTTTTTATGCTTGACAGGATATTGGACAAGACACTTCCAATAAAATCAAAGGTTTTTGCTTTTATTTCTGTATAAGATAGCTGAAAGTTATCAGTTTCATGACACTGTGTCTTAATTTTGTTTTTCACAAGTGACCACAGTATTTCTAAAATGATTCTCAATACACTGTATAATTAATGTTTACTTTCTTGAAACACTTCAAATAAAAATATGTGTAGGGCTGTAGTATAATGACCACCAGGATTGGCCTTGGGCTGATTCACCCTATAATGCCCAGTGGCCACATGAGGCCTCACACTCTGGTTGTGGCAACCTTTGCAAAACAAGTGCTGGTTTTTTTTAAAAATCATATGTAAAAATGTCTTTTAAAAGTTATTTGTGAAAAAAAAAATTCACAATGAGCAAACATAAAGAATTGTCTGACTAGTAAATAAATGTAACCTTGTAAACAGGAATTTCATTAGTGTGACTTAGTTCATGTGGTTACTGTGCAGTACCAGAAGATGGTTATATGAGAAAAATACAGAACAGAGTGAATTCCGTACCAGTTCAATAATAATAATAGCCCCCTTCAGTCATAACTGACTATGGGAATGCGCCCCTGAGATGATAGCCCTCAGCTGCTAATTTTCCTGGTGTTCTTTTCGACATTTTCTACTCTCTTCTGCTTGTTGTGTGAGCTTCCTTCTTTTCGCCCAAACTGAGGTTGCGCCGCAGATAGCATCGCCACTTGGTGCGATCGGCAGCTTCATCCTCCAAGGTTGCTGGATTTATGTCCTGTACCCTCTCTTGCACACATCTTTGAATCTCAGCTGTGGTCACTCAACTGTTCTTTTGCCATCTGCCAGTTATCCATAGAAGATATCTTTCGGGATGCGACCATCTTCCATGCGGCGAACATGGCCAAGCCAGCGTAGTCTGTGCTATCTTAGCAGTGTATACATACTTTGAAGGCCAGCATGTGACCACACCTCGACATTTGTCACTTTATCTTTCCACGAAATGCCGAGGATGTGGCGTAAACACCGTAGATGGAAGGTATTGAGCCTTCTTTCTTGCTTAGCATAGGTTGTCCATGCCTCGCTACCATATAGATGTGTGCTGGTGATGCAGGCGTTATATACCACAGCTTTGGTCTTTATTGTGAGTTTGGAGTTTCCCCAGACACGTGATGTGAGGCGAGCAAAGGTAGCTGCAGCTTTGCCAATGAGGCTGTCAATTTCTGTGTCCAGAGAGAGTTTGTCATTGGAACGCAATATCATATTTCCTAGGTTACACCCTGCTTGCAGTATGTCACATTTTGGTAGATTACAAACATAATGATGTGTAGACCTTTGCAGTTTCTTCAGGTAATATAGCGTTGAATTTAAAACATTTGAGTGAAGAGAAGTGCTTCGGTTGAGACATTTTAATTGTTACCATTACAGGTAAGGGTATAACACAATCATTACAATGTTAGTATCAGTAGGAAAAATACAATTCATAGCTTGGTGTTAGAGTTATTATTTTGCATGAAGAGCAGCATATCGTTAATAACCCATGTATGTGTGTGTCTATGAACAAAATATCTCGAGAACAAAAGAGTAGATTTTCACTTAAAGATAATTTGCACAGGTTGTTTGTTAAATGACTACTAGATGATAAATTTTCTCTTTTAGAGAGAATCAATCAGTCATTGACAAACTTTTATCATGACAACCATTCATCTCATTATAAACCATCAGTTAATTTTAGTGAATAAAACTCTTAGAGTTTGTATTTTTGGCCGCACTGTTATTTCAGTTGTACTTTTGTTTATTCAGTGATTGTGTGAGTATACAGTTTTAGAGCATACAGGTTATGCATCCTCCCTCAGATGCATCCTATATAGTTTTGGAACTGATTGAAAGCAACCGTGAAGCCCAAGAAACTGAGGATGGCATACAAATGTCTCAGTCTGATGCAGCTACCAGTCAAAGTGGAGAGACCACACAATACAGTGAGTTATAGGATCCAGAAGGTATTCCAGAACAAGTACACTCTCAGAAAAGTAAAGGTTTGAAAATTTCAGTTATAGAAGAAGATCTAAACAATGCATGCCTTGAAGGTCAGCTAAACCTATTAGATGATCAAGCTACCTTGCCCATAAATACTGACTAACATGTAAGAGACTATTTAGTGAAAAACAGACCACCTAAAATTCTTGTGGAAGATTTTCCCTGGAACGAATATGGAACGCATTTCTCAAAAGCTCACTGCAAAAGAAAGCTTTTAAATGGAAAAACTGTTTATTGCCTTTGGGAAATACACACCATATCAGCTGATAGGATATTCTGTTTTCATTGTCTGTTTGCAAATGTGAAATGTGAAACTAGATTCGCAGAGCATGAAAAGTCAAAAGGTCATTTAGTGGCTATGTTGTGGACTTTAGAGAAAACTCTCTGCTGAAGAAAATATTGACAAGTCATAAGAAGCTGATCAATCAAGGAAACAAAGACACTCTCAGGCAGAAAGTTTCAGACTGCTCGTACATCAAAACAAAGCAAATTTTATCTCCACTGCATGATACTTCTTGCAAGTCCATCAACAGAACGGTAAAAAAATTAAAACGTAATGATACTTTACCAAATTTTAACTTCATTTCATGTTGTATTTCAAACGTGAATTCATCATTTGTAATTTATTAATAAAATTAATATTAGTAATTTCAAAATATTCCAAAGGAGGAATTACAAAAACAGCTGCAGATTTGGAAACTGTTCAAACATGACAAGCCCATTCAGAAAAATGAACTTGTCAAGCTTGTAAGTTAGCAGATTTGAATGGTCATATGCTGGTTAAGGAAATGGAAGCACTGAAGTTTATTCTTCCTTGAATACCTTGGAAAGCCTTTGAAAATCATCCTAAAATTCCTTTCTTTGATTGAGAGATATACCGTATTTTTCTTGACACATATTTTTGAAAATTCTAGTCACTGTGGCATTAAGGGAAAGAAGCTCTTCCAAATTAAAATTGATCAAATCTTACCTAAGGTTAATTATGTCCAAGACAGATTCAACAGCCTTGCAATATTATCCATAGAATGTGATGAAGCAAAACTTTGAAAACATTTTGAAAGAATTGGCAGAACAACAGCAAGAAATATTTCTTTACAAGTATCATTTTATTTTAACATGTTTTTTTGTTGTTGTCAAAGTTTAGCTAACAAAAATAGACGTTATTATATTTTAAATACAGCGTAATAGCATATATTCCTGATATCTAATCTGAAAAGTCAAGGGCCCCACCAAAATAGTCCAGATCGGCCCTGCAACTACTAATCAGAGCTGTGTTTGACTAATACAAGTGACAATGATCTTACATTTTTCTGTGCAGATGATAAACTGCAGCACTATGTTGTTCGGCTTTTCAACTTCATACCAGATCAGACCCTTGATCAGGTGACTCTTACACCTCAGCTATGTTATGAAGTTGGCTGGTTTGCAGGCAAGTTAGACATTGTTCTGAAGGTAATTATCCCAACATTTTTATATACCCCAGTTTACAACATGCAGCATATGGAATTATAGCAAATCTCATAAGCCGCAATGTTTTAAACACATTTTGCCAGCACAACTGATTATTTATACTTGGACATATATAGTTAACTCATTTAAAAAAAAATTATCATTAAGGCACAAAATATGAAATGTGCAAGCCTGCCAGAAGCCAAAATGTCTTGCATCTACTGTGTTAAGCATGTGTATGGGGACATTAATTCTAAGCCTCACAATTTACTTTCACTATACAGTTGTGATATACTGTATAGCGATTGACAATGGGGAGCTGCCATCCTCATTAAATTAAAGACTAGAAGCAGAAGACCTGAAACAGGCAGCGGAAACTCTTATTGAGTACAAATCTCATGCATCAGTATACCTTGTATGCATGTGTCCAGAGCTTTGCTGGAAATTTTCAGTCAATATACTTAGCTGCTGTAAGCTTTCTTCGAGTTTCTGTCCGAATTCCTTTGCTTTCAATGCCTGGAATAACAGATTTTAGAACAGGAAAGCTTCTTCTTTTCCACAGTTGGATAATTGAGCTTGGTGGTATTTTCTTTGCGATTGAGTTTGCTAGCATGGTATCTTTGTTAATTTTTTCTTTTGCCTGGGCAACAAAATTAGTTCGCTTGAGCCTGCTTCACCCTGGCCTGTTCATTTTCTTGCACATGGGGTGTCCTTTGAGTCTCTTAAATTTTTCCGATTGTTGTAACATTCTGTTGTCTCGTCTGTACTCCATTGACTGTAATGTTTTCCATATGGTTGATTTTCGTGGAATTTAGGGCCCCTATTGTGATATGCACTGCTTGATTTTGGAGTTTGTTTACTTTATCAAAATATGACTTAGCTGCTGTGATGCCATATTCCATAACAGGCCTGATTGTGCCTGTGAACAGTTTATTGAGGATGTTTTCATCAGCATCCCATGTGGTACAAGCTAAGTGTTTTCCATATCAAGCGGCGGTCCAGTGTGACACCTAGGTATGTCAGCATTTTTTCTTCTCACACTGCTTGCCCCTTAAGTTGAAGTTTTGTTTGCTGTGGTTTGTTTGAAAAGATAAATATAGTGTGTATTTGTAACAGTCAGTTATAACAGTCTAGTGTTGCGTTGTAGAAACAGTTTAGTATAGCCCCATCAACTGGGCACCTGATGTAACACTCTGTTTTGCCGACTGTTTATTACCAGATGTTAAAGTCTGTTTGCTCGTGTGAATTCTGGTATTTGTGCCGTGTTGAAGTGTCGCTGAGTGGGTGTGTCGTTTATCACCTGGACAGTGTAACATGGACGTGAATCTAGGTCACCAGCGTGAGGCACTGCCAGGATGTAGTGCAGTCACACACACAAACAGCATACATATTTTCTCAGGTGTGTATAACAAGTAGTAAGGTGTTGTAGTGAGTACTGGTGTGTGTATACAGCAGATCGAGAACGCGAAGTCGTATAGGCTCTTATTTAAGAACACACAAACTCACTCCACCACACGTAGAAGTCATAGATGTGGTTAATGCAGATGACTTTCTCTTCAACATTTATTACAGCAATAGTACGTTGACGGACAACACAGTCAGTAGAACAAGGAACATGGACATTTCATGTGTATTAATGCATATAACCATCGAGCATAATCAACCCTGCATAGCTCGTATGTATGATGCTAGTAACGTTGGCTGGATAATATACATTTTCATACTGTAGCTCAGAGCCCCTGACTAAACGCGTCAGGTAGTCTTGTGACAAATATAGTTGCTTAATATCGAAGTCTGTGAACTTGTTGATAAAGTCAAGACTTCATCTGGCTTCTCCCGCCAGACACTTCTTTTTCTGCTCAAAGATATAGGCCGTAATGGCGGGCCTCATAATGATTGATGAACAACTGTGTATTTTCATAGGCAGGCATTATCCTCCATACCGAAACATACCGCCATAATGTGGGTTTCATATAAATATACGTTCATTGTGCTTCTGTAAAGTAATTCGACGAATGGACTTAGTTAGCTACGTCAAGCACACATAATGGACTCTGGATCCCAAGAACTGTGAGCGCTACTCACAGGTTCATACTAAATGTTCGGCAATCTTGGCATAATAATAAAGTTTATTTTACCTTGGACAGAATCCGAGAAATACACAAATAACCACTGTCGTCATTCTAGACGAACAGAATAACTATGGGGAGAATCACTAAGATCACAGTTATACTGAAGACTCTCTTTCCCCCAGTTAATGCAGAGAAGAACAATGGACATCTTGTCCGGTCAGAAAAACAGCTCATCACTCCCAGCCGGAAGTCTTCTCGGTTCGCGCTAAAAACTAGCGCATGCGTAGACAGAACAGATTTGAGAAAAGTTATCCGGCCCTCTCAAGACAGATCAACCACAAAGAATAAACACAGGGAAGATAACCCCAAATCAACCTGTCCCAGAGAGTTAACATACAGTTCTCTACCTTCGATCATCAAAAGTATTAAATAGATTTACGTCTTATGAAACCGTAAAAAAACGACAGCAACAGACTACCACCCCCTCCGGATAAAAAAAAATGAAACTTTTTTTTTGGGAAATACATCAATGACCGAGATGCAACAAGCTCATAACGCATGAATGATGCGCCGATGAAAGGATCAATATAAATATAACGACATAATGTCAGACCCAATCAACGCACAATAGCGCGTCTAGTGAGAACAAAAATTCACCTCACAAAATAAGAGAAAATATTTCTCCAAGTAAAATATATCCGGCAGGTACCATGAAATAAACATCAGTTGCTGTCGATGCTAACAAAAATCACATACATATAAAAAAATTCAATATTATAGTAATGTGAATGATAACGTATACGGAAAAGTCATATAAACATATAAATCTATTGAAGTTTCATGTTATATAATGACTATCAACTAATGGATGGACATAATCAAAATTTGTAAAGTCATTCTATTTACATATGACAATACAAGTGTATAATCTAACAAATAGAAGATGGCATCCATGTAGACTAAATCAATTCTGTATCTCGCAGATCATGAAAGCAGCATCCACGTAGTATGTAAGGAAGACATATCGCAACATCAAGGTTCTCAAAAGCACTCCGTACCTGGTACTAGTTTGCACTGAGAACAATACAAATGACACAATTAGCAAGATGCTATAATGTACTATAATTACAAATACATGTTTAAGTGTTAAATGTGGCCGCATTAATTTTTTCGACCTTTATGTTATGTCAACTCAACCTTCTCCATTACACTAAAGATGGTAATAGAGAAAGCAAACAAGTAATTTACCACTCTAAGGTGATAGCAAATGTGTTAATATATATTGTTATAGTGAAGAGACATGTGTCTAGCAGTGTATGAGGAAAATCTAGGACACAAGACTTAAGTGGACTCATGTGGGCATCTAGACAGTATGTCTGCCATCACATTATCCAGACCACGGATAGCTCGCACCGTGAAATGAAAAGGTTGAAGAGCAATAGCATATCGAGTAGATCTCGAGCTCTTCAAATTCTTACACTGAATAGCTGTAAGAGCTTTTTGGTCTGTTTCCACAATGAAATGCGCACCAAGAAGGAATCTTTGTAACTTAAGGATTGACCAAACCATAGCCAACAATTCACGGTCTAAAACCGAGTAATTCCTTTCTGCCGCATTCAGTTTCCTAGAAATATACATTACAGGATGCAGAGTTCCTGAATACTCCTGCATTAGTGCCGCTCCGATCCCTGTGGATGAGGCGTCACTACGAAGAACAAAAGTCTTATCAGCAATAGGTAGCCTTAAGATAGGTGGGGATGAGAACAAATTCTTAATCTGATCCAATGAAGCTTGACATTCTTGAGACCAGCGCACCATGTTAGGAGACCCTTTCTTCAATAGGGTTGAGAGTGGTGCCATGATAGAGGATAGATTCTTAATGAATCTTCCGTAGAATTGTATCAATCCCAAGAGACTACGTACTTGTTTTTTTGTTTTAGGCACCGAGATATTTAATATCTTAGAAATGTTTTGGTCCTCTGTCTTCAATAGACCATGACCAACTCGATGACCCAGGAAAGAAATTTCACTAAACCCAACATAGGCTTTAGAGGGTTTTGCAGTCAAATTATGCTCGCGTAGAGTTGACAGTAATTCATTTAAACCCAAATAGTGATCTTCCCAAGTATTACTGACAAGACAGATGTCGTCTAAGTATGCAATGACATCTGAACGATATGAGATAATTCGACGCATCATGCGTACGAAAGTAGCTGGGGCGTTCATAAGCCCGAAAGGCATAAAATTCCGCTGAAACAAATCCCAAGGTGTTGAGAAAGCAGTGAGAGGTTTGGCGTGTTCAGTTAACGGAACTTGCCAATAGCCTTTTGACAAGTCAAGTTTAGTAAAGAATCGAGAGTTAGAAAGTCTAGTAAGTAGATCTTCTAATAAAGGCATAGGTTCAGCATCGAACGTCGTAACTTGGTTCAATTTGCTATAATCTACGCAAAGGCATATGTTATTGTCTTTCTTTCGAACAATAACCATGGACGAAGAGTATGCTGAGATGGATGGTTCAATTATCTTCAATTGTATCATCTCATCCAATTCTTTCTCGACTTGTGCTTGGAAATGAATAGGAATAGGATATGGTCTTACTCTGATCGGAGTATGATCAGTAAGTATAATGTCATGCTCAATGACATTTGTGTGTCCAGGAATGTCGGTAAGGACATCCTGAAATGCTTGTAGCGTAGAAGATATTTGTCGCTGTTCCTCAAAAGACAAATTAGAAGAAACAGTAACGTTTCTCCGTGGTTCCGTAGAAGTAAGTGGAATCACAGGAAGAGGTAGATTGACATCCGAAAAAGAAGTTTCCTCATCCTGTATAACTGACAGGGATGAGATATGACCTTATTGGACTGGAGAGTCGTCCGTTGCCTGGAAAATAGGTTGCAAATAGTCTAGTCGCTCATGATATTCCGTAAGCATATTTATATGGAAGGTTTTATGCCTTCCATCAATATCGACAACATAGTCGACATCGGAAATCTTCGAGACTATTGCATATGGACCTTTCCATGTAATAAGAAGAAGTCTGTTCTCTCTGGAAGGGAGTAAAACAAACGCTTTGTCTCCAGGACAAAGTTGACGTAGGCGTCTCTTCTTATTAGCAAATTGTCTTGCCTTTTTCTTAGCAAATTCGGATGATGAAGTTGCTAGCTTGCATGCTTTAATAATTTTTTTCTGAGAAAAATGACATACTCATATGAAGATTGTGTGTCATTGTCGAAACTCCGCCAATGCCGGTCCCAAGCCCGGATGAAAAAGGAGGAGGGCGGCCTGCATGGAGGCCGTAAGGAGGCAGCCCCTCCACCATGCAAAGGCACAACAGGCCAATCACCTGTTTGCTTTAAATCACGATTACTAGCAACACAAGAGAGAAAACTGGACTGATTCTAAAGGCGACGAACTGGAACGGACTACGGACTACGACTTATGGAACTTGGAACACAAGAAGTATAAATGGGAAGGAAGAGGAGCTGGTGGAAGAGATGAGGAAAGCAAAACTAGAAATCCTGGCTATAACGGAAACAAAGAAAAAAGGACAAGGAGTCATGGATCTTGATGGCAACACGCTGCTCTACAGTGGTGTACCCATGTCTGAAAGAGCTAAAGGGGGCGTGGGTTGCATTGTGGCCCAAAATCAAAAAGATAGTATCAAGGGATGGAACTTTGTCTCGGAGCGCATTATGGTTGTTAAACTAAAAGAAGGAGAAACCATAGCCAACCTGGTCATAGTGTATAGGCCAAATGAGGATGAGAGAGCAGAGGTCAAGGAGGAATTCTTCGAGCTGCTTCAAAGGACAGTGGATGACTGCCGAGATGAAGTTATCATGCTCGGAGATTTTAATGCCAGAGTTGGAAATGACCATGCTAGATGGGGTGGAGTTATCGGAAGATATGGAGAAGATACTCTCAATGACAATGGAAAGCGACTCCTTAGATTCTGCAGTGAGCAGAATCTGATCATTACAAACACAAAGTTCCCCCATCAGCGCATACATGTATACACTAGATGTGAACCAACAAAGAATGAGAAGTCAGTGATCGACTATGCCATTGTTCGGAGAAGCTCATTCAAATATGTCCGAGATGCTAGAGTCTGGAGGGGGCCAGAGATTGGAAGTGATCTTTACCTGCTAACAATCAAAAGAACAACTGAAAGAGTTGCTCAGCCTACGAACTGTCCAACATCACGCAAGAAACAAGTAAACGAGCAGGAGAAATGAGCATTAGGACCTACAAGCTGAGAGAGCCAGAAATTAAGACCAGATATCAGGGGCTTATTGCTGCAGCGGTGAGCAACACAGAAGAACGACCTGATGACTTGGAAACCCTCTGGATTAAATTCAAGGATATCATAAAGACAGCTGCTGCAGAAGCATGCGGTGAAGTCCGACTTGGGAACAAGAGAAAGAGGACACCTTGGTGGACAGAGGAAGTCAAAAAGAAAATAAGAGAGAAGAAAATGGCATGGAAACAATACTTAGGAGCTAAAAACACAACAGGACAAATGGAAAAAATATAGAGAATATGTGACACTCAGAACAGAAGCAAAGAACAAAGTGCTAGCAGCAAAACAGAAGTCCTGGGAAGAATTTGGAGAAAAGCTAGAAAAAGATGCACAAGAAAACCAGAAATTGTTCTATAAGACCCTAAAGAACACGAGGAAGGAAAAACAATGCCCTCTCAAATTTATAAAGGACAAGCAAGGCAAATTGCTTACTGCCCCGAAGGAAGTAATGGGAAGATGGAAAGAATATTTCTCAGAACTCCTGGATGGTGAGCATGGTGAAGCATCAGAAATGATAAACACTAGCACAGAAGAGAAAACCAATGATGGTGAAGATGACATAAAGATGGAAGAACTGAAGGCAGCACTGGAGAAAATCAAGATGGGCAAAGCAGCAGGGCATGAAGGTATAACACCAGAAATGGTTAAGTACATGGGAGCATCAGGCGACCTATTACTCTTAAGGGTTTTACAGGCAGCGTGGTACAACAAGACCATACCAAAGGATTGGGAGATTGCCATCATAACACCAATTTTCAAAAAGGGTGACAATCGACAGTGTGGAAACCATAGAGGCATATCCCTTCTCAGTGTCCCTGGTAAAATCTACTCTAGAATCCTAGAGCAGAGACTCCGACGCCTAGCTGAGCCACAATTGGATGAGGTCCAGTGCGGATTCCGAGCAAACCGAAGTACTCAAGACCTAATCTTCACACTCAGACAGCTGAGTGAAAAGGCCCTTGAGTATAAGAGTGAGATGCATCTTTGTTTCATAGATCTGGAAAAGGCGTTTGACAGGGTCCCCTGGAGCAAACTTTGGGACAGTTTGGCAAGGAAGAATATTCCAGCACCTCTGATTCATGCTATACAGAGCTTCTACAAGTCTTGCAGAAATTATGTGAGGACAGCAAACCAAAAGTCGGAAGAGTTCAGGACCACCACTGGTGTAAGACAAGGTGATATCCTATCACCTTACCTCTTCATACTCCTTATGGACGATGTCATCAAGGCATGTAAGGAGAGAACACGAAAGTATTCAGTGGGGTACTGGAAGATGAGACAGGTCTATATTTCGGAGCTGGCATTTGCTGATGATGTTGCCCTGATTGCTAAATCAGAGGCACATCTCCAATCCAACCTGCAAGTCTGGAAGGAAGAGCTGGAGAAGAGAGGGATGGTCATAAGCAGCTCTAAAACAAAATCCATGGTGATATCACGAGAAGAAAGAAAACATCAGATTAAGCTGGGAGAACAGGTCCTGGAGCAGGTCGACCACTTTAAATACCTCGGAGCTATTATAGACCGAAAGGGAGGCATCAAAGAAGAGTTGGCCACTCGAAAAGCAGCGGCTGGGAGACTTTTTCAGGCCATAAATCGAGGATTCCTCAGCAAGGGAGAGGTTGGTAAGAAAACAAAGATGGCTGTATACCGCTCCACCTATGTCCCAGTCTTGACATACCGATGCGAGTCATGGGCAATGACTACAACCCATAAAAGCTAGATCCAAACCTCAGAAATGAGGTATCTGAGGAAGGTGGTTGAAGTAACAAGAAGAGACATGGTACGCAACCAGACGATCCGTCAAGGCCTTAAATCCTACCCCCTGCAGACCCAAGTAGAACAGTCCCAATTAAGATGGTTTGGCCATGTCTGCAGAATGGGAGAAGATCGGATACCACGACAAGCATGGGAAACAAAGAGCCAAGGATCCAGACCCCGAGGACGACCCAGAGTCCGCTGGAAGGACAACATTAGACAATCTTTGAAGGATCGAGGACTAGAATGGAACCAGGCCAGGAGGAAGACAGCCGATAGGATAGTCTGGCGCTCTCTCTTCCAAACCTCTACACCTCACGGTAGAAGGGGAACGACTAAGTAAGTAAGTAAGTGTCATTGTCGATATTATCAGCAGTTATAAGATCATGCAGCAAAGACATAGGACCGCGCGGTCGCGCGCCAAAGACAAGTTCAAAAGGAGAAAATCCTGTGTGTTCGTTGGGGACCTCCCTATAGGCAAAGAGAACCGCCGGTAGGACTCTGTCCCAATCCTGATGATGATCCTCAGTTATCTTCCCCAGTAAGTTCTTGAGTGTTCTATTAAGACGCTCAACTAACCCATTAGACATTGGGTGATAAATACTACTCAAAAATCTTTTAATGTGCAGAGTAGACATTACCTGCGACATTGTCTCTGATATCAATTGTGTGCCATGGTCCGACAATATTTCCCCAGGAAAACCTAAACGAGAAAATATAAGCCAAAGAGCGTCTGCGATATCAGCAGTGGAAATGCTCTTAAGAGGAATAGCCTCTGGCCAACGCGTGCACATATCAACGCACGTAAGGATAAATTGATGTCCCCTGGCCGATTTAGTCTTAAAAGGGCCAATGATATATATATGGCCCTTTTCTGAAACGGCCGGATAGGAATGTCTGCAGCCTGAATAGGCACAGCATGCCGTGGACCTCTAGATTTCACCTCTTGATATATTTTGCAAGACCGGCAATAAATTCATATGTCTTTATTGACAAATGGCCAAAAGAAAGACCCCAGAACTCTCGACTTAGTTCGGGAAAAACTCATGTGTCCAGCACACTGAGAATCGTGTGCATGTTGAAGAATTAAAGCTCTCATACTTTTGGGTACGAGAATTTGAGAATGCATAGTCGCGTCTGAGTGTTGTACCATACGCACTAGTATACCATTCTTCATAGTGATATATGATTTGCGATTCGTATTCTGATTCGGGTCACCGTTTTTAGCGAGAAGAAAGAATTTCTTTAAAGACGGGTCTTTTTCTTGTAGTTTCACAAACGAGTCATGCGAAATCTCCAAGTGATCATCTTGGATACCTACTTCATTAACTTTAGTAGATGAAGTTTGAGGAATAAGAGCTTGTGCTCTTGTTACCACTGCATTGGCTGTTTGCATATTCCGTTCTTCCCAGGCGGCAATTTGCTGCGGGGTGCATTCCTTAACCCCGTGAATACGACCGATTATAAGATCCGCAATAGGATTAGGTAGAAGACACGCGTGGACATCTCCCGTAAAGAAAGGAGTAGCAATGTGAATAATAGCAGTCGAGTAATTTTCTACTGTGCCACCAAATGCTACACATTTAACTATTTTTCCCGTGGCACAGCGAGGATCTATAAGCGATTGCCTAACCCCAATAGTAGTGCACCCAGAATCAAATAGCACTGAGACTGGGTTACTATCCACGAGACCTTTATGCAAGATAAGCGATCCTCTCCCGTCATGCACAATTGCAGCAGGGAGAGCGGGCAGAGGGTGACCACAACTTAAAGTAGTTAACGTGGTCGGTTCAAATAATGTTGAGCATTGGGTGCATTTAGATGCTCTCCCAAAGTCAAAAGCAGCACAAGTGACAGCATTAGAATTTTTATTATCGTTCACTTGATTATTGGCACCATGAGACTCTTGTTATACAGAGTTTCCCTGGTGATATGATC
Source organism: Oreohelix idahoensis (assembly GCA_024509875.1). Lineage (NCBI taxonomy): Eukaryota > Metazoa > Mollusca > Gastropoda > Stylommatophora > Oreohelicidae > Oreohelix > Oreohelix idahoensis. The sequence goes on along the minus strand of JAMPIV010010794.1, from coordinate 243,973 downwards.
TCTTTTTCTTGTATTGAGATCTACCACGATTATTATTCCCTCTGAAATTATCATAGTTTGATCTACCTTGACCACCGCTCTGGTTCGAATCCCAGTTTTCATAATCACTATTGTCATTACCCCATTGATTATAGTGTTTACCTGTTTGGTTTCGATGCCCTCGCGAAGGATAGCCTTGAAAGTGTCTATAGTGACTACCTCTCCGCAAGTTTCCATAATTATTGGACCCGAAATAACGAGGACTATCTGATCGTCTCCAGTTCTTTGAAGAAAACCCATTATATGATGGGTTACCCTGATTCTGATCATAATTGCGATTGCTCTTCTTATTGAAGTTGTGTTGAGCACCTTGGAATTTATTCATAAAGTTAGGGCCATATGGTGCTGCAGAAGCAACCGGCAATTCTTCTTTCACTTTAGCATTGCTAACAGTAGCATGGGGATGTGCATTGACGTACTGGCAACAGTATTCTTCCATGTCTTTTATGTCCTTAGGTTTACGCTCATGAATAAAAGCAAGGAAAGACTCATTGACAGATGACATAACTTTATCTCGAAGTAATAAGTCCATAAGGGCTTCATATGTCTTTTCTGTTTTAGACAACTCAATCCAACGTATGAATGTAAGACGAATCTTAGTAATAAAGTCAGAGAACTCTACTCCAGTTTCTGGTAGCATTGTCTTAAAACGAAGACGATAATCTTCTTCTTTTAATTGATACCTTTTAAGTAATGTTGCCCTGACAACATCATAATTAGTTCTATCAGTTTCTTCTACTGCCATTACAGTACTTAATGGTTCACCTGAAAGTAACTCCGTCAGTTGTCCGACATATTGTTCCTTATCTACCTTATGCGTTACGCATGTTAATTGAAATCTATCAAGGTAGAAGGTTATATCGTCCTTTAGAGGGTTGAAAGGAGGTAATTTAACCTTATAAGTATTCTCCTTTATCTTACCCGAAGTTGATTGAGGAGCACTCATATTCATCACCTTTAATTTCTCCAACTCCAAAGCTAATAGTTTTTCGTCATGTTCCATTTGTGCTTTCCTTTCCTCAGCAGCAGCTTGAAGTTTTCTCTCTTCAGCAGCAGCTTGAAGTTTTCTCTCCTCAGCAGCAGCTTGAAGTTTTCTCTCCTCAGCAGCAGCTTGAAATTTTCTCTCCTCAGCAGCAGCTTGAAGTTTTCTCTCCTCAGCAGCAGCTTGAAGTTTTCTCTCTTCAGCAGCAGCAGCAGCTTCTCTGTCTAATCTTTTATTTTCAGCTTCTCTGTCCAACTGCATTTGCATCCTTTTCTCTTCAGCCTTCTGTGCCTTGGCATATTGAGCAAGTGCAAACTCTTCCAATTTCTCACCAGTTTTGCCAAGGGATTTCCCTTGCTCAATAAAGACATCTAATGTAGACATGCTGTCTAATAATATGAGATCAGACCTGAAAAATTGAATAAATTACCTTATCCCAACCTCAATGGGAGACAAGTCTGTAATACTTGACTTGTATACTCACTTCACTTTATCTATCCTAATCTCCGTGGAAGACAAGTCTTTTAATCAAAAACTTGTATAATCACCTTGTTTCTTTATAATAATATGATCATAAATAACCTCTATCTGAAAAGTGCATCATATTAACAATAATAGTTCATGACCAAGTATATATATAGACTGTGTATGATAAACATGTATACGATAACAATACAAAGACAAGAATATAGAACAACCGAAAACGTTCGCAGAAGTCAAATGATAAATAAAGCTTAACTAAATCTAATGTTGTAAAAAATTACAATGATAACTGCGAAAAATCAACACAAATGACAACACTGTTATAAACAAAAAGGTGTATAGAAATAAATGAAAGGAAGGAAGAGGGTAGACAATTACAAACAAAACAAATCAAAGAATGGAAAAAAATAACGAAAACGACACTAACACATCTCGTCACAGCTAGGAAAAAAAAAATGAAAAGTAGCAACACACGTCGCTCGCAATTTTCGCTGTGGGAAATATGCACAGTCCCTAAAGAAAACGCTCTCAATAGAACCTCTGTCACGTGGTATATTCTAAAGGAGTCACCTTCCCAACCAACCCGCAAAACATACACACTAACATAATATGTAAACAAAGAACATGTGATATGTGAATACACAATAAAGAATGTGTGTAGAGGAAGGCTCAGTTGCACACAAAATAAAGGCACAGTTTACTACACAAACGGGCCACTTATCTCAAGCACAATCCTAAAACACCCGCAAAGATGCAGTACAATGCGGTACAACTGTAAACAACAATGGAAGACGATCCACCGTTGAATGTCACCGTAACTTGACAAAACTCCGCCAATGCCGGTCCCAAGCCCGGATGAAAAAGGAGGAGGGCGGCCTGCATGGAGGCCGTAAGGAGGCAGCCCCTCCACCATGCAAAGGCACAACAGGCCAATCACCTGTTTGCTTTAAATCATGATTACGCGAACTACAAGAGAGAAAACCGGACTGATTCTAAAGGCGACGAACTGGAACGGACTACGGACTACGACTTATGGAACTTGGAACACAAGAAGTATAAATAGGAAGGAAGAGGAGCTGGTGGAAGAGATGAGGATAGCAAAACTAGAAATCCTGGCTATAACGGAAACGAAGAAAAAAGGACAAGGAGTCATGGATCTCGATGGCAACACGTTGCTCTACAGTAGTGTACCCATATCTGAAAGAGCTAAAGGGGGCGTGGGTTGCATTGTGGCCCAAAATCAAAAAGATAGTATCAAGGGATGGAACTTTGTCTCGGAGCGCATTATGGTTGTAAAACTAAAAGAAGGAGAAACCATAGTCAACCTGGTCATAGTGTATGGGCCAAATGAGGATGAGAGAGCAGAGGTCAAGGAGGAATTCTTCGAGCTGCTTCAAAGGACAGTGGATGACTGCCTAGATGAAGTTATTATGCTCGGAGATTTTAATGCCAGAGTTGGAAATGACCATGCTAGATGGGGTGGAGTTATCGGAAGATATGGAGAAGATACTCTCAATGACAATGGAAAGCGACTCCTTAGATTCTGCAGTGAGCAGAATCTGATCATTACAAACACAAAGTTCCCCCATAAGCGCATACATGCATACACTAGATGTGAACCAACCAAGAATGAGAAGTCAGTGATCGACTATGCCATTGTTCGGAGAAGCTCATTCAGATATGTCCGAGATGCAAGAGTCTGGAGGGGGCCAGAGATTGGAAGTGATCACTACCTGCTAACAATCAAACGAACAACTGAAAGAGTTGCTCAGCCTAGGAACTGCCCAACATCACGCAAGAAACCACGTAAACGAGCAGGAGAAATGAGCATTAGGACCTACAAGCTGAGAGAGCCAGAAATTAAGACCAGATATCAGGGGCTTATTGCTACAGCAGTGAGCAACACAGAAGAACGACCTGATGACTTGGAAACCCTCTGGAATAAATTCAAGGATATCATAAAGACAGCTGCTGCAGAAGCATGAGGTGAAGTCCGACTTGGGAACCAGAGAAAGAGGACACCTTGGTGGACAGAGGAAGTCAAAGAGAAAATAAGAGAGAAAAAAATGGCATGGAAACAATACTTAGGAGCTAAAAACACAACAGGACAAATGGAAAAATATAGAGAATATGTGACACTCAGAACAGAAGCAAAGAACAAAGTGCTAGCAGCAAAACAGAAGTCCTGGGAAGAATTTGGAGAAAAGCTAGAAAAAGATGCACAAGAAAACCAGAAATTGTTCTATAAGACCCTAAAGAACATGAGGAAAGAAAAACAATGCCCTCTCAAATTTATAAAGGACAAGCAAGGCAAATTGCTTACTGCCCCGAAGGAAGTAATGGAAAGATGGAAAGAATATTTCTCAGAATTCCTGGATGGTGAGCATGGTGAAGCATCAGAAATGATAACCACTGACACAGAAGAGGAAACCAATGATGGTGAAGATTACATAAAGATGGAAGAACTGAGGTCTTTGTTTCATAGATCTGGAAAAGGCGTTTGACAGGGTCCCCTGGAGCAAACTTTGGGAATGTTTGGCAAGGAAGAATATTCCAGCACCTCTGATTCATGCTATACAGAGCTTCTACAAGTCTTGCAGAAATTATGTGAGGACAGCAAACCATAAGTCAGAAGAGATCAGGACCACCACTGGTGTAAGACAAGGTGATATCCTATCACCTTACCTCTTCATACTCCTTATGGACGATGTCATCAAGGCATGTAAGGAGAGAACAAGAAAGTATTCAGTGGGGTACTGGAAGATGAGACAGGTCTATATTTCGGAGCTGGCATTTGCTGATGATGTTGCCCTGATTGCTAAATCAGAGGCACATCTCCAATCCAACCTGCAAGTCTGGAAGGAAGAGCTGGAGAAGAGAGGGATGGTCATAAGCAGCTCTAAAACAAAATCCATGGTGATATCACGAGAAGAAAGAAAACATCAAATTAAGTTGGGAGAACAGGTCCTGGAGCAGGTCGACCACTTTAAATATCTCGGATCTATTATAGACCGAAAGGGAGGCATCAAAGAAGAGTTGGCCACTCGGAAAGCAGTGGCTGGGAGACTTTTTCAGGCCATAAATCGTGGATTCCTCAGCAAGAAAGAGGTTGGTAAGAAAACGAAGATGGCTGTATACTGCTCCACCTATGTCCCAGTCTTGACATATGGATGCGAGTCGTGGGCAATGACTACAACCCACAAAAGCCAGATCCAAACCTCAGAAATGAGGTATCTGAGGAAAGTGGTTGAAGTAACAAGAAGAGACATGGTCCGCAACCAGACGATCCGTCAAGGCCTAAAATCCCATCCGCTGCAGACCCAAATAGAACAGTCCAAACTAAGATGGTTTGGCCATGTCTGCAGAATGGGAGAAGATCGGCTACCACGACAAGCATGGGAAACAAAGAGCCAGGGATCCAGACCTCCAAGACGACCCAGAGTCCGCTGGGAGGACAACATTAGACAATCTTTGAAGGACCGAGGACTAGAATGGAACCAGGCCAGGAAGAAGACAGCTGATAGAATGGTCTGGCGCTCTCTCTTCCAAACCTCTACACCTCACGGTAGAAGGGGAACGACTAAGGAAGTAAGTAACTTGACAATAGGTAGTGGTCTCCAAAGTGTAGTATGTAAACAACAGTTTGACCTCCTGAGCTTTAACGTAAACAACGTGACTTGACAATATATGTCCATAGACGACTGTCAAAATGTAGAAAGTTGTTTATCTCCAACGTACAGCGTAAATGAAGCTCCTAAGTAGCTGTGGTCCATGAAGCATTATAAAGCGTTGACGGGCTTAGCACTGTTCGCTGCGTATCTGTCAATCCACAATGTTATGTAGACACCCACGAATCTGGTCCACCAGATGTAACAGTCAGTTATAACAGTCTAGTGTTGCGTTGTAGAAACAGTTTAGTATAGCCCCATCAACTGGGCACCTGATGTAACACTCTGTTTTGCCGATTGTTTATTACCAGATGTTAAAGTCTGTTTGCTCGTGTGAATTCTAGTATTTGTGCCGTGTTGAAGTGTCGAGTGGGTGTGTCGTTTATCACCTGGACAGTGTAACATGGACGTGAATCTAGGTCACCAGCGTGAGGCACTGCCAGGATGTAGTGCAGTCACACACACAAACAGCATACATGTTTTCTCAGGTGTGTAGAACAAGTAGTAAGGTGTTGTAGTGAGTACTGGTGTGTGTATACAGCAGATCGAGAACGCGAAGTCGTATAGGCTCTTATTTAAGAACACACAAACTCACTCCACCACACGTAGAAGTCATAGATGTGGTTAATGCAGATGACTTTCTCTTCAACATTTATTACAGCAATAGTACGTTCACGGACAACACAGTCAGTAGAACAAGGAACATGGACATTTCATGTGTAGTAATGCATATAACCATCGAGCATAATCAACCCTGCATAGCTCGTATGTATGATGCTAGTAACGTTGGCTGGATAATATACATTTTCATACTGTAGCTCAGAGCCCCTGACTAAACGCGTCAGGTAGTCTTGTGACAAATATAGTTGCTTAATATCGAAGTCTGTGAACTTGTTGATAAAGTCAAGACTTCATCTGGCTTCTCCCGCCAGACACTTCTTTTTCTGCTCAAAGATATAGGCCGTAATGGCGGGCCTCATAATGATTGATGAACAACTGTGTATTTTCATAGGCAGGCATTATCCTCCATACCGAAACATACCGCCATAATGCGGGTTTCATATAAATATACGTTCATTGTGCTTCTGTAAAGTAATTCGACGAATAGACTTAGTTAGCTACGTCAAGCACACATAATGGACTCTGGATCCCAAGAACTGTGAGCGCTACTCACAGGTTCATACTAAATGTTCTGCAATCTTGGCATAATAATAAAGTTTATTTTACCTTGGACAGAATCCGAGAAATACACAAATAACCACTTGTTGCGCACATATTCTTTTGTGTGGCGCACAGATTACGCATACAAATGAAAAATGTATTTATTTGTCTGATAAAAATATATTTATCTTTGAATTCACGATTTCCAGTCTAGAGGGACAGAACTCAGATTTGGCGATGTGTATTCATTCTGTGAGTTATCGGTTCTTGTATCTTTCCTGAAGATCGAACTCAGCGGAGGAATCTAGGTTTACAGCGATCTATTCTTTGTTTGGTTAGAAATAGATTGTTCTTGCTTCAGAATATCTATGACCCGAATCTATGTGTAGTTCTTGTCTAGGTAGGACGAGTATGTATTTTATCTTAATATCTTTGTATGTCTAAGTCGAACTATATCTTTGGTGTCGAACTTGGGGTCATAGGTTGTTCGGCGGATGTGTCGCTAAGAAGGGAGGTGAGAAAGTTCCGCCCTGTTGGATCTAGATGAAGGCGGTCTGAAGATTTGTCTTGAGCTCTGTGGTTCCTTTTGGGGAAAGGAGATTGTTTATCTCTATGATTGAATTATCAGAAATTCTTCCCCAGTGTTGATTCTTGACGTCAAGGAATGGCGTGCGTTATCCGCGTTATTGGCTGTTGTGTTTTTCCTGAGAAATAAGGTAAAACAGACATATTGAACCTTTCGTCATATTCAGCTAGGTCGACATGCTATCGTCTGCACAGGCGTTTGATTAGCGATGTTAAGACGACATATTTGCTTGCAGTTATATATATATATATATACATTTTATGTCGCAACATGATTGAACAGGATATGCAGAGTCTAATTTACATATATTTATGAAAGGAACAGAGCCTATGATCATGCTTCGTCATTATCTTTGTTGTGAGCGAAAGTCAAAGATGGAGCTATCTTTGGACTCCAAGTTTCAATCTTATAAAATCATCGATCGAAAACAGGAATGTCCTTAATATCAGACGATGATATCGAGATCTGCATACTATTATATGAAAACCCACTACTGGTGGTTTGACATTGTATTGATAAATTCATTTATTGAATTTTCGGCCTGAAAGACTTAGACGAGGTTCTTACAGGGAACCATGAGTAAACATTGGTTCTTAACTGACGCGATTTGTCAGTAAGGCCTGAGATTATACATATGTGCTGAAATACTGAGTGCTTGTCTACTGACATTACATTGAACTGTTATACAACATGAATGCCCAGGTGATAGTGCATTGCATTGATCAATATTATGATGATTTATGCCAACCTGTCTGATGTTTCCTGTTCCTGTGTCGTCGAAGTGTGTGTCCATTAAATGCAAGAAAACGTAAACAGTAGTTCGTCTTACACTTCATGCCACGAGTGAGTGAGAGTGCCCTATTGTCAACTCTCAGAACATTTTCCACCATTCGCGTACTGTCTGTATCCTCACTCCAAAACAATACACCACTGCTTAGGTCGAGTTGACCTGTGTTTATCAACACTGATCTTTACGAAGTGGAAAAGAGAGGTTTATCAACTGGTGGCCAGACGAACAGAATAACTATGGGGAGAATCACTAAGATCACAGTTATACTGAAGACTCTCTTTCCCCCAGTTAATGCAGAGAAGAACAACGGACATCTTGTCCGGTCAGAAAAACAGCTCATCACTCCCAGCCGGAAGTCTTCTCGGTTCGCGCTAAAAACTAGCGCATGCGTAGACAGAACAGATTTGAGAACAGTTAACCGGCCCTCTCAAGACAGATCAACCACAAAGAATAAACACAGGGAAGATAACCCCAAATCAACCTGTCCCAGAGAGTTAACATACAGTTCTCTACCTTCGATCGTCAAAAGTATTAAATAGATTTACGTCTTATGAAACCGTCAAAAAACGACAGCAACAGTGTTGTTTTTTTGTTCATTGATTTTGAGCAGCCACCTTCTGGACCAACTTTCTAGGGCTAACAAGTGAATCCTTTCCACATCCTTGCTTTGGTGATGTATTTTTCTGAAGTCTACATGGCCAGGTCATTAGCATAGAGTGAATTGTGTACATTCCCATTGATGTTTTCAGTGATGTCGTTTATATATATATATATAAGGAAGATTGTGGGGTAGAGGACCCCACCCTGTGGGACACATTTCTCAGTTGTTGTCATTTTGCTAGTCTGTCCATGCACCTGTACTCTTGTTGTTCTGTATGTTAGATAGTGACTGATTCAGGAGTACATTTTCCCACAGACTCCATATTTAAACATTTTAACTCTGAGCCCATCTTTCTAGACTTTATCAAATTCATTCTCCATGTCTACCCAAACTGCTAATCTATGTTTTTTTTCCCGGAAAGCATCTTCAATTTCCTGTGCAATGTAGGTGACTTGATCCTCTGTGGACCTGTATTGCTCACGGCAGTTTGTTAACGCGCTTTTAGTAAACTGCGTTCTTTTCTGCTACCACCGCGCTGGTGTAGTGGTTACCAAACTGCGCTGGCTACCGGGTGACCCAGGATCACACCCGGGTGAGGACATATGAAGAATTTTCGTCGACCGCGATTTGGACTGGCGAGAACATTTGAAGAAGTGTCGTCGACCAGGGACTGGCGAGCCGCCCAGCTCTAATGGGTACCTCCGAAATCGGCGAGTATCTGCCTGAATGGCGAGGGACACATGTCTCTGTACACGAAAAAAAGGGATACTCACGTAAAAATCAGTCTCAGGCTAGACATACTAGCCTGAGATTTCGCCTCGAGTAATAGCGGGCGTATGCACACAAAAAAAAAAGATTTAATAAATTATATCATTATTTTGTTTTAACAGAATACTTTCACAAATTATTCTTTCTAATTTAATCCATCAATATATAGGGTATTCATGCCTAATCTCTCTTGTCAATATTATTTCTGCCTCTTCATGCTTCTGTTTTTGTCATCTCTGACCTATGAAATTGATTACCCTACGTTAACGCGTCGCGCTGCAAAGATGAAATTAGGTGGAGAAAATCTTTAATTTTTCTTCAACATTTTTTATAATTTAAAACTGTCTGGGCTGTTTAGATTTTAAGATATTTAATTAGAAAGTCCGTTACCCTCTGTAATATTTTCCTCAAAAGATGATGCTGTTTTGTAATGGCTGCTACAAAGCAAATAATACGAACAAAACAACGAAAATCCACATAGCGATAGTATTTTGCTGGAAGTTATTTTCTAGCTAATGACTTTAATCCTGAAATCACTAGGAATGCGCTTAAACTGGTTTAAATTTCACACTTTTTCTCACCAAAGTCAGCTGATATTGCCAGCCAAAGTAAACGATGCCGTGTTCGCCAGTTAACAAGATTTATTGCCTTCAGGTCAGGAGAAAGGGCGCGAAACTAAAGTACTGTAGTATCTTTTTAGAAGGCACAAACAGCCATGTGCCTGAAGCCTGCTTGTTGTAGCAGAGAGAATGTGTTTTTCTTTGAGGTGATCATTCTTTGCATAAGCTTTCCCATACAGCTTAGGTGGCTGATGGGTCTATAGCTGTTTGGGTCCATTCAGTCTTTATCCTTTTTGAGAATCAGGATTAGCACTGCTTCTTTCCAGGCCTGTGGCACAATACCACGCTTCCAGCTATAGTTCATAATCTTGAGGAGAGTTTTTTAGCAATAGGCCCTAGCCCTTTAAGCATGTCATTTGTTGCCCTATCTTTCCCAGGTGACTTTTCTTTGTTTGAGGGATTCAGTGGCTGCCTCAAGCTCACTTATTGTAAGGTTTGCTGCCATGTGCTGTTCAGGAACAGTTGTTAAATTTTTGTAAAATTCTATCTCTTATATAATTTCTTGTTTTCTGTCAGGTGGAACATATATCTTGCTCTACTGGGAGAATTTTTTGAGCGAAGACATTTGCTGCTTCTTTCTTTGTAAGTATTTTATCATTTTGCTGAAGGGCTATTTCTTTATTTTTGCATTCTTCATTATTTAAGGCGTTGGTGAGCCTCCGTAATTTTCTGCCATCTTTGTCAAGGTTAAGGGCTTCTGTTGTTGTAACCAAGCTGTATTTTGCTGAAGAGTTTAATGTTTTCCTGTACTTTGCGACAGTGGCTTTGTAGGCGATGTTTCCCTCAACTGTTTTGTCTTTCTTTTCTGTTTCTTGCTTCGGTTACTTGTTCTTCTAGGTCTTTGAGTTCTTGTGTCCTGTATGGTTTATAATCTTTTCTCGCGGCTCGTGCTATTGATTCTAAGGCAACTTTCAGAACTGCTTAGTTAAATCCATCAGCAATTTCTCCCATTCTTTTGTTTTGGATGTTGACTTGTCCACAGTATTTATCTGACAGTATGTCGTATTTTGGTCTGTCTCACAACACGGTCATATTTACCGCGCTCACTATAGGATAAACGGACCGATAAAATAGCCAATCAGGACGCTCCTTTTTCTAATATGTATACAGAAACCTTTTTATGCTTGAAAGAAAGGCCTATTTTGTGTAAACGATAGTAAGGAGTTATTTTATTTCTTAAAGAATAAAGATATATAAAAGGAAAGACATATCCATTATAACAACGGGGACATTACTTAATAAGTAGGTGTAAAGACGGCCTCATAATAGTAATTCATTTAAAGAGAAAAATTGGTTTTAGTGATATTTCTACATCAGGGTAGTTCCCGATTTAGTTAATTAAAGGCTGCATAGATTTAAATGCCATGTAATAAATAAACAACAAAAAGATGAAAGATAAGAGATAAATTCGCAGTTTAATTATCACTTTTAATAATTAAAATTGGTCTATAAATATGTTAGATACAGAATATTTAAACTTAGGGACATTGTACAGAAAGGCTGAAAAACGTTTAGGTTTTAGATTCGCTTGCGTCGGTTATGTCACGATGACGATGATTTTCATCAGCGAGCTCAAGAGATGCTTGAGTTCTTTCGCCGACGTCTTTATCCAGAACATGTGTTATCTGATGCCCTTAATCGTATCACACGCGTCACTCGTCAGACGGCACTCACTACTAAACCTTCTGTGCAATCTGACAGACACAAACTGGTTCTAACTTTCCATCCTCACTGCCTGGCGGTAAAGAGAATTCTGTTTCGACATCTGCCTATTCTCAACTCTGATCCTGATACCAAAGAGTTGTTTCGTGATACACCTTTGGTAGCTTATCGTAGGGATAGGAATTTTAGGGATATTCTTGTACACAGTCGCTTGCGACATTCTAGCCCATCTTACTTTGGTACTAAACCGTGCCAACGCCGGATATGCAAGACCTGTCCGTTTGTACTCCAAACTCAGACAGTCACTTTTCCGAAAGGAAAATTTATCATTAGAGAATCTTTTACGTGCGAATCCAGAAACCTGATTTATGCTATCATCTGCAAGAGATGTGGCATGACCTATATTGGTGAAACTGGTAGGCGTTTGGCAGACAGGTTTCGTGAGCACTTGAATGACATCTATCAGGACAAACATTTACCGGTGGCCCTTCATTTCAATAGGCCTGACCATTCAGGTAATTCCGATATACATGTCACTGCCCTCCGTTCATGTGCCGGTAATGACAAGACTCGCTTTTCGTTGGAGAATCGCCTTATTTTTAAAATGGGCGTTCTAGCTCCCGGTGGTTTAAATATACAACATCATTTTGCATAAATTTTGGTAGCTTTTCTCTTTTTCATTCTTTATTCGTTGTCTTTATGATCTATCTTCTTGTGTTTTTGCTTTGGTTCGTTTCGTATCTTTTTTATATCTCTTGTTTTGTCGCTATCGTACGTCACTTCCTTGTGAATTCTGTGACAAGAGACTACCGCTTTCTTCCACGGATTCTTTGCATCGAGCTAAGCTAACTTTAACTAGTTCCACAGTTTTGTTTATTCTTCTTTTTTTCGTTTCGTTGGATTATTTACTTTCTTGTTTCAGTATTTCTTTTAGATTTTACGGTTTTCTTGTATTGTTATTGTTCTTTTTTTCTCTCATCACTGTTGTTGTTTACTTTTTCCATCTGCTTGTATCACCCATTTGTTGTATATTTCTCATCATCGTATAGTTTTGTAGTACCTATATGTAATTTTTCTCTTTGTCACCTGTTTGTGGCTGACGAAGGGTAAAACCCGAAACGTCCCTTGTCTCATGTGAACTGTTATTTGTAAAACTGATTCAATACCGTTTTATTAGTTTACCAGTTTTACAGCAGCCCCTTAATTTATTTACTTATACTATACTACAATTATTGCTGCTACCCTGTTTCCGTTTCGTGACTACTATATTTTGTGTGCATCTCTTGTTTCATATTTTTACATTTGTTCATTATGCCTTATCAGAAACATTTGATTTCTTCTCTTCATTCTTTTATCACCCATTCATTTTCTCTCATGCCTTCTGATATATCTCGTACTGCTTGTGACTTAGCCTTTACTATATACAAGAAGACACGCTGTACATGTCACATTAATTTTCTCAAGAACTGTCTCCATGCTAGAGTTATTCCTAAAGGGTTTGTCTCTAGCTTCCATCTATCGGCGGGACTTCCTCATCTTGCCGACCAGCATCGCTTACAACAAGTTGAGAAGAAATGTTCCTTCCAACGTATGAGGTGCGTCATTGCTATACATAAACGCCAGCTGACTGAGTTTGAACTTTCGAAATCCAACCTTACACAACAGCTACGTCTACTGACTTCTTTGTGCCCGGCAGCATTCCCTCTTATTCGCACTATAATCGATGACACAAATAGGGAGCTGTATACTCGTTTGTGCACGCATAAAAAAGAGAAATTGCGCCGCCTCCGTCCGCAACCTCCTTCAGGGTCCTCTATTCAGTCTTCTACCCAAGCTAAAGTTATTTGCATTCCTCCAGATTTGCATCTGTCTCCTGATGAATTGTCTGTCCTGAGCAAAGGTCTTAAGTTTGTTCCTCTTCGTTCTAATTTTGACAAATATTCTCTGCTTCAGGATGTTCACAGCTTCCATCGCCGCATGCGTCTCAAATATTACCATCGTAATGGTAATGATTCTACCAGGGTTTCCGATACTGATGATATCTTTCGTCGTTTCGGCAAACGTAAACTAGACTGGACTCCAGCTCCAGGAGCTTCTCGTGCTCTGGATTTATATATTGCCAATACTTTACATGACATTGACCAGCTCAATCTACGCCGTCTCCGTCGATCTAACCTCACGTCTTCTGAATTGTCACGCCTTAAAAACCGTGATGATATTGTTATCAAGCCGGCAGACAAAGGTGGTGCTGTGGTTGTTTGGCGTAAGGACTTATACATTCACGAAGGAGTTACACAGCTAGGTAACACCACCTTTTACTCACCTTGTTCTGGTGATGCTACAGTCCGGAATAATCTTACTGTTTATGAGACTATCCGGGGCCTTGTCCATGATGATCTTCTCCCTTCTGGTGCTTTATCTCTCCATATTTTTGATAGTAGTCTTGGTAAGCCTTCCTTCTACATGCTTCCTAAGGTGCATAAAATTGCTAACCCTGGTAGGCCTATTGTTTCAGCCTGCTCTTGTCCCACTGAACGTATTTCTGAATTCCTTGATAGTATTTTCCAGCCTTTGGTCGCCAATCTGCCTTCTTATTTGAAAGACACTACTCATGCTATCACTACCTTTGATTCTATCAGATTCACGCCTGATCGTACTTACCGTCTTTTCCTTCTAGATGTTTGTTCCCTTTATACTTCTATTCCACATGCTGATGGTCTCAAGGCACTAGAATTTTTCCTCGACCAGCGTACTGATCTTACTATAAGTACAGGTCCGCTTCTTCGCCTTGCTGAGTTGGTTCTTAATCTCAACTCTTTTGAGTTTAATGGCCAATTCTTCAACCAAATCAGTGGCGTTGCTATGGGTACTAAGATGGGCCCTAGTTACGCTTGTCTTTTTATGGGCCACTTTGAATATTTGGTCTTTCAAAATTATGATGGGCCAATACCAGAGTTTTACCGCCGCTACATTGATGATGGTATTGGCATTACTGACATGTCTGAGGTAGACCTCCGTCGATTTATTGACTATGTTGGTAATTTCAATCCTGCCATCAAATTCACTTCTGAAATTTCTACGACCTCAGTGAACTTCCTTGACATCACTGTGACTATTAGCCCTATTGGTCTTAATACGTCTGTCTATTATAAGGCTACTGACGCTCATGGTTTCCTTCTTTATACTTCATCGCATCCTCTTAGCTGTAAAAATTCCATTCCCTTTTCTCAACTTCTTCGCTTGCGTCGGTTATGTCACGATGACGATGATTTTCATCAGCGAGCTCAAGAGATGCTTGAGTTCTTTCGCCGACGTCTTTGTCCAGAACATGTGTTATCTGATGCCCTGAATCGTATCACACGCGTCACTCGTCAGACGGCACTCACTACTAAACCTTCTGTGCAATCTGACAGACACAAACTGGTTCTAACTTTCCATCCTCACTGCCTGGCGGTAAAGAGAATTCTGTTTCGACATCTGCCTATTCTCAACTCTGATCCTGATACCAAAGAGTTGTTTCGTGATACACCTTTGGTAGCTTATCGTAGGGATAGGAATTTTAGGGATATTCTTGTACACAGTCGCTTGCGACATTCTAGCCCATCTTACTTTGGTACTAAACCGTGCCAACGCCGGATATGCAAGACCTGTCCGTTTGTACTCCAAACTCAGACAGTCACTTTTCCGAAAGGAAAATTTATCATTAGAGAGTCTTTTACGTGCGAATCCAGAAACCTGATTTATGCTATCATCTGCAAGAGATGTGGCATGACCTATATTGGTGAAACTGGTAGGCGTTTGGCAGACAGGTTTCGTGAGCACTTGAATGACATCTATCAGGACAAACATTTACCGGTGGCCCTTCATTTCAATAGGCCTGACCATTCAGGTAATTCCGATATACATGTCACTGCCCTCCGTTCATGTGCCGGTAATGACAAGACTCGCTTTTCGTTGGAGAATCGCCTTATTTTTAAAATGGGCGTTCTAGCTCCCGGTGGTTTAAATATACAACATCATTTTGCATAAATTTTGGTAGCTTTTCTCTTTTTCATTCTTTATTCGTTGTCTTTATGATCTATCTTCTTGTGTTTTTGCTTTGGTTCGTTTCGTATCTTTTTATATCTCTTGTTTTGTCGCTATCGTACGTCACTTCCTTGTGAATTCTGTGACAAGAGACTACCGCTTTCTTCCACGGATTCTTTGCATCGAGCTAAGCTAACTTTAACTAGTTCCACAGTTTTGTTTATTCTTCTTTTTTTCGTTTCGTTGGATTATTTACTTTCTTGTTTCAGTATTTCTTTTAGATTTTACGGTTTTCTTGTATTGTTATTGTTCTTTTTTTCTCTCATCACTGTTGTTGTTTACTTTTTCCATCTGCTTGTATCACCCATTTGTTGTATATTTCTCATCATCGTATAGTTTTGTAGTACCTATATGTAATTTTTGTCTTTGTCACCTGTTTGTGGCTGACGAAGGGTAAAACCCGAAACGTCCCTTGTCTCATGTGAACTGTTATTTGTAAAACTGATTCAATACCGTTTTATTAGTTTACCAGTTTTACTGCAGCCCCTTAATTTATTTACTTATACTATACTACAATTATTGCTGCTACCCTGTTTCCGTTTCGTGACTACTATATTTTGTGTGCATCTCTTGTTTCATATTTTTACATTTGTTCATTATGCCTTATCAGAAACATTTGATTTCTTCTCTTCATTCTTTTATCACCCATTCATTTTCTCTCATGCCTTCTGATATATCTCGTACTGCTTGTGACTTAGCCTTTACTATATACAAGAAGACACGCTGTACATGTCACATTAATTTTCTCAAGAACTGTCTCCATGCTAGAGTTATTCCCAAAGGGTTTGTCTCTAGCTTCCATCTATCGGCGGGACTTCCTCATCTTGCCGACCAGCATCGCTTACAACAAGTTGAGAAGAAATGTTCCTTCCAACGTATGAGGTGCGTCATTGCTATACATAAACGCCAGCTGACTGAGTTTGAACTTTCGAAATCCAACCTTACACAACAGCTACGTCTACTGACTTCTTTGTGCCCGGCAGCATTCCCTCTTATTCGCACTATAATCGATGACACAAATAGGGAGCTGTATACTCGTTTGTGCACGCATAAAAAAGAGAAATTGCGCCGCCTCCGTCCGCAACCTCCTTCAGGGTCCTCTATTCAGTCTTCTACCCAAGCTAAAGTTATTTGCATTCCTCCAGATTTGCATCTGTCTCCTGATGAATTGTCTGTCCTGAGCAAAGGTCTTAAGTTTGTTCCTCTTCGTTCTAATTTTGACAAATATTCTCTGCTTCAGGATGTTCACAGCTTCCATCGCCGCATGCGTCTCAAATATTACCATCGTAATGGTAATGATTCTACCAGGGTTTCCGATACTGATGATATCTTTCGTCGTTTCGGCAAACGTAAACTAGACTGGACTCCAGCTCCAGGAGCTTCTCGTGCTCTGGATTTATATATTGCCAATACTTTACATGACATTGACCAGCTCAATCTACGCCGTCTCCGTCGATCTAACCTCACGTCTTCTGAATGGCGGGCATTGTCACGCCTTAAAAACCGTGATGATATTGTTATCAAGCCGGCAGACAAAGGTGGTGCTGTGGTTGTTTGGCGTAAGGACTTATACATTCACGAAGGAGTTACACAGCTAGGTAACACCACCTTTTACTCACCTTGTTCTGGTGATGCTACAGTCCGGAATAATCTTACTGTTTATGAGACTATCCGGGGCCTTGTCCATGATGATCTTCTCCCTTCTGGTGCTTTATCTCTCCATATTTTTGATAGTAGTCTTGGTAAGCCTTCCTTCTACATGCTTCCTAAGGTGCATAAAATTGCTAACCCTGGTAGGCCTATTGTTTCAGCCTGCTCTTGTCCCACTGAACGTATTTCTGAATTCCTTGATAGTATTTTCCAGCCTTTGGTCGCCAATCTGCCTTCTTATTTGAAAGACACTACTCATGCTATCACTACCTTTGATTCTATCAGATTCACGCCTGATCGTACTTACCGTCTTTTCCTTCTAGATGTTTGTTCCCTTTATACTTCTATTCCACATGCTGATGGTCTCAAGGCACTAGAATTTTTTCTCGACCAGCGTACTGATCTTACTATAAGTACAGGTCCGCTTCTTCGCCTTGCTGAGTTGGTTCTTAATCTCAACTCTTTTGAGTTTAATGGCCAATTCTTCAACCAAATCAGTGGCGTTGCTATGGGTACTAAGATGGGCCCTAGTTACGCTTGTCTTTTTATGGGCCACTTTGAATATTTGGTCTTTCAAAATTATGATGGGCCAATACCTGAGTTTTACCGCCGCTACATTGATGATGGTATTGGCATTACTGACATGTCTGAGGTAGACCTCCGTCGATTTATTGACTATGTTGGTAATTTCAATCCTGCCATCAAATTCACTTCTGAAATTTCTACGACCTCAGTGAACTTCCTTGACATCACTGTGACTATTAGCCCTATTGGTCTTAATACGTCTGTCTATTATAAGGCTACTGACGCTCATGGTTTCCTTCTTTATACTTCATCGCATCCTCTTAGCTGTAAAAATTCCATTCCTTTTCTCAACTTCTTCGCTTGCGTCGGTTATGTCACGATGACGATGATTTTCATCAGCGAGCTCAAGAGATGCTTGAGTTCTTTCGCCGACGTCTTTATCCAGAACATGTGTTATCTGATGCCCTTAATCGTATCACACGCGTCACTCGTTAGACGGCACTCACTACTAAACCTTTTGTCCAATCTGACAGACTCAAACTGGTTCTAACTTTCCATCCTCACTGCCTGGCGGTAAAGAGAATTCTGTTTCGACATCTGCATATTCTCAACTCTGATCCTGATACCAAAGAGTTGTTTCGTGATACACCTTTGGTAGCTTATCGTAGGGATAGGAATTTTAGGGATATTCTTGTACACAGTCGCTTGCGACATTCTAGCCCATCTTACTTTGGTACTAAACCGTGCCAACGCCGGATATGCAAGACCTGTCTGTTTGTACTCCAAACTCAGTCACTTTTCCGAAAGGAAAATTTATCATTAGAGAATCTTTTACGTGCGAATCCAGAAACCTGATTTATGCTATCATCTGCAAGAGATGTGGTGTGGTAAAGTGGGATGTTATAAATATTTATAGGGGACTTAGTGTACCGACTGAGATCAGCTGTGAAGGTATCTGCATCTAATAAGAGTGGTGTATTGCAGATGACCTTACTTTGCTACCACATTTATACCTCAGTCAGACTTATTCTAGAATATTGTGATGACTACGTTGAATGTCTAGGGTTATGATAATGATGAATTGTATGTTCACAACAACCAACAGACAGATAAACAATTTAATTTAATCCACAACACTTTACAACACTGTGACACTCACATACATATAACACTCTATAAGACTATCTTAATAAGTCAAGGGTAACTTTTAAAAATATGTATTAATTCCTTTCAATAATAGATATCCTGATTCAACTACAAAGTGAACCAGGAATCACAATCAAATGTAATCACAAGTTGTATGTACACAATTTATAGATAGGATCTTTGTATTGACATATATTATTATTGCAATATGTGTGTAAGTTGTGATGTAGGACTATGAGGTAATACTGGCTATTCAAGCTATGTTGTTGTTTGTCATCATGACTTCAAGTGTTTGTTTCTGGTGGAAATAATATTGGTAAGGTTCACAGTTTCTTTTGATTTGAAACAAATAAATGTCCCTCTTGATTTAAGGTAAAGTCACTTTTAGAGGGGGGGGGGGGGTATACACAAGATTGAGCTGCTCTGGCCAACGTAATCTTAACTTCTGTGTGGCCGGCAGGAAACAGTCTCCACTGCTCGCTTGCTTCACCGTTTCCTTGAGAAACAATACTGGTCGCTATCTTGACCAAGGAGTATGCTACCAGCCTCTGGATTCAGCAAAACTCAGACCAGGTGCTGCTTCAATACGTTAGGACCACGGTCCCTGAAACAAGAAGGTTGTACCTCCTACTTCAGAACTAATTTATAATCTATTTCCACACTGAAGCACAATACATAACAAACACCGAGTTCAGCGCGGTAGGCCAACTGCTAGCTTCTCATGTAACAGTATACACCAGTATTCCTCTCCCTAATGGTTACAACGCCTCTGCAATTCCAGCATTATTTCCTTCTATTCAATAAGATAGGTGTCATAGTACTATTTGGCAATCCCATGCAGTTATACTTCTCTCCGACAAGTTTTTCTCATGATAGAGCAATATCTAGGCTTTGCCTCTGTTTATTGTTACTGAACCACACACATACAGACATACATTATCAATTCATATTCAATTTTCATCAAAAAGATATCAAATAGGTCTAGCTTACCACAATTCATTGAAATATTAAACAAATACGTTGACTGGCGATGAGTTATGGCACAATTCCGATCTGCCTCTGTCCCAGGCTTTTATTAGAAAAATATGAGCTGGATCTCAACGCACTTGCTTTTACACAGTTTAATTTCGAAAAGTGGCACTGAACTGACGCTCCTAATTGACTATATCAACTGGTCTAGCCAATGGGACCATGTTTACAAAAGCCTTTGAAAAAATTTACCCTTCCTACGTTTCCCTTAACAACCAAAAATAGTATTTGCAGTCGACTAATCATGTTTCGCCTTACATATAATTCTAACCAATCAATTCGGATTTAACGTAGTGGCCTCATTCCCCTAAAGCAGTATTCAAACATGAGCAAATATGATCTGGTGCTGTCAGACAACACCCCTATAATATTTTGGCTATATATTGTTTATTACTAGACTATGTGCATAACACTTAACATATTCTTTGTCAGCAAGTCCTAAGGCACCCAAATATATAAATTTAATGAGGCTAAGTGGCTCCGTTCAAAATATGTATTCTAGGATAGTCGTGTATTTTTTTATAATTTTTTTTTTATCGATTTAGAACCGCCACCTGTTCTGCCTTTTCGACTGTTCTGTCAGACTAATGTCAGGATTTCAGACATAAAACAGTAGAATGTCATGTTTCCTAATAAGCATTAATCATGTTTTCAAAACCTAACCGTGTATTGGTAATGTTTTTTTGTCACTGTTTATTTGAAAAAAAGTTAGTGCTTCATGCCTTTCGCGTTCACTTTTTTAATCGCGAGACGAACGTGGTAGTATTGAATGCGTTCCTCCTTCTATCTCTTTCTCTCTCTTCTAAGCTCGTCTGTCTTTTCTTTACGCAGTGTATATAATGACATTAATGCTAGTATTTTATCTAGGTCATTAAGCAGTGTGCGTATCTCAAGGTTTTCTAAGAAATACAGTACACGTTTTATTTTTAGAAACGCGTGTATGCTGCTGTAGGCTTTACTAGTAAACGTGAAAGCGTTACAATTATGCAGACGAAGTAGAAAAAGGGGGCTTTTGTACGCCATTGTGACAGCACTGTTCTTTTACCATTCCTCTTTCCTTTTATTGAATTAATTCGTTAGGCTTTACATTTATTTTTTAATTTATATATGTGGATTTAGAATGTTTCACGACATGTGGCATGACCTATATTGGTGAAACTGGTAGGCGTTTGGCAGACAGGTTTCGTGAGCACTTGAATGACATCTATCAGGACAAACATTTACCGGTGGTCCTTCATTTCAATAGGCCTGACCATTCAGGTAATTCCGATATACATGTCACTGCCCTCCGTTCATGTGCCGGTAATGACAAGACTCGCTTTTCGTTGGAGAATCGCCTTATTTTTAAAATGGGCGTTCTAGCTCCCGGTGGTTTAAATATACAACATCATTTTGCATAAATTTTGGTAGCTTTTCTCTTTTTCATTCTTTATTCGTTGTCTTTATGATCTATCTTCTTGTGTTTTTGCTTTGGTTCGTTTCGTATCTTTTTATATCTCTTGTTTTGTCGCTATCGTACGTCACTTCCTTGTGAATTCTGTGACAAGAGACTACCGCTTTCTTCCACGGATTCTTTGCATCGAGCTAAGCTAACTTTAACTAGTTCCACAGTTTTGTTTATTCTTCTTTTTTTCGTTTCGTTGGATTATTTACTTTCTTGTTTCAGTATTTCTTTTAGATTTTACGGTTTTCTTGTATTGTTATTGTTCTTTTTTTCTCTCATCACTGTTGTTGTTTACTTTTTCCATCTGCTTGTATCACCCATTTGTTGTATATTTCTCATCATCGTATAGTTTTGTAGTACCTATATGTAATTTTTGTCTTTGTCACCTGTTTGTGGCTGACGAAGGGTAAAACCCGAAACGTCCCTTGTCTCATGTGAACTGTTATTTGTAAAACTGATTCAATACCGTTTTATTAGTTTATAAACAGATTTGGACCGTGTCTCCGATTGGGCGTACACGGCGCTATATATAGACATTGAACTTAGGGGAGTTCCGCAACTATTTTTAAAATAAAACCAACTGAATGAGACGAGCGCAAACTGTATACTGTCAATACTTTTGCCTCTGTAATCTAGCAGCAGACCTAGATTTTCATTGAAACCCTGTATCAGCTTGTGTATTATTGCCTGAGGGTAAGATATATATATATATATATATATATATATATATATATATATATATATATATATATATATATATATATTGTTGTTATTTGCCTGTGTATATCCACTTATATGTTCGATGATGTGTAAAAAAGAACACTACAGGACGAGTGTGTTGCTGACTTGCTTGCATACATGTGTGATTTTGAGACTAAAGCCAGCATTAGAAAATGTGTAGAATATTTGTTAAGTAGGGCAAAATTACGACTGAGTTTTATTAAGGTATTTGAATGAGTATTTCATACTGGAACGACACACTGTTCACGAACATAGGCTTGGATAACAGGAATTGTTAACATGATGTAATCAAGATGTCAATTACTATTGTGTACTTAACCAAATCATTGTATGGAGGCCAATCATGGGTTAATGGATCTAACATAGGATGTATTAAGGAAAAGAGAAATCACATTGAACTGGCTGTAGGGTGTTGAAGTAATATGTCCTGTGCAAACTGTTAGCCCAATATCTGAATCATGTTTGTACGTGGTGTTGTGTGTGTGTGGAGTGGTGCTGGAACCTACATGGAATGCGATTATATTTTCATTCACGGTTTTGTCTTGGTATTACCAAGTTTACGAGAAATCCACTGTAGAGGAATTATGTTGGTGCATACAGTTCTTTATAAACCTAGAACTAGACCAAAGGTTCCCAGCCTGGAGTTGCAGTTTGCGTAATCCTGGCCTGATGGATGCATATCATCATCTTTAAAGCTAAGTGGAATCTTGGTTCCACTGTTCTGCAGATCCAGTCACAAAAAGTTATAATAAAGAAACCACAACTATTCAAACATTTTAATGATGATTTATGAAGGACAATATTTAAATAATGTGAATTCTACAGTCCAGTGAAAGTGATAATAGTAATAGGAAAGAAAGAAATTGACACTATATCTATAACTTTACCATATTAATTATTATGGAGAAAAACATTCCATATTATTTATTTAATTGTGTAAATACCATTTGACTACCTTTTTAATTTTCCTGACCGAAAAGAGAAAGCGGTATAGGACAAATAAATTGTAAATACTTTCATTCAGTCTTACTTAATTATTCTAATTAAGTTAATGTTCAGTTTGATAGTTATTACATATAAATAATTTAATTTTCCCCTAGATAACTAGCCATTAAAACAAAGATATATCCATTAACCAAGGTGGGATCTGGAGAGGTAGCAGTTAGATCTTCAGTACCCAACACTATCATCATACTGGAAGGTTTACATAGCTTGACCCCACTTTTGATGTCGATACACCCTTGCTCTTTTCAGAGAAGGGGGTATTTCTTATAAGACCAGTCTCTTATCTGGCACTATCCTGGTATCATCTGATACACCTTTGTGTCCAGGAAAGCCTTTATATTAATAACATATGAACCTCTCGCAACACAGTACTGAGAACATGCTCCAGTTGATGTTTTTGTAGTTCCAGTGGGGGAATGGTTAATGAAAGTTGAGTGTACGTATGTTCCATATTTATCATTAATTTTATCAGTTTGTGATCACTGCCAGCCTATAGGTTGAGCACAATGCGTTCCATCTTATGGCTGATGTCTCCTGTTGAGAAGGCAAGGTCGGGTGTTGAGGTTCATTGCCATCGTTTTGAGTAGAAGCTGGGTGTGTCATCTGGTTATTTGATTTGTTGCAGATTGGTGTCAATTTCCCAGTCCTCAACCCCAGTGCATGGGTATCAGCCTCTGTGTAACCCCACCTTTCTGAGTGGCTATTGAAATCACCAACAACCAGGCAGCAGGCAGTTGATGCACTTAATGTCCATAGTGGCTAGTGAAAGATCTCTGGGGGGGGGGGGGGGGGGGGGGGGCATATAAGTTGTACACTCCTATGGTCTGGTCATCCATCACAATGTCAGCTCCGATAATTTCCGCTTGACCATTTGTAGAAACAAAAAGCGCTCTGCTAGGTAAGTAGTTTCTCATTAACGTAAGTACTCCTTCCTTGTGTCCGTCTCTGTCGAGCCGGAAGGATTCATAACGTCTTACAGAGAATCTGTGGTTTGGATTTAAGTGTGTTTCTTGAATGCAGACTATGTCAATTCGCTCATCGTGCATTTTTTTAGCGAACAGTAATTTCTTCTTAAGGACCCCTTCTGCATTCCATTGAAGTATATTTAGCATTCATTTCTTGGTGTTTTGATCAGTTACATTTTCCCTAGTACACCGTACCCTGGCTGCTCGATGCTGACCAGCAGTATCTTTGGGTGGACTCTGTCGAGGTAAGGGGTCTGGCACTCTTCCTACCTGGCGGGTCCTCTTGAACACCACCTCATTGAGTCATATTAGCATCAGTTATCGTAAGGCGGTTTGTGTTGCACTATGTAACACGCCTTGTGGCCCAGTTTATCTGACTTCAGCATGCATTTATATGGGGGCTGCTTTCTTACCTTTTAGTTCTTGCTGGGGAGGAGACAAAGGAAATCTCAGACAGCTGTACCTGGGATATATCCGATCAGTCATGGAAAACAACCTTTCGCTGCTGTCGGCAATGAGCAAAACCACACAAGCAGAGTTGGACAAAGTTCAAAACCAAGCTCTAAGGTTCATATGCGGAGGAATAAGAACCACACCAACAGCTGCCTGTGAAATTGCTGCAAATATAGAATCAGTGGACCTACGACGTAAACATGCTGTTATGGAAGCCACAGAGCGCTATAGAAGAATGAGAAAAGACCACCCAAACAGACAACTGGTTGAGAACTGGAAGCACATTGGCAGACTAAAACAAAAATCAACACTACAGGTAGCAACAACTATAGCAGAACAACACCACCTCCCACAGACACGAGAAATAATCGAGCAGTACCCAGTCATTTATCCCGGAAAGGAGTTAAAACTTCCAGTAATAAAAACCATACTCATGGATAGCACACTGACAAGAGACATGAACCCAACAATACTTAAAACAGCTACTTTAAAGACTATAGATAGCTACCCTAGCACTGCAATACATGCATACACAGATGGCTGAGCATTCAAGGCCACCATAAATGCTGGACTTGGTGACCTATTCGTTTAATTGAAATACCCAAATGGCAGAACACTAGAAAAATACGAACCGTGTGGAGAATTCTGTACCAACTACCAAGCAGAGATTACAGCAATAATCACCACACTCACAGCAATAGACAGCCAATTTAAACAAGAAGTCCATATGCCCTCAGATATCATAATCTTCACTGATTCAAAATCAGCACTTCAGGCTTTAGAAGAATACCCCAAAACTAAAAAAAAGAAATATACAGCTGGCCGAAACAGTTGACTGTCTGCTAACAAAATTCGACATCAGAGTCACTCTCCAGTGGATACCAGGGCACACAGACATACCAGGCAACGATAAAGCAGACAGACTAGCAAAAATAGGAGCAAGCATGGTCCAAACAAACACTGCAGCAAACATGAGACAGCTAAACGAATGCTCCAAAACAACTTCAAAGAGGAATGGCTGAACTGATGGGCAAAAGGGTCTACTGGACGTGCCTTGTATAAAGAAATGGTCCATCCCAACAAAAATGACAACATTAATAAACTACGATGTAAGGAGCAGAGCACAATCTTCCAACTAAGAACAGAACACACCAGATTCTTCTTCTTCCTCGTTCGTCCTGAAAAGGACGGTGGTTGCGTTGTGTCTGTTTACGCCTAAGCTATGATATCTGCACCTTTCGGTCGATACATCCGACTTCTGCACGGCATTTTTTGGGACCGGGTTTGCCTTCCCTCTTCGATCCGTGCTCGCTCAGCCAGACTGCACTGCTGCAGACTGTTTCCAGGACCACCACGTGGAGGTGGAGCACGGTCTTGACCAGCTCTGGTTCGCTGGTCCTGACGCAAGCAGTCAAGCTATGAGTCGCTGACTGCGGTCTCTATTGCTGCGTCTTTCGGTCCCACACCAGATTCAACAAGCACTTAAACAAATCAAACCCCACACATGAGCCTAATTGCTGCAACTATACCCATCGGTATGAGACAGTTCAGCATGTGATGGTCACTTGCCCAGGACTCTCCACAGAGAGACGACAGCTATTGCCGGGCTCCCCAACAATCACAAACACTCTATACAGCACCACTCAACAGCTACAGAACACATGCAAATTCTTCAGCTTGGCATTGACTGCTAAAGAGCGACGAGCTCAGCAGCCCTAGTTAATCAACAACAACCTTTTGGTTTTTTCTCGACTTCCTTGCATTTCTGCTACACTATATGACTGGTGTGTACTTGACAGGTGACAACAAAAATGCAGAAAACTTGTAACAACAAAAATTAAGCAGCCATCTTTGTCGGAAGATGGAAGCAGTCGTGTATGTATATGTGTGTGTGCGTAGGCATTTACTAAATTAAGATTATTATTCAAAGATGATTATTGTATAATTAAGTTAGATGCTCTGAGCAGCGTTTTCATTTCATTTTTCAATACCAGGGATTTCCCACTGTAGAAAATTCAGTTTTTCCTTCAATAACACGTAAGTGGAGCATGTCACAAATACCCAAACTGAGAGACAAACTTTCTGCCATAACAAGCCAAGAACAACGGAGAATTGCTAAAGAAATAATTGACCAGTTTGAGACAGCAGTTTTGTCTTCTCAACACAAGTTTTCAAAAGGTATTCTCATTTGTTTATTTATTATTTTATTTTTACACAGTCAGAGTAACTTGAGATTGGGAATGTTTACAAAATTCACAAGTATGGAGATATTGTTTACACAACTCACATGTGACTGGAAATGGACACTTACATATGGTCACATATAACAGGAGAGAAATTATTTAAATATGTCACCCATGACTGGAAAGAGAATATATTACAGAAATCACATGTGACTGGAAAGACAAAATGTTTTCAAGGATCACATGACGGGGAGAATGTTACAAAAAACATGCGTGACCAGAGAAGGAACATTTACAATGCTCACATATGACCAGTGTTGAGTACCAAAATGTTGACTCAAATGTTGAAGGTGATGTCTTTGTTATGGAGAAGATGTAGAGGTATTCAAATACTGGCACTTGAAGTGTAGAGTATCACCCTCAGACACCAGAGATGATGGAGGCGTAGAAATATGGTGTATTTGGTCTGGTTTGTGTATACATGTTGTAAGTGTGTAGCTAAACAGTTAGCAGGACAGTCCACACAGGACGTCACGTAAACACACGACGTGGAAGTCAATTAATCTGGTAACAGCTGGTTACGTTTCCAAACATTTATTGAGACGCCACAATAGTTACGATGACATTGAGTAAAGGCGTCTTCGCTGGCATAACGAAGTTCAAGGAACATAATATTAATTGTTCTGTGGGCATAAATAGCCTGAACCATAGATATATTAGGCATCGAGATATCTGGTGTGCTTCTAGTAATAAAGTCTCTCCCCGCCTGACAGTGCGAAACGAGTCGAACAATAATGTCTAACCTCACCGACTACAGGACAAAATAGGAAGAGCAGTTTTACTTTTATGTTCGAAAAACACCACAATTCCAACCGTTTCCAGACGTTAGAATTACACACATGGGATTAATATGAATAAACTTGCCATCAAAATCACAGAAGGTCCTTTCCCATGATGAAAGAATACTCGGGGACGCAAGAGCATATCTTGCCCCGACACAGATCACATCTCGACCGAGTTCTGCCACAAACTAACTGGGCGGAAGCTTGTTCAATCTACAACCGAAAGACAGACATGCGCAGAGAACCATTCCCGTGAGAACAATTCAGAAAAGTACGTAGCTATGATCCTATACTGAAGAACGACATATAAAATCGAGCCTTATAAGGAAAGAAATAGCAACATTGCAGGTTGCCAACCATTTCTAAGAAAAGTAGACCTGTACGCTCCTTAAAAGGACATGAACCGAGATCGGTATGACATTATACCGGCAACCTTCGGTCACCAGAAAAGATAACTACACAAAGTAAAACAGTGAGTTCATTTCCCGAGTTCTATCCCTTGCATAAGGAAAAATTAGCGTACACTGTTAACGTTGCATAATTCTTATGTGTAACAACCAGATAATGTTTACACACATCTCCCACGTCTGTGGCTCAAGTGGCTCATCCGAGCTTATTGTACAATGCTGGGTTCTCAAAATGTTTCACCACAGGGGAAATCCCTGGAAGTGTAAAAAAGGGAAGAAATATTAGTTGCTACAACAATTGCTTGACTCAGGTAAAGCCCTAAAGACACTTAAAAGATAAATGCAGAAGCAGTAGAAAAGTTGCATAATAAAAATGTCAACGTTTTGTCAAGTCCACTCAATGCCATTTAACCTGAGAGTTAAAGTTCACATGGATCTTTTGTGACTGTTTCATGTGGTTCCTGGGAGAGATACTGAAAGACAAGGGGACCCCTGTTCCCACCAAGCGTATTGTCACAGTGCAGGGTCTTCTTTTAAGGTAAACTAGGTGACAGATGGCAAGCCTAGTTGTTGTATGTTCAAGTTGTCAATATACTTTATTGACTCATCTTCCAAGTAAGAACTATCTCTTATTGACTGGCCTTCACCACCAGAGTTGTCGATTCCTGGATGAGTTATGGTTCGTTTCTTTTATTACCCTGGACTCGTTCTTCCCTCCTTGTTGTTATTAGACAGTGACTACTTCGTATAGCAGTATTTCCTGATATATAGATATGAGTTTATACCTTATTCACGCACCCACTCCACAACCTTTTATAAATCAAACCAACTGGTGTGGTGGTATTCTAAATGAAAACAGTTTTATTTACATAATACAAGATCCACAATTTTCCAACAGAGTGCATATGACATAAATCTCCATTTCAATCTATACATCCAGACCCTGATTCAATCTAGGTTTCAAAGGTATACTTATTACCTCTTCTACAGACTCTGGCTTATATATATATATATATATATATATATATATATATATATATTATAGTCTGTTAACATTTTATCCTCCTTTTCTTGCTATATCTTCAGGACTCTTGCTAAAGCCTCCCTAAGTCCTTGTATACTATTTCTCTCTTGTATCAACCTGGTCAGGCTTAACTCTATTAATTGCATCATAATCAAATCAAAGTTTATATTTGCAAATCAAACAATGTCAGGTACTTCTGTGGCAGCATTGATACTTACGCTGACGTGAGAGAGCGCATGATTTATCTCATGGATGTCAGTGTGTTGCAAAACCCTTGCTTATTTATCTTAGTCTATGACTAAGCCTCATCTCCTTTTATATAACAGCCCATCCTGGCTATCTGCTATTAAAAGTGATCCACTTTGCAATTTTAATCGTGCCTTTGCTTCAATGTTCTCTTTTGTTGCACGCTCCCTTAAATGAGAGCGTCATTACCCTCTGATAATATGTTGACCGTATTTCTGAAACATGTCTCTCTTCATATAGTTTATGCATAATAAAAGTCAAAAGTCATCTTACCGTAATTATACAGAATCCAAATACTTATCACAGTTTCCTACTATTACACCTAGGAGCTAGCCCTATATTTTAAACACAGTTCAATCTAGTCCTCTGAATTTGCTACCGCTAATCAGTCTAAAGCTATCTATTGTTCTGTGCGAACTTCTGTCACCCACAGAATTCACTTCTTGAGAGCCCGGCAATACACATCTTGCCACTTTGGTTACCCAGACCGGACTAATTTCTTTTGTCCTTCAAATCATTGTCCCATGATCCGTTCTTGTTTATCAGTCAATCCGATTGGTCTGTCCTGTTCCTACTCACCGATCACAAACTCACGCTTAATTCCACGCCGGCAACTCAGTGAGCTTTGTTCCGTAACTGTTTACACCCTACTCATATTTTTCTCGTGCGTTTGTTTTTCTTCCCAACTCACAAACCTGTAAGGGGCGTTAGTTATTTGTTGTCTCCCTTGGAGGTTTTTGCTTTAATATTACAGTCCCTTCTCTAAGTCTTACTAGAACAATCATGATATGCAAATTCTCTACACCATAACTGTGTACTCATAGAAACTATCTAAGTGTAAATCAGCCTTGTTTTCAGTAGCTTTGATTTAAAGGGTTCTCTCCCTTTCCCTCTAAGCTTAGGTGTACAACCCTTTATCTCCCATCTTTAAGGGGTTTCCCTACAGTGAAAACTAACTTTTGTTCTAATAACATTTTCAAACTTTTTATGTGCTCAATAGACACAGTGTATGTCCATGAACCAAATTCTACAGTTTATTTTGTTAAAAAACATGTGGTTACCATGGTAACCAAAAAAATAAATCCGCCATATTGGATTTTCACCACTTTTCGAGAGCTAAAAACTTATGTTTCCCATTGACCAAACTTTACCAAATTGCACACACATGTTGTGACTGACAATTAAAACAATTTGTCAGGGGCTTTTTTTGATAAGTTAAAAATTCTATTTTTAATGATTTTTAAAAAAAATACACTATATTTGTATGAAAAACAATGAAAAAAAAATATTTAAAAAATATATCAAAGCAAATTACCAAAATATCAAAAATAGCCCCTGTCATTTTAAAGGTATATATGTGTCCTACATGCATGCCAAATTTCAGACTGATCTATTAGATAGTTTGTAAAAAATAACATTTTTTGTTAATAAAATGTTAGTTTTGAGAAAAATGCATTTTAGTCACCGAATGACTTGTCTTGTCCAATATACTCCATTCTGGGGGGCTGAATGTGTTTAAAATTGTCCAGCACTATATGCTGCACCTCCTTCAGCTTCCTGCAGCTGCTCCTCTTGCCTTTATCTTGCCTAATTTTTCTTCTTTCCTTCTACACGGTAACCAAAAAAAAAAAACAACTGCCATATTGGGTTTTACACCAATTTTCAAGAGCAAAAATCTTATGTTTACCATTGACCAAACTTTATCAAATTGCATACACATGTTGTGACTGACAATTAAAACAATTTGTCTAAGGCTTTTTTTGATAAGATAAAAATTCTATTTTTAATGAGTTTTTAAAAAAAATACACTATATTTGTATGAAAAACAATGAAAAAAATATATTTAAAAAAATATATCAAAGCAAATTACCAAAATATCAAACAAAGCCCCTGTCAATTTAAAGGTATATATGTGTCCTATATGCATGCCGAATTTCAGACTGATCTATTGGATAGTTTGTATAAAAAAACATTTTTTGTTAATAAAATGTCAGTTTTGAGAAAAATGCATTTTAGTCATCGAGTGACTTGTCTTGTCCAATATACTCCATTCTGGGGGGCTGAATGTGTTTAAAATTGTCCAGCACTATATGCTGCCCCTCCTTCAGCTTCCTGCAGCTTCTCCTCTCGCCTTTGTCTTGCCTAATTTTTCTTCTTTCCTTCTACCCTGGTAACCAAAAAAAAAAAAAAACAACCGCTATATTGGGTTTTTCACCAATTTTCAAGAACAAAAATCTTGTTTCCCATTGACCAAACTTTATCAAATTGCACCCACATGTTGTGACTGAAAATTAAAACAATTTTACTCATGATTATTTTAATAAGTTTAAAATTCTATTTTTAATGATTTAAAAAAAAAAAAACTATATTTGTATGAAAAAATATTTTTTTAAATATTTTTTTTTTAATTTATAAAAGAAAATTACCAAAATATCAAAAATGCAGATGTGTTACTTTAAAGATATAGATGTGTACTACTCATTATTATTTTTATAAATTTTAAATTATATTTTTAATGATTTAAAAAAAAAAAACTATATTTTGTGTGAAAAAATATTTTTTTTAATATTTTTAAAAAATTTATAAAAGAAAATTACCAAAATATCAAAAATGCAGATGTGTTTTTTTTAAAGATATGGATGTGTACTACATGCATGCCAAATTTGAGACTCCTCTGTTTGATAGTTTTAGTGAGAAATCGTGCATTTTCGGCACAAATTTGAAAATCATAGCATGGGGGTGGTGCCGACAATATGCTTTTTGATACATCAAATGCATTTTTTATGTTATAAAACCTTGCTCAATCGATTCCTCGATGATTATTTAATAAAATAAGCTCAAAAGTAAAAAATCTATATTTTGTACGTAAAATCCAGTTTTCATAGTAGTGGACCTCCTTAAGACAAATAGCCTGTTTTCTAGACCACTCAAATTTTCTAAACCATTTCCTCATACTCTTTTATTTTATCAAACCCAAATCACCGTTCATCTGAACCTTGTCTACAGCATTAATAACGCTGTGAAAACCCAACGGTGACAGTATCACAAGAAACAGATACGGTGAGATTGTACTTGAGTGTGGCAGCCTCTTTGTATGCATCACTGTAAGAGCAAGCAGTGGCGTCACTAGGGTTGGTGTCACCCAGTGCGGTAACTCATGGTGTCACCCCCATGGACCTCCTTCCATACCAGACCATACAGAATCCTTAGTAATGTTTTTTGTACTAATGTTACTCGTAAATCGTAATTCCCATATATCACTGAATGTAATGGCAATAGTAGTGACATAAACGACTAGCAAAATTAAAATTACACCTTTAAATTACAATATCATACGCACAGCCGAATTGTATTTACATTTACATAGTTTCATGTGGTTAAAGTGAAAATTCGGTACGAAAACAATAGAATTCGAAGTAAAAACGTTTAAGAACTACATCAAAATTACGTTCATTTTACAGGGATATTATTATTAAAAAATAATAAATTTCTGCTGAAATACTGCACACAAATTTTATAGACAGTCATTTTGGTGCCCCCCCCCCCCCGATGGTGTCACCCGTTCCGGTCTGCACCCCCGCACCCACCTAGTGACGCCACTGAGAGCAAGCATGCTCCTTAAGTGGTAGTGAAGAAAATAATAGATGATTTGAAACTGGCAAAAAGGGGGGGGGGGAAAGAGCATTTTCACAGATTAGATATGACAGCCATAAGAGAATGTCTGTTTAGATCGCATGTGACTTGAAAGTCTACATGAAACTCACACAAATTAACCGTAAACAAAGTTTTCTGTTTCAGGTCTCATTCATGGTGATTTCAATGACTGCAATATCTTGGTCAATCACGATGACCATAATCACCTGTCCATGATGCAAGGTGGAGTCCATAGTAATTCTGAAAGCACAGTTTCAGCAGGAAATATAAATTTTAACACAAGTGAAAAGAGCTGCCTTCCTCAATATGCCAAGAAAAACATTTCTGAAAACTCAAAGGACAGAACTTCAAATAATGATGATTCTCAACTGTCAGATGACCAGCAATGGCATGTGAGTGGGGTTATTGACTTTGGTGACACAACTTTATCCCTTTATGTATTTGAAGTTGCTATAGCTATTGCGTACACTATGATTAATAAGCATGGAATTCCAGCAGTGGAAGCAGGCAGTTTTGTTCTATCAGGGTATCTTGAGCACATTAGCCTCACACAAAATGAGATAAACTTCTTGAAACTATGTGTATGTGCCAGGTTGGTTCAGTCTTTAGTCCTTGGATATTTTTCAGTCACACAAGATACTGAAAATAACTACATCCTCACTCATGCTGAAAGAGTATGGCCTGTCTTACAATCTCTATGGAAAATGCCAGATTCACAGGTGGTGATACAGTTAATGAAGCATGCCACTAACCATTCCAGGTCATAAAATTACCTTTGGCTTAAATGCTTATCAGAGTAAAACACTATTTTAAAATAAACTTAAAAATTAAATAATGGAAGTACAGGATATTAGAATAATACAGTGCAGTTACAGAAGTGCTAAAAAAATATATACTAGCATTAACCCTTCAACTGTCAAGTGCATTTTCACTGTGGTGTCATGGCTATTTTAAGAATTTTGACTAGTTCCAATAAAATACCAGAAACATATAGAAAATGAAGTCAGAGGTCCATATAAGTATACATTTTCTGAAAGCATATTGGATAAGGAATCATATGGTACTAATTTCAAAGTATTTGAGCATTATGTATGGTGATCTTGACCTTTACACGATGAATAAAATAATTTATGTAACTCTTCTTCTGCTTTCAACCTACCCCCACATTGACTGCTTGGTTCTATTTATCATCTGAATAAGTTTGTCAGACACTACAAACAATATTATTTCAGAAAATGTAGTTATATGGTTTTATTTTAAAAACTGTAATTTTTTGTGAATTTTTGGCATTCGGCGGCCTAAAAAAACGCCATAAAAAAATGACAAAAGAAAATCATATATTTCAACTGACTACTTTTTCTTGGTGTTTTTCTTCATGACATGGACAAAACAGATACAGTTAGTTGATCTTATTTTCTTTTTCGATTTAGTCCTTGATCAGTCTTGTGAACAAGGTTGGGTTCACAATATTCGTGACACCCAACTTTACATGCCGGATACCAAGGTCGTACTGTATTTTTTTTCTGCCTTTACTGCTTTTTTTGGTCCTTGCTTCTGTCACTGCAGACAAATCAGTCTTTTTTTTTCTTTCAAACTAAAATAAATAGGCGATGTAATGATGTACCAGCCTCTGGCAAGAGCTGCCGAACACGAGGCTGAATTGGTGTTGGCTGCCGAGATTCAGGGTGATTGCTGCAGAGATATTCCACTATTGACAGAATATATTTATCTCTCTCGAGTCTTTTGTTCTGAGCCACAGTCAAGTTGTACAAAATCCATGAGTTCAGAATAAACACATCTATTATATTCTGAAAGATTTTCTCCAGTAGCGTCTGGTGGACCTTTCAGACGCTAAGTGGCATATCTGCTTGTCACTTATGTCCACCCCACCCATGTAAGAATTGTAGTCAAAAATGGCTGATGGTTTTTTTTTTTTTTTGGCCTTCTCTCTAGTGATCTTTTCCTCAACTATAGCATTGTGAGCTGTAGTCAGTAGAAGGACTGGCTTGGTTTGAGATTTCTCTGAATGAAAGGTACAACATACATGTTACGTGCAGTCTTTGATATCTTACAATATTATACATTGGTATACTTGTTATGTTCGCAAATATTTTGTAAACAAAATAGATATTTTTTAGTGCTTAAGGGAAAGTCATTATTGAGTTACTTCCCTTGAAAGTTGTGCCGTCTCTTTCGATCGAACTCCGCGGATGAATCCAGTTTTACTGCGATTTATTCTTTGTTTGGGTAGTAATAGATTGTTCTTGCTTCAGAATATCTATGGCCTGAATTTATGTGTATTGTTTGTCTGTGTAGGACGAATCTGTCTTATATCTGTATATCTTTACATATCTAAGTCGAACTATATGTTCTGTTGTCTCTAGAGAGGTCAAAGGCTGTTCGGCGGATGTGTCGCGAGAGAGGTGTGTTTTGGCTTCGCCCTGATGATGGGCTGTGTTTTTCTATGTCGGCTTGACGCCGGGGAAAAAGTGATCTCAGTGGTTTTTGGGGAAAGTGATAGTCGTCTAGACCTATCGTGTATGCTTTACCCCAGTGTTCATTCTTATTGCCAAGGAACGGCAAAATCATATTTCTGAAAACCAAGGTAATAAAGATACTCTTTTGAACTCTCGTACGAAGCCACCGTTTTTTTCGGTAGGGATGATTTGTACGTCTGAGAGGATACATCTAACTAGATGAAAAAAAAACGATTCTGATTCCTAGCAGCACTATATCCTGTAGAATGCAGTCAATTGTTCATGATCAAATCTACAGAGCAATGAAATGTTTAATGAATGACTAACTTTAGGACAGATTCATTATCTGTATCCAAACGTGA
Organism: Oreohelix idahoensis; assembly: GCA_024509875.1. Lineage (NCBI taxonomy): Eukaryota > Metazoa > Mollusca > Gastropoda > Stylommatophora > Oreohelicidae > Oreohelix > Oreohelix idahoensis. Next base: position 208,374 of record JAMPIV010010794.1, on the reverse strand, counting down.
GTGACAGCTCACGAGTGAAGCCATCTTGGAACCAAACATGTAGTGACTTTCAAGAAGAGAAAAGGGATGCCCGTATCATCGCTTGATTAGTCCAGAGATCACTGCTACACATGAGAACCCATTGCTAGCGGTTCAATATAATTATATGGAAAAATCTGTGCTGGACATTATGTTAAGGAATCTTCGCTAGACGAGATTAGGTCTAGAAGCCATCTTGGATATTGTTTATAATCTGACGTGCTTTGTCAGTAAACTCAGTTGATATATATATATGGGCAATACTGAGTGCTTGGCTACTGACAGTCCATTAGACTATTATTCTACATGAGTGCCCATGTAACATAACATTGCAAGACCATTTATCCACTGTACCATGATGTATTATGCCAACCTGTGATTTGTCACTATCTGTGCTGTCGAGTGTGTACGTCCAATTAAACTTTAGTAAAGGTACACAGTCGTTGGTGTCGATGACTTCCAGCCATACATGAGTGTGAGAAAAGAACATTTGTCAACACCACGAACTCTTCCTATCATTCGCACATTATACACTCCATCTATGTCTACACACCACTGCGTAGGTCAAGTTGACATTCCATACTCGAACCACGAGCAACACAACAACACAGTATTTAACTCTGGTGATGTTCGAGCGAGCTTCAGATTTCTCAGCATGTCTCTTGCTCAGGGCAAGGGTCTTGTATTAAGAGTTTATCAACTGATGATGATGATGTCTGCTTCCATCCACTTATATTTATCATTTGGTGGACATCATTAATAATAATAAGAAAAAAGATTCTTATCAACTGGTGGACCAGCTTTCTGGGTTTGACCTCGCAGAAGTTCAGAAGTCAACAGATTACCGATACCAGACCGTTTCCTGTGGCTGATACGACACACTTGCAGTATTGGTTTGCTCTTTGTCAACACTTCGTCACGTGACCTGTCAAGTGAATGCAGTATGTAGGTCAGCGTTGTTGACATTTTTACATTAGATATTACAGAGTTTCACAGAATAGTTGGATCAATTCTTGTCAATGTTAACAGGAAGACAGTATTATTGAACTAAGAAGTCCTATTTTCATCGATGGATCTTCTTGTTTTCTATATATGAACTTTAATATTTAAGGCCAGAATATATATTTCAATAAAGTGGCAGTTTATTTATTTTACAAGAATAACTTTGCCATTACTGTAAAACTGAGCCTATTTTGCAACACATTACACACATGATATATGTATTTATGATATGTTACATGTTATTTGTTTGTATAGTATGTTAGTTTATATGTCAGCGGGTTGTGTTTAAGGTTGGGCGGCGTCCTCACAACAGAATATCCCACGTCATAGAGGGTCCGTTGTGGGCGTTTTCTATAGGTGCAATTTTCTTGATTGAAAATTTGCTTGCGACAACTGTTGCTTTTGTGTTAGCTGTGAAGTCTGTAATTATTGTTATTTTTGTAATATTTCTTTGTTCTTTAGTTTTGTTTTGAATTGTTTGTAATTTGTTGGTCTACCCTTTTCTATCTTTCAGTTCTATTCACAATTTATATTCATATACTGTGACGTCATTTGTGTTGTTTTTCTTTGCAGATTCAGTGATTATTTTCATTGATTTCCCTATTTGATTTATTTTGATTTCTGCAAACGTTTTCGTATTGTCAGTCCTATTTGTACTTTATGTATTCTGTTGGTTGACATATGTTTTATATAGGTATATTTCATAAGACACTATTACCTGTGCACTGCACTTGGGTTATGGTATAAACCAGTACTTGATTATTATTACTGTTATACAAGACCTTATTAAGGCTTGTGACCCACAGATATTGGGATAGTATACTGATTAATCAAGTCATTAAGAACTTGTGGTATTATTATTGTTTCAGGTGATTAGTATTATTGTTAGACACCATGTCTACATTAGAATACTTCATTATACAAGGGAAAGCCCTTGATAAGGCTGGTCAACAATTAGAAGAATGGACAGTTGCTCAATATGACAAAGCATTAGCTGCAGAAGAGAGAAAAGCTCTGGCTGAAGAGAAAAGATTAGAAAGAGAAGCTGAGGCTGCTGCTGAACAAAAGAAATTGCAGATGCAGGTGGAGCAAAGGAGATTTGAAGCTGAACAAAAGAAATTAGAAAGAGAAGCTGCTGCTGAACAAAAAAGATTAGACAGTGAAGCTGAACAAAAGAAATTAGAAAGAGAAGCTGCTGCTGAACAAAAAAGATTAGACAGGGAAGCTGAACAAAAAAGATTAGACAGAGAGGCTGAAGAAAAAAAAGCAATAAGAGAACATGAATTTGAGTTAGAGAAATTGAGATTGACAATTATGATTAATGTTAATCAGGCATCTAGTGGTAATGGTAAACCTTCTACTTACAAGGTTAAGGTTCCACCGTTCAATCAGTCCAGTGACGATATTACATTCTGGCTGGATAGATTTGAACGTTCTTGTCGTACACATAATGTGGATAAATCACAATACGCTAATCAATTAGCAGAAAACTTGAAAGGTGAATCTTTGACTAGATTATGCCTTGTAGGAGAAGCAGATAAGGATAATTATGATGTCATTAGGGCGGCTTTGATAAAAAAAATACCAGCTAAGTGAGGAAGGCTATCGCCTTTTGTTTAAGACGATGGTGCCTTAGACAGGGGTAGAATTCTCAGAATTCACTGCAAAGGCACGTCTCACAGTTGATCGTTGGATTGAGCTTTCCAAAACAGAAAAAACGTATGAAGGACTTATGGATTTGTTGCTCAGAGATAAGATTATGTCATGTGTTAACAAACCATTCCTGGAATTTATACATGAGCGTAAACCCAAATCTCTAAAGGAAATGGAAGAATATTGTTCCCAATATGTCACTGCACGCCCCGACGTGACTTTTGGCAACACTAAGATTAAGGAGGGTATGCCAGTTGCTTCAGCAACACCATACAATCCCAATTATTCACACAGATTTCAGGGACCTCAAAACAGATTTGATAAAAAAGGTAACCATAATAGTTATCAAAACCAAGGTAACCAATCATTTCAGGGTTCTTCTTCAAAGAACTGGAGACGAGCTGATAGCTCTCGACACAGGGGTGGTCATAATTATAGGAATTTCCGTAGAGGAAGTAATTATAGAAACTATCAGGGTTATCCGTCTTGGAGTCAACAAGATCATAATTACAGAGATACTCATTATAATGAATATGATAATGGTAACCAAGGGAACTATGACTCAAACCCAAATAGGGGTTACAATAGAGGTAACAATAACTACAGAGGTGATAATAACCGAGGTAGATCTCAAAACAAAAGACATAAACCACATTTTCAGGCAAACTCTGCACAACAAGAGTCCCATGAAGCCTATAAACAGAGTAAAGATAATAATGATGCTAGTAATATGGCATGTGCCGCTTTTGATTTTGGGAGAGCATCTCAGTGCCCCCAATGCAAAACGTTATTTGAGCCAACCACAGTGTCTACTTTAAGCTGTGGCCATCCTCTTCCTGCTCTTCCGGCATCAGTCGCGCATGATGGAAGAGGTTCTCTTGTCTTACATAAGGGTTTAGTGAATAACAATCCAGTCTCTGTGCTATTTGATTCTGGATGCACCACAATTGGTGTTAGGCAGTCACTCGTAGATCCTTCCCGTGCCATTGGACAAGTAGTCAAATGTGTAACATTTGGCGGCACATTAGAGAAATACTCTACTGCTATCATTAGGATTGCTACTCCTTTCTTTACAGGAGATGTACACGCATGTCTTCTCCCGAATCCGATCGCTGACCTCATCATCGGTCGCATTCATGGAGTCAAAGAATGCACTCCGCAACAAATTTCCGCGTGGGAAAGGCAAAACATGCAGATTGCTAACGCTGTAGTCACTAGAGCTCAGGCTCTTAATATGCCTCAAACTTCATCTACTGAAGATAATGAAGTGCATAACCAAGATGATCCCTTGGTAATTTCTCGTGACTCGTTTATAAAACAGCAAGAAGATGATCCCACTCTGAAGAAATTCTTCATTCTTGCAACTAAAGGTGATCCGAATAAAGACACAAGTCGTAAATCGTGGATTACAAAGAAGAATGGCGTACTTGTACGTATGGTTCAAGACTCCATTACGTCAAGTCATTCTCAAATCCGGGTTCCCAAGAATTTGAGAGTTAAAATTTTGCAGCACGCTCACGACTCTCAGTGTGCTGGACACATGGGTTTTTCCCGTACTAAGTCAAGAGTCCTTGCGGCTTTCTTTTGGCCATTGGTAAACAAGGACATACGGATTTATTGTCGATCTTGTAAAGTATGTCAGGAAGTTAAATCCAAAGGTCCACGGCATGCTGCACCCATTCAGGCGGCGGACATTCCTATTCGGTCGTTTCAAAAAATGGCCATAGACATTATTGGTCCATTTAAGATCAAGTCTGCCAGAGGACATCAGTTTATCTTGACATGTGTTGATATGTGCACACGTTGGCCAGAGGCTATTCCTCTGAAGAGCATTACTACTGCTGATATTGCAGATGCTCTTTGGCTTATATTTTCTCGTTTGGGTTTCCCCGGAGAGATATTGTCAGACCATGGCACCCAACTAATATCAGATACCATGTCTCAAGTAATGTCTACTCTGCAGATAGATAGATCTTTAAGTAGTATCTACCATCCAATGTCTAATGGTATGGTCGAACGCCTTAATAGAACACTTAAAAACTTACTAGGGAAGATAACTGAGGATCATCCTCAAGACTGGGACAGAGTTTTACCTGCAGCCCTCTTCGCTTACAGAGAGGTACCCAATGAACATACAGGATTTTCTCCCTTTGAACTCGTCTTTGGCGCGCGTCCGCGTGGCCCTATGTCGTTGCTTCACGATCTCATAACATCTGACAATATTGACGATGACACAAAGTCATCCTACGAATATGTCATCGCGTTGAGACAAAAGATTATCGAAGCCTGCAAATTAGCAACTTCTTCTTCTGAATTTGCGAAACAGAAGGCAAGGCAATTTGCCAATAAGAAGAGATGCTTACGACAACTTTGTCCTGGTGACAAAGCATTTGTATTACTACCTTGTTGGGAAAACAGACTACTTATTTCTTGGAAAGGTCCGTACGATATAATATCGAAAATTTCCGATGTCGACTATATTGTCGATATTGATGGGAAGCATAAAACCTTCCACATCAATATGCTTACTGAATTCCATGAACGTCCGGATTATTTGCAACCCATTTTCCAAGCAACGGACAATTCTCCAGTACAACATGGTCATTACTCATCACTGTCCGTGATACAGGATGAGGAAACAAGTTTTTCAGATGTAAATCTTCCTCTTCCAATGATCCCACTTCATTCTAGTGAATCATGGAAGAACGTTACTGTCTCTCCTGATTTGTCTCTAGGAGAACAGCGACAAGTTTCAACTATGTTGCAAACATTTCAGGATGTACTCACTGACATCCCTGGACAAACGAATGTCATTGAACATGACATTGTTCTAACTGACCATACTCCTATTAGGGTTAGACCTTATCCTATACCTATACATTTTCAAGCACAGGTCGAGAAAGAGTTGGATGAGATGATAGATTTGAAAATAATCGAACCATCCACCTCTGCATATTCTTCGCCGATGGTTATTGTGCGTAAAAAAGACAATAACATACGTCTTTGCGTTGACTATCGAAAATTGAATCAGGTAACGAAGTTCGATGCTGAACCTATGCCTTTACTGGAAGAACTACTTACTCGACTCTCCAAATCTCATTTTTTCACTAAACTTGATTTGTCTAAAGGATATTGGCAAGTTCCTTTATCTGAACGCGCCAAACCTCTCACGGCTTTTTCAACACCTAGAGGTTTGTTCCAATGGAATTTTATGCCTTTCGGTCTTATGAACGCACCAGCTACATTCGTACGCATGATGCGCCGAATCCTATCTTATCGGTCAGATGTCATTGCATATCTTGACGACATCTGTCTTTTCAGCGATACTTGGGAAGATCACTATTCAGGGTTAGATGAATTGCTGTCTACTTTGCGCGAGCACAACCTGACAGCGAAACCCTCTAAAGCCTATATTGGTTTTAGCGAAATTTCTTTCCTAGGCCACCGAGTTGGTCATGGTTTCCTAAAGACAGAGGACCATAATACTAGTAAGATACTTAACATCTCAATCCCTAAGACTAAAAAACAGGTGAGAAGTCTGTTAGGTCTTATTCAATTTTATGGCAGATTCATTCAGAATCTATCCTCTATCATGGCACCTCTTTTAACACTTCTAAAGAAAGGTTCGCCTAATGTGGTCCACTGGTCTCAGGAATGCCAATGCTCTCTGGATAAGATTAAAACATTGTTTTCAACACCACCTATTTTAGTGCTACCCACTAAAGATAAAACATTCGTTCTTCGTAGTGACGCTTCATCCACTGGGATTGGAGCGGCACTAATGCAAGAGTACTCTGGAACTCTGCATCCTGTAATGTATATTTCCAGAAAACTTAATGCGGCAGAAAGGAATTATTCGGTTTTAGACCGTGAGCTATTAGCTATGGTTTGGTCGATCCTCAAACTACAGAGATTCCTTCTGGGCGCACATTTCATAGTAGAAACCGACCAAAAAGCTCTTACTGCTATACAGAGTAAGAATTTGAAGAGCTCGAGGTCTACTCGATATGCAATTGCTCTTCAACCTTTTCATTTCTCTATGCGAGCTATTCGTGGATCAGATAATGTGATGGCAGACATTCTGTCAAGATGCCCACATGATTCCACATAACTATTAGGGCTTAGACTTCTTGATATGTCTAGTTCTATAGTAGTTCCTTTTCTATATCATGATAGATACAAATTTGTAATTTAATAATATAATGATTGTATCACTACATAGCGGTTCATTGATGTTTATTCACCGCTGTGCTTTGATGATTTTTTCTTCATAAATCATAAATGTAAGATATCTAATACGAAATGATGGTATGCATTTTTTAGGCATCGTGTAATTGCCAGAATTGTATTATACTTTGATGACACCTTCCTGGAAAAATATACTTATAGAGAAATAATTTCTCTCAGTTTATGAGACACATTCTCACCAGTCGCTCCATAAGTCGACTTAGCCTCATATTAGGCGTTATATGTATTCCTGATATTTTCATCTGCGCATTATTCATGCGTTGTGAGCCTATTGTACGTTGCTCCTAGATGTATTTCAAAAAGAAAAAAAATTTTCCATTTTTTTCCCGGGAAGTGTGGTAAGACTGTTACGTGCAGTCTTTGATATCTTACAATATTATACATTGGTATACTTGTTATGTTCGCAAATATTTTGTAAACAAAACAGATATTTTTTAGTGCTTAAGGGAAAGTCATTATTGAGTTACTTCCCTTGAAAGTTGTGCCGTCTCTTTCGATCGAACTCCGCGGATGAATCCAGTTTTACTGCGATTTATTCTTTGTTTGGGTAGTAATAGATTGTTCTTGCTTCAGAATATCTATGGCCTGAATTTATGTGTATTGTTTGTCTGTGTAGGACGAATCTGTCTTATATCTGTATATCTTTACATATCTAAGTCGAACTATATGTTCTGTTGTCTCTAGAGAGGTCAAAGGCTGTTCGGCGGATGTGTCGCGAGAGAGGTGTGTTTGGCTTCGCCCTGATGATGGGCTGTGTTTTTCTATGTCGGCTTGACGCCGAGGAAAAAGTGATCTCAGTGGTTTTTGGGGAAAGTGATAGTCGTCTAGACCTATCGTATATGCTTTACCCCAGTGTTCATTCTTATTGCCAAGGAACGGCAAAATCATATTTCTGAAAACCAAGGTAATAAAGATACTCTTTTGAACTCTCGTACGAAGCCACCGTTTTTCGGTAGGGATGATTTGTACGTCTGAGAGGATACATCTAACTAGATGAAAAAAACGATTCTGATTCCTAGCAGCACTATATCCTGTAGAATGCAGTCAATTGTTCATGATCAAATCTACAGAGCAATGAAATGTTTAATGAATGACTAACTTTAGGACAGATTCATTATCTGTATCCAAACGTGAGTGACAGCTCACGAGTGAAGCCATCTTGGAACCAAACATGTAGTGACTTTCAAGAAGAGAAAAGGGATGCCCGTATTATCGCTTGATTAGTCCAGAGATCACTGCTACACATGAGAACCCATTGCTAGCGGTTCAATATAATTATATGGAAAAATCTGTGCTAGACATTATGTTAAGGAATCTTCGCTAGACGAGATTAGGTCTAGAAGCCATCTTGGATATTGTTTATAATCTGACGTGCTTTGTCAGTAAACTCAGTTGATATATATATATGGGCAATACTGAGTGCTTGGCTACTGACAGTCCATTATACTATTATTCTACATGAGTGCCCATGTAACATAACATTGCAAGACCATTTATCCACTGTACCATGATGTATTATGCCAACCTGTGATTTGTCACTATCTGTGCTGTCGAGTGTGTACGTCCAATTAAACTTTAGTAAAGGTACACAGTCGTTGGTGTCGATGACTTCCAGCCATACATGAGTGTGAGAAAAGAACATTTGTCAACACCACGAACTCTTCCTATCATTCGCACATTATACACTCCATCTATGTCTACACACCACTGCGTAGGTCAAGTTGACATTCCATACTCGAACCACGAGCAACACAACAACACAGTATTTAACTCTGGTGATGTTCGAGCGAGCTTCAGATTTCTCAGCATGTCTCTTGCTCAGGGCAAGGGTCTTGTATTAAGAGTTTATCAACTGATGATGATGATGTCTGCTTCCATCCACTTATATTTATCATTTGGTGGACATCATTAATAATAATAAGAAAAGAGACCTTATCAATACAACATGATTATTGTTGCATTATCGTATGCAACACAATGCTGCTCTGGTCAAACTTCACGCGAAAATACCAATCGTGGGTATGCCACAGCATCTAGTCGTCCCATCACCATAGGCAGTCATATTACGAACAGCAAAGTTAACCATGAACTGCAATGCATGGCGCACAACGGCCAACTGGGCAATACGTAATGTCCATAGTGGTTATTTAAAAATCTATATGCTTATTTAGAATACTTCAGGTACCATACGCAGCGAAGATCATTATAATTCTATGTCCCGTCCGTCTTCATATAGGCACAAAGGCACGCAATTCAGTAAGATTGTCAATCTTGGAACGTAGGAGTATTCAATTCATAAACAGTGAATCCACTCTTCTCCACAATGACCCTTCGCACCCTTCCGTAATTGGTAAGGTTATAAAAACTCCGATTTAACAGTGTATGAACCTCCCAGGCCACGAAGGCGTAAGACATTACTAAATACAAGATATATGATTCCCTCCATGACTAGTATAAGTCACAGCTGCAACATCATTCCATGTCTTTTCTGAGTTATTGATCTCAGAACCAAAAATGTTAGCCTTTACTTCGGGCATCCGTCTTCAATCATCTCTTTACCACCATATCCGTTCAACAAATGTGCACCTAAGTGCACTCTTCAAAAAATATCATCATCTCACCGAAATACTAGTGCCATTTTTTTCTGCGCAACTACACTGTTGCCAAATTCATATCGCAACACTCTCCTTTGCACCAAAATTTGTATTCACCAACCTGAAGCTTTGAGGTCTTTTCCTCCGGTAAGCCTCTTGAATTTACTCGTACTCTTCCTGTCAATAATTTTATTTTCTCTAGAAGAATATTTTAGGAGCTGTAAGGATTTCTTACTATAAAATTTGGATCAGATCATAGTCTACTGCTTTCACTGTCCACCTTTTGCCATCCAAATTGGTCAGTGACAACACTAGACCCAGGGCTAGATTCAGCTTTTCTTCGCTACTGCTCGATCCGCTTTCATCACTTGCCTGTAGGATGTCTAAACAGTCATCGTCGGAATCACTATTTTCCATTTGAAAAATTTTAAATAATGATGGTCTAGATTTATTTCCTAGTCCTGATGAAAATTCAACAGCGTCAGACATGACGGAAGTCGAACAAAATTGAGAAAAATTTCAATCCGATTGAACGCAAAGCAAAGCAGTAAAAGCGCACGGAAAGGAAGGGAACTCGTATTTATCATAGTTATTTCCCCTTTGCACACGGGAAAACTTCAATTTGCATTTGTAATTACGATTTTACTAAAGGCCAATTTAGCCGGCCGTAACACCACATAACGTTATGTCAGTTATAGGGTTAATAGGCATGTTGAAACAATTTAAAGTAATATTTGCCATTCAAGAGACTAATCTTAATCCGAGTCAATGTTTTACCATCCCTGAATATAAAATCTTTCAAAATGATAGGAGAGAGCTCAAAAAGGAGGAGGTGTGGCATTTCTTGTTAATAAAACATATATAATAACTGACTGGAAATCATTTGGAACAGAAAATTTTGAAGGAATAACTATAACAGTATCTAATTTCACGAAATGCCATGAATTTAATAATAGCTGGAAGGTGAACAGTGCTACAGTTCATAATCTATAACGGAAAAAAAAAACACACAAATAGTAATACCTCTTACTAAGAGAAAGGAAAAGGAAAAACCTACGTTGCGGTCACAAGGCCTTCGGAAGGGACAGACAAACAAAAGACAGAAGGGAAAGGAAGTGAGAATTAAGAGGAGAACATGAAACTATAGAAATAAGAGAAAAATACTCCCTGATGTGTCACATGTTGGAGCAAAAATGTCTGCCACTAAACCGGAAACCGGAAGTGAATAGTACATTAAAAGCATAAATAAAAAATAATGAAAACAAGGACTGGAAAACTGAGTGAAGGAAAAGTAATATATATTTAAAAAAAAATATGTAGTTGTGGAGAGAGAAAAGGTAGAAAAAGTAAAAAAAAAAAAAAAAAAGATATTTATATTTAAACAAAAATTACACTCGTCTTACGGCAGTTCTCCTCATATACTCATATTCATAATCTATAGCAAGTAGCTGGGTTTTGTTTTGTATTAATCTTCCTGCCTAACTCAAAGCATTTCAGCTATAATGGATCACTAGTCAAATGCACATAATGCTTATCCTATAGAACAATTTTTTAATTTGATGAGTTTGCTATCACTACTATTCAGATCGAACATTAACCAAAACAGCGTGAAATGACATTTTTTTTTTTTTTAAAGAAAAGCACTCAGCATGATTTAAAGAGGCAATGAGTGACAACTTTAGAGACATTGTTGATACAAAAACAGTAAGGAAAAACAGAGTAATACAGTTTAGATGTGTTATGAACATGAAGCAGCAAAGCCATGTAATATTCAGTAGAGGTATTTGTTTGTTGAAACACCTTCCTTTAAGTGCTTATTTAAAATGTGGGACACAGTTGTTGTCATTTTCCCCCCATTAAAATCTGGTATGTTCTTGTGATAGAGTAACTGTTACAGTCCCCAGATGAAAGTATTTCTGGTATTGTTTATTCAAGGATTCCTTTACACGCCCATTGAGGCATATGAGGAATATGGTGTTAGGCCCATATTTTCTTGACCATCGGCACACTAGGGGTGATATGGTCAGCATCACACCGGCCACCTTAACCTTCCCAGAGTTGCTCTGGTATCCAATTCATGAGGCTGGGTCGACCCCGGAGCTGTTTGTGGTCTAGAAAATCCCTCCTCAACTGGAGATAGAACCATGGATCATCGAGCTAGGAAGCCAGTGCACTAACCACTATGCTACCACAGCTTCAGAGTGCACCAAAAAAATGCACTTAAACTGTAAAATATATAGCATTAACAGAACGTCTCACTATTTTAGGTGGCATGTGTCATGCATTTGAGGAAATGGTCAGTTAAAACCTGTATATTTAAGTACTCTTTAGCATATATTCTTCTTCTTCTTCGTTCGCCCTGAAAAGGACGGTGGTTGCGTTGTGTCTGTTTGCGCCTAAGCTGTGATATCTGCACCTTTCGGTCGACACATCCGACTTCTGCACGGCATTATTTGGGACCGGGTTTGCCTTCCCACTGCGATCCCTACTCGCTCAGCCAGACTGCAGTGATGCAATCTGTTTCCAGGACCACCACGTGGAGGTGGAGTAGGGTCTTGACCAGCTCTGGTTCGCTGATCCTGATGCAAGCAGTCAAGCTATTGGTCGCTGACTGCATTCTCTATTGCTGCATCTTTGGGTCGCATAGCATATATAAAATTACATTCACTTAATGGAAAGACTATCGTATGCCTCTGCATTTTAATCATCTGGTGCAGTTGTGAACCCTCAACATCTAGTATTAATTAGCTGCCACAAAATACTTAAATGCTTGCTGATAGCACAATAAAATAAGAAATGCTTTGAATGTCAGAAATTACAATATATACTACATTTTTTTCAATTTGATGATGAGAAATATCCTGTTCAACCTCTGATGGATTATAATTAGGATATATACTAGCATCAACCCGCCAAAATTGGCAGGTTTTTAATTATAGTGTGTTGTTTCTGTTACACGTACAACATTGCTGCTGCTTCTATAGTCTCGCTTGCTCGCTGTGAATGACGCGATCGTCTTTTCCTTTTAGCCATCTTATCATTTTGATCTATAATAATAAGTCTGCAATACTTTAAATTAAAATTTTGTCTTGAAGAAACAATCAAAAGACTTACAATTTAAGGTTATTTTTAAGAAAAATTATGAGTTAAATCCGTTTCCCAAATCAAACTCGATTATCTGTTGATTTAATGCACACCGTCACACTTTTCTATTTTCGCGAGAGTACATATAATGGGAAACAATACAATTATTGTCTGACTTTCAACCACAGTTGCAGCCCCTTAGCTGTGGTCGAAAGTTAATGTACTCTCTCGAAAATAGAAAAAAGTGCGCAAATGACGTTGTGCAAAATGTGAATGACCGACCGACCGACCGACTAAGGTACCTTACGACGGGAATTATGGTATTTGATTGTTTTCAATTCCAAAAAATATGAATAATTGCCGATAAGTGAAAGTGGCATAACATCTCCTGCCAAATGATTGTAAATAAGGCAAATCAAAATTGCCAATTGTGTGTATGTTAAAAAAGTACTAAGCAAATAAAAACAACAGAGATAAAACAAAAAAAACAAAAAAACAAAAATGGCAAATAATAATAATAAACAGGGGGAGGGGTGTAAAAACCTGTTGTTTTTAGTTAGATATTTAATTGACTTTCGCTTGTTATAAGTCAAATGTATTGTAGGAACATCATCAGATCTTCACCTTCCCAATTACTATAAATTATCTTTTGCTCTTGTTAAATACTGTTTGACTATATTATGCAGTTCCCTAGGTCTGTCTATTCTTAACAGCTCTTCTATATTTATAGGTAAATTTGAAGCCTGCAAATAATTCAATGTTGGGATTCTCATTTGTTCATATTTCTTACATTTTAACTAGAGATGTTGTATATTATTGTAAGGTTTTTCTATTCTGAAATAGTCTTATCCCAGCTGTAGTCTGAAAAGTGTCTTATTACTGGGAATTTTCAATTCCCTAGATATCTGACATTATCATGTTGGAGCCTTGGACGTAACTTCCTTTCAGATTTGTATCTCCCTCTGTTTTCCATTCATCTGTTACTATTTCTTTAATGAAGCTTTTAATCTCTGATTTACTCATCCCTACATTTATTAGATTTGTATCGGATCTACCTTTCTTGGCTTCTTTATCTGCCTTTTCATTTCCCTTTATGTCAACATGTGAAAGTATCCAAGCTATTAAGACTGAACATCCTCTGGAATATACGTATGTGGTAGCCAGAAATATCTCCTCTGCTATATCAGGTCTACTACATTATTGTAAGTGCATTATTATTATTGCTTAGTGCTTGAATTGTTGAAAGTCGGTTAAAAATTGTTAGTTTTTGGGAAGGGTTATTACAGAATATTTCTAGTGCTTTTGCCATCATCTCTGCAGTGCAAATGGATGTATATTCCATGATACTATATGTCGTAGATTTAGGATAGGTATTTAAGATAGATAGGTCCCGTCTGAATAGAACTGGAAAAGGTGGTAACTCAGTGAGAGATAAGGGTAAAGAAATAGATTTCACGAGTGAAATGGTGGAAAGGTAGAGTCTGTCCCTGGATTTAGAAGATACTCTAGTCCAGCCTATCTTACGACTGAAATTTGTTTACCAGACAGTTTACCTTAATATATATATTAACATATACACTATTAACCACTCACGTACACACACACAGATAAGTGACGACAACTTGACGCACAAACGTGAAATTCTATTAATGGAGTAGGGATATTGGGACGAGCTGATCAACACACAGGTAATTAAGTTTTATGTTCAGCTTATTTATCATTAAAGAACCGTACAACATTTATTATCAAGATAGAAAAATTCGACAATCATATGCTACAGAAATAATAAAAGAAATAGACCCGTAAGTGTAATTCCCTCTGTTGAGACAAGATCCCGTTAGAAGAAGGTATTAACCCCCAAAAGGTCAAAAGATTAGCACTATGGTATAGAATTTGACTATACTGTAAAGAAAAAAGTTCTAATAAACCTATTCTGAAAACATAATAACAGTACTAGCAAACTAAAAGAAAAAGCAAAACAAAGTGAGTACAAAGCTTATACGTTAAAAAGAATTACTCATTCCTTCTTTCTCTCTCTCCAGACAAACCCGTGGCCACGTGCATTCGTTCTTACGTAATTGTTGATTAGCAACGTCTGGAACAATCTTTAGGATAAAATCAGCAAATCCAGTGTTATTTTGGCAAAATAAACCCCAGCTCCTCAAAGACTGATTAAATCCTCTTCTTCTGTGAACGTTTACTTCATTACCGTTATTAGGATTTCTGTTTATGTCACATTAATTAGTCCAGGTAAGAAAATTAACAGTGCTCACAGTGTCAGTATCTTGGGATTCCAATACATAAAGGAATGTCAGGTATGTAACTTCTCTCAGTATAAAATTCCTTGTCACACCACAAATGGTCAATAGTCGGGAAATGTTAATGTTTGATTATTTTGCCACAACGGGCTGAATGTATATGAAATTGGGAAAAAAGAAGTCTGGATAGCTATAGGTCCAGTTACAATTTATTCTTAATTCTTTTTGTTGGTACTCTGTCTCTTTCTGGGTGTAAACAAGAGGCCAAACAGGTCAACCTTGAAGACCCGATATTTATATAAGAATGTTCTTTTTGTACTGTTGGACTTAGATCCGTTATTCTCAGATTCAGGTTTAGGCGTAGGCTTAGACCGCTGGTAGTTTTAGGTTTGTGACTCGTACTATATTTTAGGAAGAAAAATACAAACATTTAATCACAATATCAGTATCTATCTTAACCCGTGCAACGTTACAATTTATTATCCATTCGGTTATAAGATTTGATTAGAAACACACATGAGAAGTTTATCTTATCGGTCTTATTAACCCGTGAAATAAATTCTAGTCATTTACAAAATTGACACATGATGGATAGAAGATAAATATATATTTCGTCGGTATACCTTGCCTAGTGCATTTACTCGTCAATTAAAATATCTCTTTCTGGTTACTAGCAATTAGTTAAATATATGTTACAGCTGGAAAATATTAGCTATATATATATTTAATCTGCTAGCCAATTTAACACAGTAAATCCTAGTGAAATAAAATGACGAACTTAACAATTAAATCACTCAAAAAAATACTAGTAAATATAATTACCGCAAACACAGAAAAAGAAACTAATCTCCAATCGAAATATTAAGAAATCCACATTAACAATGGTCTAAGATTCGAAGCTAGATGGTTCTGGAATTCTGTGGGTACTAGATAAACTGAGTTTGAAGGATGCGATATATATATTAAATGGTCAGAAAATAGCTATCATTTGCTAGATTTCACGCCTTCGTTTAGATTTTGGGAAATTCTTCGGTCGAATGCTTAATCAAAGCTTATTTTTACACTTATGCCGACCGTAGAATCGTCACTAGAGAACGGACGTGCTTTGATCTGGCATCTCTCGCTGTAGCTGATTACGTTCCGAACAAACGGATGTGGGGGGGGGGGGTAACTTTGAGTATCTCCCCTTTCCTCAGATTAATTCCCCCTGACCAAAGTAATTACCGAAAAAGTACGTCTTAACTTATCGCCCTTGATTATCTTCATTTGCTTATCTCCCCCTTTTCTCTCGCTACGTGCATCATAGTCTGTATGTAAACATTCCTAGTGTCTATAAGACATAGAGAAACGAAAAAAAAAATAGGCGTGGCTACAATTATGAGTTTGTCAAATATAGAAGTACGAAGGTTCTGCCTTAACAAAACGTGCATAACTAATAAGGAAGCAAGGTGGGAGCAAAACGTGTGATATATGTAATATATTTACATAACTCTGTCACAGTACATCCTCGCTTGAAGATATGAAACCCTTTCATGTCTACATTATGGAAATAGATTTACCTATATCCGTAGCTTCCGGGTGACTGTTTTGTTCAATCTCATCCGCCTCATCCTTTGTGCTCCAATTGCGACTCATAAAGTCTGCCCCTACGTTTTCCTTTCCTGGAATGTATTCCGTGTGCGTTTGAAAGAGTGTCGCCGAGTTTGACATCGTTGAAAGATTCCGTGTGTTTGCAGTAACTATCGTCATCTTCGTCATCCTCGGTAGCTATGGCGACCGCCAGGAGATATTCGGAGGACGGCACCGGTCTTTCCAAGTATTTCTTTAACAGATTTACATGGTAGACCTTCTCCTTTCCTTTAATAGAGATCTGGTAGTTAGCCATTGAGATCATTTTAAGGACGGTAAACGGCCCTTGCCAGCCGATACGTAGTTTGTTGTTCCCGGTTGGGAGTAGCAACAAAACTTTCTCTCCTGGTTGCAATTCTCTTTCTTTCGCGGCTTTATTGTATCGTTTAGCATGCTTTGCGCGTGCTTTCTTAAGGTTGGTTGTTGCCAGATCCCATCCTAGCTGTAACCTTTCCTCAAGTTCCGATACGTATTTACTGGCTGAGACGACTGTCTCATCAGCCTTCTGGTCTGTCAGGGACCGAAGTAAGGCTTCTAGCGGCCCCTTAATAGGTCTGTCGAATAAAAGAGTAGCTGTGGGAAATCATGTCGAGGCCTGGGGAACTTCCCTGTAGGCGAATAAGACTGCAGGAATGAAAAGGTCCCAATCTTCAGGTTTCTCTTGTCCCAGTTTACTTAACATCATGGTGAGGCTTCCGTTAACACGTTCTACTAACCCACTTCCGGCCGGATTATAAGGGCTTGTGTAGATGTGCTGGTTCCTCAAGATCTTAACGATCTCCTCCATCAACACGCTACGGTATTGGGATCCGTTATCCGTCAAAACTTGTTGAGGGAATCCCAACCGTGTAAATATCTGCACAAGGGCTTCTGCGACATGCTTGGAATCCGTGCATGTTAGCGGTATAGCTTCTGCCCACAAAGTGCATGTGTCGACTAAGGTCAAGATGAATCTGTGCCTTCTTTTAGTCCTTTCTAGGGGTCCTAAAATGTCGATTACAACCCGTTCAAATGGTGTCCCCACTATTGGCCTTTCACCCATGGGAACTGTGGGTGTCCAATGCTTGGGTGCCACCCGTTGGCACTTGGCGCAGGATTTCACGTATCTGATAATATCAGAGTTCATTCCTGGCCACTAATAGTGAGTCGATATTCGCTGAATAGTGGCGTTTTGTCCCATATGTCCGCTAAAGTGAAGAGAGTGCCCCATTTCTAAGATTTGGTTTCTGTACAGTGTCGGTACTAGGAGCTGGTTATGCCCTTGATCAGGGTTGTCCGTTCTACGATAAAGTACGCCATCCTTAGAAAAAATGTCCCCGTTGTGTCTGGGGTCCTTGGCCATGGGCAGTTTCCTAAAGCAGGGCTCCAAGGTAGGGTCCTTTTGTTGCGCCTCTTTTAGTTCCTTAGGTAACAAATTTAACGCAGGCTCCCGTTCCTTCTTGGTTTGCCCTCTTGTGGTTACTGCTGCCACAATTGGCTCTTTCGGTTTCCCAATAAACACATATCTACCTCCAAGTATGACTGGGTAGACCGGGTCATCCATAACAGCCGCTTTGATCACACCTCTGACAAAATCAGAGTGTATCTCCATGTTAAGTCATGTTTTTAAATGGGAGTTAAGTATTTGGGATTTTCATGTACGGGTCTGATTTTTTATAGAGACGCTAGTGAGCACGTTTAAAGTTATGAGATGATTTTTTATTTTGGTGCTTGAACATAGCTCAACTGAGTATATGTTAGTTCTTTTAAACATAAAGAAAGTGTTCAAATGTTCTGAGTAGTTGGGGGAGAGATACGGGTGAGCTGAGCTCACATCTCAAGCTGTTAGTTCGCGCTTGAGTGAAGATGTACTGAGTTGTATTGAGAAACAATAATCTCGGTCATTAGGTATCTGGCAGAGCTTCGAGACGGTTTTGATAGTCTCGCTAGTGTGTCCAGAGTGTTTTTTTGAAGGGAAGAGATTCAATATATTATTAATGCCATGGATTATACCGGCTATTACCATTTATAATGAACTGTTGTTAATGCAACCAATTTCTGACGGATTATATATTATTATCATTTATGATGAGTTGCTGGTGACGCACTTAACTTTCTGACGGATTACACTAGTCAACAACCAAAATGTACCAGAAATGAAAATAGCTGATCTTAACTAATTTTGGTGTGCTGAAAACGAAAATGACATTAAAAAATGTTGATTGGCTCTAGTTTTCAAGATATATGCTACTAGTTTATTTAATTACGGTAAATTTATATATATATGACGCAACTGTTGTGGGCGATTGCATAATTTTTTCTAATGACCAATAAAAATGTTACTAGAAGTTGATGATGCAATCCTACCTATGATTACATCCCCTTTGTGTATAAATACCTTATCTCTGATAAAATGTTGCCATTAGTTAGTGCATTTGTCCTTATCAAAAGTATCGTAGTTAGAAATGCCAGAAGGCGTACAGTTTGTATTTTGGCTGCAGAATAGGAGATCAAGATAAGAGCTGGGCGCCACACATATGCTGCAATACATGTGCAGCACATCTTAAACTGTGGTTAACTGGCAAAAGGCAAGCTATGCCTTTTGCAGTCCCAATGATTTGGAGAGAGCCCACTGATCATCTCAACAACTGTTACTTTTGCATGGTCCCTCCAATTGGGAAAGGCATATCAAAGAAGAAAAAATGGACTCTGGAATATCCAAACATCCCCTCTGCAATACTTCCGGTACCACATGGCGATGATCTACCAGTTCCCAAAGTGCCAGAATCCTTTTCAGCTGCTTCCACTGATGAAGAGGACATTGGTGGTCCTGAACCATCAACCTCAAGTGACACAGATTTTGAGCAAACTACATCCACTTAACCACACTTAATAACCCAAGGTGAACTGAATGATCTTGTAAGAGATCTGAATTTACCGAAGAACAAGGCGGAGCTTTTGGGTTCCAGATTGCAACAGTGGAATCTCCTGGCAGAAGATGTTACAATTTCTGTGTATAGGAACCGCCAGAAGCCGCTTATTACATTCTTTTTCAAAGAGGGTGACCTTTCTGCGTGCCACAACATTTCTGGTTTAATGGCAGCCCTCAACATCAATTACATACCGGAAGAGTGGAGGCTTTTCATTGATTCATCCAAGACAAGTCTTAAAGCTGTTTTGTTGAATAATGGTATTGTGTTACCGTCAATTCCAGTTGGTCACGCAGTTCATATGAAAGAAACTTACGAAAACATTAAGCAGCTTTTGAAGTGTATAAACTACGATCATCATCATTGGTCACTTTGCGGTGACTTAAAAGTGGTCGCTCTTTTGCTTGGACTACAGGGTGGATACACCAAGTACTGTTGCTTTCTCTGTGAGTGGGATAGCCGTGCACGAAGTGACCATTACATCAGAAGACATTGGCCAATCAGGCAGTCATTGCAGCCTGGCAGTAAGAACGTTGAGAACCCAGCAGTTGTCGACACCAGCAAGATTTTGTTGCCACCCTTGCACATTAAGCTGGGTCTCATGAAAAACTTTGTCAAGGCAATGGAGAAAACCGATGAGGCTTTCAAATATCTCATCAGAAAATTTCCAAGACTGAGTGAAGCTAAAATAAGAGAGGGAGTATTTGTTGGTCCGCAAATTCAAAAACTTCTTCATGATGACGAGTTTCTTTGCGTGTTGCATGGCAAGGAAAAAGCAGCATGGCTAGCATTTAAGTCAGTGGTGGACAATGTTCTTGGAAACAACAGATCTGATAATTACAATGAAATTGTAGAAAATCTCCTTCTGAAGTATAAGAGTCTTGGCTGCAACATGTCTTTGAAAAATCATTTTCTGGATTCTCATCTGGATTTCTTTACGTCAAACTGTGGAGCGGTCAGTGATGAGCATGGTGAACGATTTCACCAGGACATTGCTGCTATGGAGACAAGGTATCAAGGCAATTGGAGCAATTCAATGCTTGTTGATTACTGTTGGACTGTGACAAGAGACACCTCATCGATTGACTACAAGAAGCAAGCAAAGAGAGCTCGAACAGCGACTGAATAATGACGGAATGGGTTCAAATGTGCCTTTTTAAAGCATGATATGTGAACTTTAAATAATGTTTTTATTTTTTCTATCATTTTATGTTAAAATATCAATTAATTGAGTATGTAACCACAATTTTTATAATGCTAAAGTAGAAAGACTAGCTGTTCAGCCCAGAGAAGTAAACAAGCATACATTATTTGTATTACTGTAATGTAAATCCATCATTTAAAAAAAAAACCAGAGCCAATTGGTGAATTTCATTATGATATTTGAAATCAGCATGTCAAAATCAATAAGAAATGGTACATTTAATTTCTGGTACAAAAAACTTTTGAAAATTTGTTGACTAGTGTTATATATTATTACCATTTATGATGAGTTGCTGGTGATGCACTCAACTTTCTGATGGATTGTATGCTATGTCGATTTATGATGAGTTGCTGGTGTTGCACTCAATTTATCTATGGATTATACCTACTATCATACCTTGTGATTTGCTGTGATCTATTGTCCATGATGTCAACGTTACTGTCGTAAATAAACTGTGTATAAGTTGAAAACGAATTCGTCTTACCCGTTGGTCTGTTTCCTGACCTAACGTTACTGTTGTGTGGGTTTACATCAGATGTTTACAAACCTAAAGAACTCACGACATTCGCCCATTATATTTACACACCTGTCGGCCACTAACAGTAAGCCCGACATTGTAGCACCATCTCTTTCATACAACACCCACACATACACCAACAGAAGTGGCACCCAAAACAACATGTAACAGAAGTGGTGGCTCCAGTAATATGGGGTACGATACCAAGAACAGAAGTAGGTGGACAGTATCGCCCTATAAACATCTAACAGAAGTGTAACATCATTCCTCAGAACAACCACTAACATAATTTTTTGTGATGTACAAGTCAAGTTATACAGTGTTGCCAGTGCGAGTTTTCGTGTACACGTTTTTCAACTAGACGTCAACCAGTACGTTTCAAGGATCTGAGAAGCTAGGTGATCCAGTCTACAGACCGTGTGATACCCGATGCCCATCGTTGTCGTTATCGCGAAGGCCGGGAGTTCTTTTTTGAAGATAAGTGGTTTTTGTATGTGCACTGTGCCACTGTTATATGTTAACGAGCCTTTCTTGATAGCGTGTACTGTTTGTTCTATTTAGTGTTCTATGTTCCATGTTTTTTCGGGTTTGGTTGGGAGGTGACTTACGGTAGGGAACATCCCAGTTTTCATTCCAGGGCCTACGTAAGCGTTCTTTAGGGACACTCTTGCAGATTTCCAGCAGTGGAAATTTCCAGCGAATTTTTGCTGAAGGATTTTCAGTCCACTGTGTTTGGTGATCTGTGACACCATTGTTTAGGTGTGACGAACTGTTTTATTGTCGTTTTTTGTGGTATTTTTTCTCTGTGCCTTAGTTTCTTGATTAATTTGTTTGTGATTGTGCATCTAATCTTACTATCATTTATTACTATACAAATTTTGTGTTTATACACTGTGCTGTTGCTTGTCTTGTCACTCCTCTCGAAGTGTCATTGCATTCTTTGCAATATTTTTTCTTTAGTTCTGCTTTCTTGTTTATTTGATTCTGCGAACGTTATCATTTGTTCTTCGGTATTTCGTCTTGGGTTTTGTCATTTTCCGTACCTTCATCATGTATTACTTGTCTTAATTTTATGCACGACTTTATAATTGATTTGTAATTATATGCTATATATCTGTATACAAGTTCTATAAGCAAGGACTTGCCACCCACTAAGTAGGGATGAGGTTAATCTTTTACAAAATATCTTAGATAAGTTAACTACTTATAAAATTAGGCATAATGTCTAGTTTGGACTATTTCATCAAGCAAGGGAAGGCGCTTGGTATGGAGCCTGAAGAGTTAAAACTATTTGCAACCGTTGAGTATGCGAAAGTACAGGAAGCTCAGAAACTTCAAATGGAAGCTGACGATAAAAAACTTCAAATGGAAGCTCAGAAACTTCAAATGGAAGCTGAGAAATATAAACTTCAAATGGAAGCTACTGAGAACGAAAACCATAGACTTCATGAGCAAAAGTTGTTCTCTATGGAACTTGAGAAAATAAAGGTATTGAATGACAATAATACACACAATGCTCCAGACACTCAAATAACTTCACATAAGAACAATTCTGGGTTTTATAAGATCAAGTTGCCTCCTTTTAGACCTACCTCCGATGACGTCTTATTCTATCTGACTAGGTTTGAACTTACATGTGAGTCTCACAAACTAGATAAGTCGGAATACTGTACACGACTTATGGAACTACTTTCAGGTGAAGCTATGACAGCTGTAAGTATGTTGGAAGGTCCGGATAAGAATAACTACAATACTGTCAGAGCTGTCTTATTTAAAAAAATCAACTTGATGAAGACGGCTACCGTCTCCGCTTTAAATCTCTGCTGCCGAAGACTGGAAAAGATTTTTCTGAATTTATAGCAAATATTCGTCTTACGTTCTCACGTTGGGTTGAGCTCTCAAAAATTGAGCACACATATGAAGCCCTCATGGACTTATTGCTTCGTGACAAAGTCATGTCGTCAGTTAACGCTTCTTTTCTTGCCTTTCTACATGAGCGAAAGCCAAAAAACGATGGAACAATATTGTCGCCAATACGTAACTACACACCCAAATGTAATTGTGAGCCACTCTCAAGTCAGAGAGAGTTTACCCGTGGCTTCGGCAATACCATATGGTTCTAATTTTCGCCGTAGATCACAAAGTGTTGATCGCAATTTTGGTAAGGGAGATTATCGTGATTTTAGACAGTACCAAGGGAGTCCATCACGTAGTAATTCTCTTTCTCCAAGAAACTGGAGACAATTTAATGGACCTCAACATTTTGGTTCCAACAATTCTGGAAATTATGGAAGGGATAACTACACTAGGGATTATCAACCTTACAGCAATTTTTCTCGAAGGCAACAAAATTCATCTAACAGATATTTTGATCCAAGAGGAAATGGTAATCGCAACAATTCTCACTGGGGTTCAAATCAAAACAATGGTCCCAATAGAGACAATAGTCATGATCGATCTCGATATGGTGGTGGATCTCCAAATGATAGATCGCATCGCCATGCTAACTCTGCTCAACAGGAGCCTCAGGTTATTGTTAATCAGGGTAACGGTAATAATACTGTTACTAATGCTACTGCTTGTTCTGCTTTCGATTTCAATCGTGCATCGCAGTGCCGTGAATGCACAACTTTATTTCAACCTACAGCGGTGACTACCTTGAGTTGTGGTCATCCTCTACCGACTCTTCCTGCCTTGTCTGCACATGATGGAACAGGGTCTCTTACCCTACACAACGGATTTGTAAATAATATTCCCGTCTTAGTTCTCTTTGATTCGGGATGCACGACTGTTGGAATAAGCCAGTCTCTAGTTCACCCATCTTGCGCCACAGGTAATGTGGTGAAATGTGTGACATTCGGAGGTACAGTTGAGACTTTTCCAACTGCCATCGTCCACATTGCCACACCATTTTTTACTGGTTATATACACGCATGTATGCTCAGGGCGCCTATCGCCGACCTTACTGTCGGACAGATTCATGGTATAAAGATATGTACTCCGGTACAAATTGCTGCTTGGGAACGGCAACATCACCTTACTGATACAACATTAACAACTATGCCAAAATCTTATCACCAGGTACATTCTGCTAACGTGATACATTCTGCTAATGTGGTGCGATCTTGCAGTATTAATGATACTATTGTTCATCATACTAATTTTGGTGCTTCTTTTAGCCCAGTTCGACATACCTTAGTACGTCGTTACTCTAACTTGGATTCTTCATTAAGTACAATTACGGAAGAAGATCCTTCTGTTTTGTCTGATACACACACTAACTTTATCGCTACGACTGAATCTACATCCAGTCACGTTGGTTGCAACTTCTTTTCTGCTATGAATACTGTTTTCTTTGCTAAATGTACGGTCTTAGTTGTCAATACATTGATATATCTTATGGGTTTCTATACCTTCCTTATTGGGCCGGTTAGCTCAGTATCTTCTGGTTTTACGACTTTTTGTCGTACTTACTGCTTTTCTTTTGAACTTCGACGCAGGTCTAAGTTCACCACTGTCTGCTTTTACATCTTTATAGTATATTTCTTGCTTTTTTCTCTGCCCAGTACACAGGCTACGACTTCAGTTCAGCCTTTGAGAGATACGCCTTTGTCAACTGCATTTCCTTTGTCTTGCGTAAGGTCACAGATTGTCAGTTATCATTGCACTCTTAGTACTTTGCCTATTGACGTCGCTATTATTTGTATATTCATGACTTCTCTGTACGTCATTGCGCACACTCAGATTGTTACTTGCTTTTTCTGGTGTATATATTGTATACGACGCTTTGTCCTCAATGCAGTAATGCCACGCATTGTCCTTAGTGCGACTTACTTCTCACGCTGCTATTTTTCACGGACACTTTTGTTGTCCTATATCATTGATAATTTCAATTCAGTCTGTGCTACTTTCACTGCTACCCTTTCTCGTTTATCGGAGGAAGGTTCGACTAACATCATACAGTGGTCTGAAGTTTGCACGGCCACAACCGGTAGGTTAATGTTAAAGTTAACTTTTTTCTCTAATAATATCCTACCATTACCAAACAAGAATTTTCATTTGATTATTCGCAGGAACGCCTTCTCGATGGGAATCGGAGCTGTTTTGTTACATGATTATGCAGGTACTCAATAACCTGTTCTACGTATTGTCCTACCATTGACTGAATTTGAGCGTCGATACTCTGCGATAGACATCAATATGTTAGACAATTCAAGATCTCCAAGATACTCTGTCGCCTTGCGCCCGTTGGACTTCACCATTCAAGCCATTCGAAATCTCTTTCAAACAGCCCCCACACATACACCAACAGAAGTGGCACCCAAAACAACATGTAACACCCCACCAATGCGATGGGAAGCGTCATGGGTGCATCTCTTTTAAAAACTCCACAAAGTGTGACGGTGTCTTCTGTCTCTAGACCAGGTTTGATTAAATGCCTTGCGACAATACAATCAAAAGATAAACCTGTGTCAAACAAACAATAGGTTGAAGTCCCGTTCAAAATAAAAGTACCTCGCGTTGAGGGCCTCTCCCCCTCAGGTTGAGAATCACTGACATTATTTCTTCCTAGCGAGGCTGTTTGCAAGCATCCGATGCAATGAGGCCCAGTGTGCTCGCTCTGATCATTTGTCCCGTGCGCAGGGGTTTGCCCTCTGTCACCCTGTCCTTTCTGGCCGCGCTGCCATGTAGATCGGTTAGGTTGATCAGAATTTTTGTTGTTGTTGGGGTACTTGTTTTTATAGTATTTAGATTTTTCCAAAGGGGAATTCTAGGGTACAGTTTCTCTGGGGTTTTGGTGGTGAGAAGAATGGGAAGACTGTTCTGGATTATTTTTCTGAAAAGGCTCTTCTGTCGGTTTACGTTTTATTCCTGGCAGTTCGGCCAGCGCATTGTTATATCGCTCCGCCTTGCTCAAAATGTCTTCTAGTTTTTCTGCGCCTTGTTCGGCCAGAAATCTACAGGTGTCACTTGACAACGTGTTCTTTATTTGTTCGCTTACAACAAACTCCTCAAGTCCTTCATAGGTAGAGGTAAGCTGTGAAAGCTGCAGGCACTTTGTCAAGTATCCCTGCAGACAAGAAGAGAACTGGTGAAAAAGTTTCAGTGCTCTCCTTTCTGCTGTTACGGAACAGTTGCAAAAATTTTCGAGCGTTCATTTCGAACCACTCAAGCAAAGCCTTCTTCAACATGTCGTAATCGTCTTGGTGACTGCTTTCCAGTTTTGCGTACGCATCATACGCCGAGCCTTTTAAAGCCTGGGAAAGCTTCAAACACCAACGCGACCTTTCTAACCCGTACAGATTTGCCATTTTCTCAAATTTTTCTAGATAACAGTCAATTTTTTCATTAGGGCTTGGGAAAGATTCAAGGGCAAAGGACATAGCTGTGAGTTGGGGAGATTGAGTGCTGGCTTGATCGGTTAAAGAAGAATGGGGAGAAGACTGCTCTCCATTGCTGGAAGTAGAGGTAGCTCCACGGCTTTGGACCTCTAGAGCCATAAGAGCCAATTCAAGCTGTCTCTCCTTCTCTCTTTCCTCATGCTGTCTCTCCTTCTCTCTTTCGTTTGCCCTGCGAGCTTCCATTTCTGCCTCAATTTTCTTCTGCTCCAGTTGACGCTCTTCTGCTTCTTTCTTCTCCGCTCTATCTTGAGCTTCCTTTTCCTTAGCTTCTGCTTCCTTCTTCTCGGTGTCATATCTGTCAAGTTCTTCGTTGACAAACGCTTTCGCTTCTTCTCCCTGTAATCCCTCTTCCCTTGCTTCCCCTCTTAGCATTTGCCTAAGCTTTGCACGCTCAGCCATTGTAAATAACTGACTGACTTACCCGAGAAAGAAAGAAGAAAAAGGATACGCTGGTTCCCTACCAATTACGAGAAAAGTACAGAGACAAAAAAAAATGTTATTCAACTGTGATACCTCCTCCTGTTATCAGCTATCTAATCTATCGCTGTTATTATCTGGCAATTAAGGCTCCTAATACAGACGACTAGCCAAATAAATGGTAGATCAGGCTAATAACTGAAAAAAAAACCACAATGTTATTACAGTGGAAACTAAAAAAATTTTAGAATTCAAAAATTTTAGTGAGAAAAAAAATCCCTTAATTTTTAAGTCCACCTACAAGTCCACACCCGAAGTCAGTTAGGGTAAGGGAGGATATTAACTTGACGTGTTAGTCTGAATGCGCTCCTTAGCTTAGCTCAAAACACCTCTGCTTCAAAAAACCTGATGATTGTCAGACAATCACACGCTACCAGCGGCCTTGCATTATAAAATCATTACATAACATAATTCCGACAAAGATCACTCTGTAAATCTAATTGTATATACTCTAACAATGCTGTGAGAAAAAAATTGATATATTTGTGTTGTCAGCAAGCCAATAAACAGATCGTTTGTCTACGGCAACGGTTCCCAACCTGTAGTACGCGTACCCCTGGGGGTACGCGACATGACGTTCAGAGGTACGCGAAAAAAATTGAGTAATGGCGGAAAAAAGATACATATGTCAACAGTGTAAAAGACAAGTCAAAAGTTGTGAAATTAATTCAACGCTATACTATATAACATGAACTGTGTGAGACAATCTCCGCCGTTTTTCTTGCGCGCCACTGGCGTGCTGTCTGCTTGGACTGGCGTGTGTGAAAATCTATGGCGTTTCGTATGACCACAATTCAATATTTTTACACAATAGTCTTCATTGTGATGAATATGGGATTATAGTTGTGCCGTTGAATATTTCCTCAAAAATATGACTTGTTTGATCTATGAACGTCTAATGTCCCGGAAGTAACAGTGTCGATTCTTGACCCAAATTTTACAAACGTGAGACAGTGAGACAGTGTTTCTATATACAGTAGTTTTTGTCATTGTTTTAACTTGACTTAAAGTGATTAATTGTTCAATTCGTGTATTATCAGATATGGATCAGTGGTTGAAAACCGGCACAGTAAAAAAGCTGAAACATAATGTGGAATGTGATCAATCGCCAAGTACTTCTCAGGACACGCCTAAGACTTTGGTGCAAGATAGTGAAAAGACACGATCTTCAGTTTTACATAGAGCTAAAAAGAGAAAATACAGTGACGAAAACATGAAGTATGGGTTTTCGTTTATAGGAGATGAGGACTGTGCTAAGCCCCACTGTGTAGTGTGTCGGGAAGTATTATCCAATGGTAGCATGAAACCTTCGTTACTCTTGCGGCATTTACAAACAAAACACCCCAGTTATGAAAACAAGGAACGCAATTTTTTTTCAGCGCCTATCGAAACAACAGAATGGGACATCGTACTTGTCGTCAGCTAACAAAGATAACGAAAATGCGGTTGAAGCTTCCTACCGTATTAGTTATCGTATTGCTAAATGTGGTAAAAATCATACTATAGCTGAGAATTTAATTTCTCCTTGTATAAAAGATGCCGTTCTGTGCATGCTCGGAGAGGAATATGTTCGCAAAATGAACGCTATCCCTCTTTCGAACAATACAATTTCTCGAAGGATGCAGGATATGTCTGACGATGTTGAAGCGACAATAATAAGTAGAATTAAAAATAGTAAATTCTTTGCTATTCAAGTTGACGAAAGCACAGATATTGCTAATTTCAATGTTTTGCTTGTTGTTGTGGGGTATTTGAAAAGCAATGAAGTTGAAGAAAACCTTTTGCTTTGTCATCCTCTGTCAGGGCTTACAAGAGGTGAGGATATATTTCATGCTATTGATTCTTATTTCAAAGAAAAGGACATTAATTGGTCTAATTGTTGTGGACTATGCACTGACGGAGCCAACTCTATGCCAGGTTGCTACTCCGGTCTTCGCGCTCGTGTCATGAAGGTAGCCTTCAATATAACCTGGAGCCACTGCTGCATCCACAGGCAAATCCTTGCATCTAACCGCCTCCCTGGTGAATTACTCGTAAAAGTCGTTCTTGATGAAGCTGTGAAAGTGGTTAATTTTATAAAGTCAAAGTCCACAAACTCGAGGCTTTTCAAAGCACTGTGTGAAGAGATGAATAGTCTTCATTCTACCTGCTCCTTCATACACAAGTAAGGTGGCTCTCTCGTGGTAAAGTCCTTACCCGGCTGTTCGAACTTAGACATGAAGTCCAACTTTTTTTTTGAAGACCATCCTTTCCAATTTACTTCAAAGTTACACGACTGTGATTGGCTTCAGAGTCTTGCATACTTATCGGATATTTTCCTACAAATAAACAAACTAAATTTGGCACTTCAGAATAGCTCGGTAACGATCTTCAATGTTTCAGACAAAATTGAATCTATGATTAAAAAATTAGAATTTTGGAGGTCGTGTATTGAAAAAGGCCAGCCTGAGGTATTTGAAACTCTGCACAATTTTCTATCTGAGAACGAGCTGCACCTTTCCCAGGAAATGAGCGAGAAAATAATTGAACACTTGAAAGGGCTAAAATCATCTTTCGAGAAGTACTTTCTGAAACCTGGAAAAGAGAACTACTGGATTGTAAATCCCTTTGAAGAAGAATATTTCCAAGCAGCCACATTATCAATCAACGAAAAAGAGAAGTTGATTGAACTTTCGACTGATACTACTTTAATAGCTGAATTCAAAGGAAAATTCCTTATTAACTTTTGGGGAGACATCAGCAGAGAATATGAACAGCTGACCGACAAGGCGCTTAAGTTTCTGTTGACATTTACAAATACCGAGCTGGTGGAGAGGGCTTTCTCTTCTTATACCTTTATAAAAAAAAATACCGTACTAAACTGAATGCAGGTCCAGAATTGAGACTGTATCTTACATCACTTGAACCTGATTTTAAAAAAAAAACTATGTGCCTCAAAACAAGGTCAAGGATCGCACTGAACATTTGTCATGGTCACGTGACATGTGTGTTATAAAAAGTAATTTCAACTTTTATCAATAACAACGTTATTATTATTATTATTAATAAATTAAATGTGTTAATTTTTATTTTAACTTCTGATTTTTTAAATGTAAAAATATAAGCATTGTTTGTTCACCTTTTTATTACATTGTTTTTTAATCCCGTGGTTGGCCCCTTTATTTCTAGTTATAATCTATAAATTTTGAATAGCAGCAACTGAATTAATTTCAAATATTTTGCTAATATTAGGGGTACAATTTATAGAAATGGGCTGCCAAGGGGTACGCAAGTGAAAAAAGGCTGGGAACCACTGGTCTAGGGGAATATTATTATTAATGTTACTTAAACTCACGAGACAACAACACTCTGCTCTATCTAGACTATAAACAAGATTTAAATATTAGACTTTAGTCAATTATCTAAATACAGACTAGATCCAAATTTGGAAATTCTGTCGTATTGTCTCCTGTTCTAAATTCAATAATCCAACGAATGAGCGCACATTCTGTCGTAGATTTAGGATAGGTATTTAAGATAGATAGGTCCCGTCTGAAAAGAACTGGAAAAGGTGGTAACTCAGTGAGAGATAAGGTAAAGAAATAGATTTCACGAGTGAAATGGTGGAAAGGTAGAGTCTGTCCCTGGATTTAGAAGATACTCTAGTCCAGCCTATCTTACTACTGAAATTTATTTATCAGACAGTTTACCTTAATATATATATTAACACATACACTATTAACCACTCACGTACACACACACAGATAAGTGACGACAACTTGACGCACAAACGTGAAATTCTATTAATGGAGTAGGGATATTGGGACGAGCTGACCAACACACAGGTAATTAAGTTTTATGTTCAGTTTATTAAACATAAAGAACCGTACAACATTTATTATCAAGATAGAAAAATACGACAATCATATGCTACAGAAATAATACAAGAAATAGACCCGTAAGTGTAATTCCCTCTGTTGAGACAAGATCCCGTTAGAAGAAGGTATTAACCCCCAAAAGGTCAAAAGATTAGCACTATGGTATAGAATTAGACTATACTGTAAAGAACAAAGTTCTAATGAATCCATTCTGAAAATATAATAACAGTACTAGCAAACTAAAAGAAAAAGCAAAACAAAGTGAGTACAAAGCTTATACGTTAAAAAGAATTACTCATTCCTTCTTTCTCTCTCTCCAGACAAACCCGTGGCCACGTGCATTCGTTCTTACGTAATTGTTGATTAGCAACGTCTGGAACAATCTTTAGGATAAAATCAGCAAATCCAGTGTTATTTTGGCAAAATAAACCCCAGCTCCTCAAAGACTGATTAAATCCTCTTCTTCTGTGAACGTTTACTTCATTACCGTTATTAGGATTTCTGTTTATGTCACATTAATTAGTCCAGGTAAGAAAATTAACAGTGCTCACAGTGTCAGTATCTTGAGATTCCAATACATAAAGGAATGTCAGGTATGTAACTTCTCTCAGTATAAAATTCCTTGTCACACCACAAATGGTCGATAGTCGGGAAATGTTAATGTTTGATTATTTTGCCACAACGGGCTGAACGTATATGAAATTGGGAAAAAAGGAAGTCTGGATAGCTATAGGTCCAGTTACAATTTATTCTTAATTCTTTTTGTTGGTACTCTGTCTCTTTCTGGGTGTAAACAAGAGGCCAAACAGGTCAACCTTGAAGACCCGATATTTATATAAGAATGTTCTTTTTGTACTGTTGGACTTAGATCTGTTATTCTCAGATTCAGGTTTAGGCGTAGGCTTAGACCGCTGGTAGTTTTAGGTTTATGACCCGTACTATATTTTAGGAAGAAAAATACAAACATTTAATCACAATATCAGTATCTATCCTAACCCGCACAACGTTATAATTTATTATCCATTCGGTTATAAGATTTGATTAGAAACACACATGAGAAGCTTATCTTATCGGTCTTATTAACCCGTGTAATAAATTCTAGTCATTTACAAAATTGACACATGATGGATAGAAGATAAATATATATTTCGTCGGTATACCTTGCCTAGTGCATTTACTCGTCAACTAAAATATCTCTTTCTGGTTACTAGCAATTAATTAAATTTATGTTGCAGCTGGAAAATATTAGCTATATATATATATATATATATATATATATATATATATATATATATATATATATATATATATATATATATTTAATCTGCTAGCCAATTTAACACAGTAAATCCTAGTGAAATATAATGACGAACTTAACAATTAAATCACTCAAAAATACTAGTAAATATAATTACCGCAAACACAGAAAAAGAAACTAATCTCCAATCGAAACATTAAGAAATCCACATTAACAATGGTCTAAGATTCGAAGCTAGATGGTTCTGGAATTCTGTGGGTACTAGATAAACTGAGTTTGAAGGATGCGATATATATATATTAAATGGTCAGAAAATCGCTATCACTTGCTAGATTTCACGCCTTCGCTTAGATTTTGGGAAATTCTTCGGTCGAATGCTAAATCAAAGCTTATGTATACACTTATGCCGACCGTAGAATCGTCACTAGAGAACGGACGTGCTTTGATCTGGCATCTCTCGCTGATTACGTTCCGAACAAACGGATGGGGGGGGGGGGAGGGGGGTAACTGTTGATTATCTCCCCTTTCCTCAGATTAATTCCCCCTGACCAAAGTAATTACCGAAAAAGTACGTCTTAACTTATCGCCCTTGATTTTCTTCATTCGCTTATCTCCCCCTTTCTCTCGCTACGTGCATCATAGTCTGTATGTAATCATTCCTAGTGTGTATAAGACATAGAGAAACGAAAAAAATAGGCGTGGCTATAATTATGAGTTTGCCAAATATAGAAGTACGAAGGTTCTGCCTTAACAAAACGTGCATAACTAATAAGGAAGCAAGGTGGGAGCAAAACGTGTGATATATGTAATATATTTATATAACTCTGTCACCTATATTCTTCTGCCATTTTCCATATTGGAATACATATTCCTATTCCTAATTTGCCATCTTCTCCCTTGGATCCATCTGTGTATGCAGTATCCTTTATTTCTTGTATATATTTTTAGCTGTTTTTTTTTTCAATATTTTCGATATTAATTGCTTTCTTAAGCATTTCTGCAAGGTGTCTATCTTGACTGAGTTTGACTATATATATTATTCTTTTCTAAATAAAACTTTGATCTTTTATTACTATGGTTTCTGATATTTACCTAGATGGGAAGTTATCATACATGCCACACCTCGGAGATGAAAAACCTGTACAAAAAATTCAAAAACCCTATACAAAGACCCGCAACACCTGTATAAAAAAAAAAACGAAAAAACATATCAAAAGAGTTAATGCGTGTAAAAAATGTTTCAATTACAGCTGCATTATAACTGAGGCATGGGGACTTTGCCTTTTAAAGCAAGTCTTCACTTATTTTAAAACTCAAACAATAAATGTCTGAGTTTATTTTACACTGTAAACATGATGTGATCGTGTCATCACTTGGTCTATTTCTGTGCTTAATTATCACTAACAGACCAGGAAATCCTGTGTTTGATAGGACCTTATAAATGATGACACAGTATTTAGGGCTATCGGTTAGAAATCCTAAACTCAAACTTTATTCCTAACCCTAACGACGTTCACCACGTACAAGGATGACATCGAAGAAGACGTTCCACTGTTCTCACAACTAATTTTACTATACTGTTCAAAAAAAGAAACGCATAGCTACTGAAGGCATTTACATAGCCATAATTTTGACATTCAATAACTTTTTTAATTTAATGAGTTAATTGTTCAAATTGCACAAAAGAATACCTTAGGGTTCAACCAATCAATTGACAGTTGCTTTGCATCTGGGTCACGAGAGTTTTTTGGCGTACGGGCTTTCCCGTTAGTATGGTGTGTGGCCTCCTCTTGCATCGACCAGCGACTAGCATCTCCTGGGCATGGATGCGATCAGACGTCTGATGTGGGCCTGTGGGATGGCTGCCCACTCTTTCTGGAGCGCCTGGAACAGATCACGACGATTGGCTGGAGCAACGTCTCGGCAACAAACACGTCTATGCAGCTCATCCCACAGGTGCTCAATCGGACTCATGTCTGGAGACAGGAATGGCCAAGGAAGGGTGAGAATGTTGTTGGCAGTCAGGAACTGCGTGGTCAACCGTGCACAATGGGGTCTCGCGTTGTCCTGTTGAAACACAGACCTTTGGGCACCCAAAAGTGGAAGGACATGGAGTCGAAGAATTTCAATGACGTATCGTTGCGCATTCAAGCCTCCTTCAATGTGCACAAATTGACTCCTTCCGTTGTAACTGATCATTCCCCACACCATTGCACCTCCACCACCGTGCGGCGGAGCTTCATCAACGCAATTTTTGGCAAAACGTTCATTTCGCCTACGGTAGACCCTACGCCGTCTATCATGACGCTGCAACAAAAAGAAAGATTCGTCACTAAACCATACACGTCTCCAGTGATTGTCAGCTGCCCAGAGACGATGCTGGTTGGCCCAAAGAAGTCGATTTTGGCGATGGCGGCGCGTAAGGACAGGTCCTCGGTGAGGTCGTTGTGCCTAAAGTCCAGCGTCATGCAGTCTATTCCGGACAGTTTGATCAGACACATGACGTCCTGCAGGCATTGACTGGGCGTTGAAGAAGCTGTTGTAAACCTGTCTCTGAGGTGACGAAACCGAATAAAGCGATCCTCCGCTGCTGTTGTCACTCTGGGTCGTCCACTGCGATGCCGGTCTTCAACTGAGCCAGTGGCTTGGAACCGGTGCCAAAGTCGACTGATGGTACTCTGGTGCACGTTTAGATGCCTGGCTGTAGTGACTTCTAAATACAATATTTAAATTAGTATATAACAATATAGGGCATAAAGGCAAAGATAAGAAAGTATAAAAGAATTTTCTGCTAGAACGGTTGGTATCGCCTACGCCTTCAGATTATTATTTACTAACGAATAGCCGAACAAAACGGTACCCAATTTTTCAAATTCGTCCATGACATAAACAACCACTTTTCCTAGTTCTAAGAAAATATTTGCCTAAAATGCATTGTGGAACGAGGAGGGGGCAAGGATAGATGAAATGCTAATTCGTTTCGCATTGATTTTAAACT
Organism: Oreohelix idahoensis; assembly: GCA_024509875.1. Classification (NCBI taxonomy): domain Eukaryota; kingdom Metazoa; phylum Mollusca; class Gastropoda; order Stylommatophora; family Oreohelicidae; genus Oreohelix; species Oreohelix idahoensis. The sequence continues at coordinate 173,266 of JAMPIV010010794.1, read as the reverse complement.
AAAAGCAACCATAGCACAGGGGCAAGCCTTGCCTTAGAGGTTTCCCCGAATACAATGAAAAAGTTAGAATTGTGGACACCTCGGTCATGTAAACATGTTAAGCTCTTATTATGAATGACCTAAGCTCTCGTAATTATCTCGTAAGTACATGAGAAAAGAAGTGAACAGGAGGTAGTTTAAAAATAAACCACTAACATAGAACAAAAGATAGAATTTTGAACCAAACCACATAGCCCCTTAAAAATCGTATATTCGTGTACCTGAAGACTTGCTGACCAAGAATATGTTATTAGTTATATAAATAGTCCCTTAACTAATTAAATATTGATAAGATAAATATTGACATAGAGATCAGAGATACTGTCAGGTCAAGTCATATCTGCTTAGATTGGATCGCATAATTTTGGAAAAAAGTAGGTGACAGATAGGCTAGGATAGTACAGTGAATCTGATTGGGTGGCATTTGAAGTGAGACTAAATATTATTGGCTGACCTTTGAATAAACATAAATAACCTAGTAACGTAGGAAAAGTTTGAATGATATTTTTGAAAAGACTGTTTACCCTTGTGATATTAATAGCGATTGGCTAACTGAATCAATATTGTCAGAATAAGCGTAAAGGGGGACGCCATTTCTAAAAAAATTTCAACAGTGATAGATGAGAGCAGGCTGTGCTTTAAAATACAAGTTCTAAGCAGCCTGGGCAATAAAACAGATCGAAACTGTGTCAGTCATCGTCTCTGTGTATATTTCATTGAAAATTGTGGTAAGATTGACATTTATTAACCTTTATTTTACGTAAAAATTGAATGTGAAATAATAATATATGTCTGGGCATGAGTGGGTCTAAAGCGACCATGAGGCAAAGCCTAAAGATTGATCCACCATGTGATAGACTGTCAGAGAGGTGTAAAACTACAAGAATATGTATGATTGTCATAAAGGAGCATAACACCTATCCTATTATATGGAAGAGATTACAGCTGGAATTGCAGTGGCGTTGTAACTATTAGGGAAAGGAATACTGGTGTACATTGTCACATCAAAAGAAAATGGTGGCATAGGTTTGTATAAGGATATGATCCTTTTGTTTGTTTGTAATGTACATGTCCTTAACTGTGGACTATTAGTGTATGCTAGATATTACGAAGGATGCATACCTTCACATTTCAGAGGTCCTGGGTACTGACGTTAATGTGGTACCAAACGCTTGAAAATTGATTGATTCAGGACTCTGCCTGTTTACTGCGAGCCCATGTGATGCCTCCTTTATTGTATTCTAAACACTGACGGGTAGTCATCAGGTTCTACTTCGGTTGAGTGAGTACGCACCAACTTATGTTGATGCTAGTTTTTATAAATGTCTTCTGTCACGCACGAATATGCACAATTTGGTGTAGTGGAATTCGTGCGCGCTTGTGTCCAAGCAAGGGAGATGACGTCAGATGATGGAATGAAAGCCGCATCTGATATTTCCAGACAGAGAGTCTGTTGATTTGTTTGTGTACCCATCATAATGGGGCAAGTATATTTCTGGGACAGGACTCCTGAATAGAAGCCCTTGTCGGCTTACCTCTGCGTAAGTCAGTGCCAGTGATTGTTATAATTGAATATAGTTTTAATATGATTTCCAGTGACAGTGTTAGACGTTGGTATCTAGCTAATCCCTTCTCGTTCAGGAGGGGTTATAATGGATCAACTTGATACTGAGCTGATAGTATCCTAAGGCTTTGAAGGATTTAATGCTCCGTCAGAGCGGCTCATTGATTTAGAGTATGGAAGCGCCGTCATACGTGACACGGCGTTCACGAGAGATGAACCAAGTATTATAATTAACTTTATGCTGTATTATCATATATATGGTGGAGGTCAGGATCATGACTGTTTACAGACACCAGAATTAACATGTACCAGGACCACGTTACAGGTCCGAAATAGACATAAGAAAGATTTGATTGTATCCATGACCTTAGCAGCTTTATCACTAACGAAAGGTCAAAACCGTTAGATTGTTTGAAGAAACCATGAGCCTACAAGCACTATATTTCCTATCATTGATCCATGCATTTTTATGAACTGTGAAACCACTATGAACGTATTGTCTCGTATAATCTATTGTCTACGTGATTCGTCCAAAATAAATATGTTGTTGCCAATCGACATGACGAGTTCGTTCATACCCGTATTGGCACTCGTTGACGTGCCTGATTGTTCCTGAAGTCCTTCCTTCACGTTCCAAGAAAGAAACATTCGCGTTATTATTGTCAAGTCCAAATAGCATCGCCCGTGTTGGACCGTTGTCACTACGACACCATCAACATCCTTTAGACAGCGGTTCACACCCCAGTAAAAGCGAGGCTACAACTATGGCGGCGCAGTGTGGTCTGAAAATAACCATTTTTTCAGTAACGGAATCGAACTCAATCCAACTCGGTTGAAAAGAAAAATGCAGTCTTTCAAGGCGACAACATCCTGGACTGGTTATAAAATCTAACGGCTACTCAAGGTCAAGATGGACTCAACTGCCTCAATCATTTGCGGACTCTACCAGGTGCTACGTAGGCTTCCTCGGTGATACAGCGCCGGAGTGCAAGACTCTGCAATCCTGGAAATTGCATTTCATCACAAAATGATGAGTATTACTCTGTTCGTTGTCACCGTCTTATGTTAGCTGAGCCGCTTTTTAATATGACCATTGTAGTATTTCTTGTGATGCATGTTTTATGTTCCATGTTTGTTGTGGGCGGTAGGGAGGTCGATCTGACAAACGAGGTTCATCTCGAAGCTGATTCGGGCTCTTTGTCAGATGTTCTATAGGATTTATTTGTAAGTTTCAATTGAGCGATAATTCCGGTTCAAGGCTAGAAACCTTGCTGTAGTTCCGATCGCTACTTGTCTCTTATAATAGTATTTGTTTAGCTGTTCCGTCAAGTTTTAATCGTTGTTTTCATAGTTATTTTTATTCGTACCTTGGTTTTACGATGTATCTTGTATGTGATTATTGTCCTCCTAACCTGACTTTCGTTGAGTTTTTTACAAAACATATGTTTTTACACTGTCTTGTCAATTATCTTGTGTAAGTTTTTATCGCAGTTATCATCGTAAATTTTTACGACATTCTATTTTAGTTTCACATTTTAATTTTGTTGACCTCTGCGATCGTGTTCTTCGTCTTTGATTATCTCGTCTTGTCATTGTTGTTGCTATTGTCTATGGCTCTTGTCTGTTCTTAATATTTCATTGTATAAATTCTTTTCATTGATTAATGATATTTAGTATACTTAAGTGATAATTAGGTACCGTTCTTAGACAAGAACGTATTGCACACACTTAAAGTAAATTAATTGATAATTATTTGAGTAAATCAAAATGTCGTCGCTTGAATATTTTATGAAACAGGCAAAATCCGTTGGGATGGCTCCTGACGAGGCGAAAGCATTCGCACTATCAGAATACAAAAAGGCTCAAGAGATAGAAGCTGAACAGAGGAAATTAGAACTTCTGAAACAAGAAAATTTGAGATTTGAAGCAGAGGAAAATGATAAGAAGAGGAAATTTGAATCTGAAGAGAATGAGAAACGATTTCAGCGTGAGGCGGAACATAAGAAATTGGAAGCAGATCAGAAAAGATTGGAGGCTGAAGAAAAATATAAACTTGAAATGGAAAAGACTAGAATGGAATTGGAAAGTAAACAAAAAGAAACAGAAGAAAGGAGATTGTTAGCTGAAGAAAATACAAGAAAATATCAACTTCAAATTCAGCATGAAAAAGAAATGAAGGAATTAGAATTTAATCATTTTCGATTATCTCAGGAGGCTAGTGCTCAAAAGTCTCAGGAGGGCCAAAATTCGTCTAAACATGTGAATGTAAAAAATTTTCATTTAATATTGCCAAAATTTAATCCTCCATCGGACGATGTGATTCATTATCTACATAGGTTCGAGGCAACATGCGAGGCCTATCACGTGGAAAAATCTCAATACTGTGTAAAATTATCAGAACTACTTACAGGTGAAGCTATGTCAGTATATCATATTGCAACTACTGCTGATAAAAATAACTATGAGGCTCTCAGAACTGCTTTACTTGTTAAATATCAAATGACAGCTAATGAATATCGTTTAAAATTCAAATCTATGCTGCCACAAACAGGAAAACATTTTAACGATTTTATTGATCCAAATAGCACTTACATTGGATAGATGGATCGAATTATCCAAGACGGATAAAACTTTTGACGCATTGAGAGATTTATTATTACGCGATAAAGTTTTGTCCTCGGTTAACCCAGCTTTTCTTGCTTTTTTGCACGAACATAAACATTCAAACATAAATGAAATGCAGCAAACCTGTGTACAATACTGTACCGCACACCCAAACTTGAATTTTGGGAATACTCAGGTAAAAGATGAATTTCCTGTTGCTTTTGCGGTACAACAAGATTATCGCAGACGCCATCGCTCTTTAAGTAATGACAGAAACTACAAAAAGGGAAATAACGAGAATTTCAATTCTTGTAATTTTTATAAGGGGAAACAATTTCATCATTCTTCTTCTTATAACAATTCTTGGGGTCAATCTCACAAATCTAGAAATTGGGATAACAATAATGGTGGAAATTATCAAGTAGGTACGTATAAACAAAATTGGCGATCTAAATCTCAGAATCCTAACAATAGACAAGATTTTCATAATAGATTTTATGGTCAAAGCCATAACGGTGATATCACTGATTATCATTCAAATCAATACGGTAACTCAAGCAGAAATGATAATAATGGCAATTTTAGAAATGATAGTCACAATCGATCGCGACGTAGAGTTAGATCTTCTAGCAGAGGGCCACGCCATCAAACTAATGTAGCTATTGATGACACACATGTTAACAAAGAGAATAATACAAATAATGACACGCATGTTGCCATGTCTTGTTCTCTTAATTTTGAGCAGATTAAGGCTTGTGACGAGTGCACGACCCTCTTCCAGCCCAATGCGATCACGACGCTGCGCTGCGGACATACGTTACCTAGTATTCCGGAGGGATGCACGGCCATGTCGGCTGCTACACATCACGGAAAAGGGTGTCTTCAATTAGATAGAGGATTTGTTAACGATATCCCTTGTTCCATTCTTTTAGATTCAGGCTGCAGCACGATTGGCATCAAGAACTCTTTGGTAAACCCTGCCTTTGCAACTGGGGTGACCATCCAATGTGTGACTTTTGGCGGAACTGTGGAAACTTTTCCCACAGCTATTATTGATTTGAAAACACCATTTTTTCAGGAAAGATCCACGCCTGTCTCCTTCAAAATCCAATTTCTGATGTCATCCTGGGTCGCATACATGATATAAAGGAATGTACCCCACAGCAAATTGCTGAATGGGAAAAGCAGCATATACAGGATGCCTATGCATTTAAGTCTATACCTAGAGTTGTGTCACATGCACATGCAATTAACATGTTGGGTAATGCTAATGTATCGGAATCTAGTAGTGAAAATGATTCCATGGTTCATTACGCCACTGTGGCTAATGCATTACAACCTTTACGACATGCTTCCATTCTTAAGAATGATATTAAGGTTTCAACGCAACCTGTGAAGACTAGTAAGTCATTCCGGGGGACATATACCTTCCCTCGACTTGATCAGCAGGCAACTGATCGTAAGAAAAAGGTTACGTTTGAGGAAAAGTAAAGGATGTTCCTAATAAAAATAAGAGTTGTAACTCTTTTGGGAAAACTAAAACCAATAAGGTTGTCGACAAAGTTGTCAATTTGTCCAGCAAGCAGGGGTATACGACTTGCCGTACACCACCTTTGCCTAGTGTAAGTTATCAGACTCAAGTACAAAAGTATGGTTCATTTAAGAACAATAATTCTATACATGTAAATAATAAAAACTATAACTTACCTAAGAGGGCTAAGATTACCCATCAACCTTATTCACATTCTTGTGACAACGCTACCACTTATATTGGTAGAGGTGCATCTTCTCGCACCATCCTTGTGCAAAATCTGCCACAACGAACCACTTGGCAGGCACTGGGAGATTTTCTCAATCACACGGCGGACGTTAAGTTCGTACGTCTATTACCACATACCAAGAACAGGTATGGTGACGCCGTGGTTACATTTAGAACCAATAAAGATGCTCGCCTGCCATCAATGGTACCTATACCTTGTAGCGGTATGGCAGCTTGCGTACCCTGACAATCCCCAGAGCTATGCCAGTGGGAGTTTTACTCCTGGTAGGTTCAACCAAGCTGGACTGGTCTGTGTGGGTAGGGGTCAGACAAAAGCTGGTACCCTGGTCCTCCAGGTTGGGGGTTTTAGCATAGGGCTGACACCCCTGTCTATGTAAAAAAAATAATGAAGTTACGGAAACAACATCAAATGAACAAACTTTGCTGCGGGATGGACATTCGGAGTCTGTGGCTCGTATGACTGTCAGTGGTGAAAGCCGAAAGGAAGCCACTGACATGAAAACGGATGTCCTGACCGCAAAACAGGATACAAGAATAGGATTTTGGAATGTCAGGACAATGTACGAGACAGGTAAACTAAGACAGGTCACGGCAGAAATGAGAAACTATAGGTTACACATCCTGGGGATAAGCGAGAGCAGATGGACAGGGGCAGGAAAAGTTAAAACAGCAACAGGAGAAACAGTACTTTACTCTGGCAGAGAGGATGGACAGCACAGTGAAGGCGTAGCCATTATTCTACAGAAAGGGATAGAAAGGACATTACTGGAATGGAAACCCATCAACAACAGACTGATACGATTGAGATTGAGAGGGAGATTCACCAACACTACAATAATACAATGCTACGCACCAACGAATGATAGCGATGAGGAGGTCAAGGATGAATTCTATCAACAACTGCAGAAAGAAATGGAGGACACACCTAGATATGATCTTGTTATAGTAATGGGAGACCTCAATGCGAAAGTTGGTACACACAATACATATAATGAAAGAACAATGGGGAAATGAGGCAGCGGAATAGCAAACGAAAATGGGGATAAGCTAATAAGTTTCTGTAGCATTAACAACCTGGTCATTGGAGGAACACTTTTCCCACATAAGGAAATTCACAAGTTAACATGGGAATCACCAAATGGTCGAGACAGAAACCAGATAGACCACATCATGGTTAACGGTAGATGGAGACATGCATTACAAGATGTGAAGGTAAGAAGAGGTGCAGATGTGGGAAGCGATCACCATTTAGTAGTTGCAAAACTGAAAGTGAAACTAAGAAGGGCTGGACCAACTGTAACTACACAGAAAAGGTTTGACATCAGCAAATTGAAGGACCCCCTTACCAGAAAAGCTTTTGCGGCCGACATTAAGAAACGATATCAATTTGCCAAAAGCCAGGAAAAGACATTGACTGATGATATAGACCAGAATTTTAACACCATTTCAACAATATATAAGGAAAGTAGCAAATCATGCTTAGGATTCCAGGAAAGGAAGAAGCAAGACTGGATAACACCAGAAACACTAAACACCATAAAGATGAGAAAGGAAATGAAAAGAAAGAAAACAGAAGCGAAGTCCCCCAGGTTAAAGCAACTATATAGCGAACAGTACAGTCAACTGGACAGGGAAGTTAAACACCAAACCCGAGCCAACAAAAGGAATTTCCTAGACGATCTTGCAAAACAGGCAGAAGAGGCAGCACTGAGAAATGAACAAAGCACAGTATACAAAATAACTAAATTCATCAGCGGAAAACAAGGTGCAAACAATATTACATTAGTAAGAGATAAGCAAGGAAATCTCATTAAGACAGCAGAGGGACAGGAAACAAGATGGGCAGAGCACTTCAGAGAAACTCTGAACAAGGAAATACCAAAGACACAATTGAATGTTCCTGAGGCTGAAAACGATCTAGATGTAAATACAGACATTCCACGAAAAGAAGAAATCATCACAGCAATCAAAGGGTTAAAGAACGGTAAAGCTCCGGGCCATGATAACTTAAATGCAGAGCTATTTAAGACAGACCCTGAGCTAGCAGCAGAACTATTAGAACCACTATTTGCACAAGTGTGGAAAACGGGGATAACACCATCAGAGTGGAACAAAGGAATAATTGTCAAATTGCCCAAGAAGGGAGATCTTTCAGACTGCAATAATTGGAGAGGAATCACTCTTCTCTCAGTTCCCAGCAAAATACTAGGCAGGATAATTATACAGAGAATTTCAAAGGCAGTAGACTACAAACTGAGGAAAGAACAAGCAGGATTTAGAAAGAACAGAAGATGTGTAGACCATATATTCACTCTCAGGAACATTATAGAGCAGTGCTCAGAATGGCAAAGACAGCTTTACATAAATTTTGTTGATTTTGAAAAGGCTTTTGACAGCATACATAGGGACAGTCTATGGAAAATACTGAGGGCTTATGGAATTCCAAGCTGCATAGTGTCAATCATAAAAAGCCTCTATGCCAACTTTACGTGTAGTGTTGGGCAGAGCAACCTAACCTTCGAGGTGAAGACAGGAGTAAGACAGGGATGCCCCTTATCAACCACTCTATTTTTAACAGTCATAGACTGGGTGATGCGCCAGACAACAGAGGGCAGTCCAAGAGGAATAAGATGGACTACATTTTCAACATTGGAAGATCTGGAATATGCAGATGACATTGCACTGCTGGCACATTCACATCAACACATCCAGGAAAAAACGGATAGACTTAATAAATTTAGCCAGCAGGTGGGCTTGAACATCAATTTAAAGAAGTCTGAGGTCATGACGCTCAATGTGAGCAACCCTGAGCCCATATCAGTAAGGAATCAGCAACTGGTACAGACAGATACCTTTACATACCTAGGAAGCATAGTAACATCAGATGGTGGGGCAGGCAAAGACATCAACATCAGAATGAATAAGGCAAGAACAGCCTTCTTTAGCCTAAATAACATCTGGAAGTCCTCCCAATACAGCACAAGCACAAAATTAAGATTATACCAGAGTTGCGTGCTTTCTGTGCTTCTCTATGGTGCGGAATGCTGGAGAGTCACAGAGAAAGAAATGTCAAAATTGTCCTCTTTTCACACAACATGCCTAAGAAAAATTCACCGAATCTTTTGGCCGAATACCATCACCAACCAAGATCTGCTTACTCGTAGCAAGCAAGAGGACATGCATACCATCATAGCTGGCAGACGCTGGAGCTGGGTTGGTCATGTCCTCAGAAGAGACCCCGATGCCATCACAAGAACAGCTATGCTTTGGACCCCTGAAGGAAAGCGAAAGAGAGGCCGACCAAAAACAACTTGGCGGAGGACTGTGGAGGCTGAGATGCAAAGAATGAACCAGAGTTGGGGCACCGTACGAAGGATGGCCACCGACCGTGCAAAGTGGAATCAATTTGTTGTTGCCCTACAAGACGCCACTAGGCGTGATGGCCACTGACTGCTTTGACGGTCGGTGGTTAAGGATCGAAGAAAGAAGAAGAAAAAGATGCTCGCATGGCTATCGAGCGGGACAATGGTGTGTATTTTCACCACCATTCTCTCCGATTACAATTGGTTCCTGATTCTGCGTCACGCAGATACTAACCTACTGATATTGAATTTTGATGTCATATTCTTTGATGACTCAGCCTATGCAGTCATCATCTCTTTTCTTTGCTAATCATTGTTTCTTTTCTTTTCTAGAGATCATTTCTTTCTTGACTCCACGAGGGTTATTCCAATATAATTTCATGCCATTCGGTTTAGTAAATGCACCGGCTACATTTGTACGCATGATGCGTCGCGTACTTTCTCATCGTCCCGATGTCATTACATATATTGACGAAATTTGTCTCTTTAATGACACATGGGATGAACACATTACTGGATTGAAAACATTACTGTCCACTTTACGGTCATGTAATTTAACGGCTAAGCCTTCTAAAGCTTTCGTGGGTTTTCACGAAATTTCATTTTTAGGTCATCGCGTTGGTCACGGTCGGTTATATACTGAGGACAGTAATGTCTCTAAGATCCTTAACATTTCTACTCCCAAAACTAAGAAACAAGTGAGATCATTATTGGGTCTTGTTCAGTTCTACGCTAAGTTCATTCCCCTTTTTCCACTATTACTGCACCTTTCTCTTCGTTATTAATAAAGGGCGCGGCTAACGTGATTCGGTGGTCGGAGGAACACCAAATCGCGTTGGACACCATTAAGGCATTCTTTTCTAAACCTCCTATGTTACAATTGCCTAATGCGAACCTCCCTTTCATCTTGCGCAGTGACGCCTCTGCCTACGGTATTGGAAGCGTATTACTACAGGAGTATGCGGGCACCTTGCACCCAGTACTGTTCGTCTCAAGGAAACTTACGTCGGCTGAACAAAAGTACTCCGTTCTCGATAAGGAACGTTTGTCTCTCGTGTGGTCTATAACTAAACTCCAACGTTATCTTCTTGGATCACATTTCTTTGTAGAGACTGATCAGAAAGCACTTACTGCATTAAACACCAAAGACGTCAGATCTGCAAAGTCCACCAGATATGCAATTTCATTGCAACCCTACTGTTTCACAAACCGGGCTATACCTGGATCACAGAATGTTTTCGCTGACATTTTATCCCGCTGCCCGAGTGAATCATGCGACTTGGTACGCCCTACAAATGTGAATGCCTCTACACATACTACATCACATTTGTAAACATGACGTTCTTTGAACTTTACTTTGTGAATCAGTGACATTTTTGTGCATACTTAGTCAAGTGAATAAAGTTGTAACATTCCGTTGAATTACTTGAAGCGGAAAAAAGAAAAAAAAACAGTGAATTATATATATATAACAGTGAGGATCACATAACTTTTAGTATTTATGACATTATCTGTGTAAAGATACATTGTGAATTTAGATAAACATTAGTATATCGTGAATGATTTAACAATATTTTGTGGAATCTATGGTATTTCAACATACTAAAACTATTACAGGATCTTCGTATTTATGAACTGTTTTGAAGTTAACTTAGAATCTTCAAGAACTAATTGAACTTTTAGCAGTGTAATAAACTGAAACATTATTCAGTAAATTTTGATTAATGAACATATTTAATTAGTTTAATTAGTTTAATATAATTAACTATAAATATTTTAATCCTAATGATTACATCGGGTAACTATCACTCATTTTAGATAGTGATACGTCATTGGTAATATTTAATGATACTACTCATCCTTAGACACGGTTAAGTGTGTTGATAACTTCAAGTGTTGGATTCATATTCTTTGATTTTTGTCACTTCTCATTTTTTTAAATTTTTATGCATTTTCATCTTTTCCTTTAAATTCATGTATTACCATGTCTCTTTATTTCTTATTGCATTTGGGTTCAATTAATCATCCTTTATGCTTTGATTTTCTTTCATCTCTTCCACATTGTTCCAAAGTTGGTCAATTGTGATGATATGCTTTTATGCATATTTGTTGTTGAGTTGAGTTGATATTGATTTTGTTCGTTCACTCTCCTCTTATTGATTAATATGCCTCTCTTGCATTATTAGTATTATTAGTATAAAATACATATTTGTAAGCTTGTGTCACCTCTCCGCGTTAATTAAAAAAAAAAAAATTTAATAGAATTAAATTTTTCGCGGACGGTGGGAAGGAAGCTGATGCCTCCTTTATTGTATTCTAAACACTCACGGGTAGTGATCAGGTTCTACTTCGGTTGAGTGAGTACGCACCAACTTATGTTGATGCTAGTTTTTATAAATGTCTTCTGTCACGCACGAATATGCACAATTTGGTGTAGTGGAATTCGTGCGCGCTTGTGTCCAAGCAAGGGAGATGACGTCAGATGATGGAATGAAAGCCGCATCTGATATTTCCAGACAGAGAGTCTGTTGATTTGTTTGTGTACCCATCATAATGGGGCAAGTATATTTCTGGGACAGGACTCCTGAATAGAAGCCCTTGTCGGCTTACCTCTGCGTAAGTCAGTGCCAGTGATTGTTATAATTGAATATAGTTTTAATATGATTTCCAGTGACAGTGTTAGACGTTGGTATCTAGCTAATCCCTTCTCGTTCAGGAGGGGTTATAATGGATCAACTTGATACTGAGCTGATAGTATCCTAAGGCTTTGAAGGATTTAATGCTCCGTCAGAGCGGCTCATTGATTTAGAGTATTGAAGCGCCGTCATACGTGACACGGCGTTCACGAGAGATGAACCAAGTATTATAATTAACTTTATGCTGTATTATCATATATATGCTGGAGGTCAGGATCATGACTGTTTACAGACACCAGAATTAACATGTACCAGGACCACGTTACAGGTCCGAAATAGACATAAGAAAGATTTGATTGTATCCATGACCTTAGAAGCTTTATCACTAACGAAAGGTCAAAACCGTTAGATTGTTTGAAGAAACCATGAGCCTACAAGCACTATATTTCCTATCATTGATCCATGCATTTTTATGAACTGTGAAACCACTATGAACGTACTGTCTCGTATAATCTATTGTCTACGTGATTCGTCCAAAATAAATATGTTGTTGGCAATCGACATGACGAGTTCGTTCATACCCGTATTGGCACTCGTTGACGTGCCTGATTGTTCCTGAAGTCCTTCCTTCACGTTCCAAGAAAGAAACATTCGCGTTATTATTGTCAAGTCCAAATAGCATCGCCCGTGTTGGACGTTGTCACTACGACACCATCAACATCCTTTAGACAGCGGTTCATACCCCAGTAAAAGCGAGGCTACACCATGCTAGTGGCCATTGCCTATCAAACAGGGAACAGATTGTCAAGCGAGCAGAGGAAAGGTTCAACCTATATTCTACGGCCAAGTTAAGTTCTCGTTCGGCACCTGAAAGCTCAACTACAGAACTTTAGAAGAACGATCTAATGACAGTGAATAAAACTGGGACAAATATGTAATAGTTCCACAAGTGACAAAATAGAAACAAACCTTTCCAAAAGGACATGATTTAAAACAACAAACCTAGTAGTACCACCAGTATTACCTTAAAGTAGGAGAACACTACAGATGTATATTAGAAAAATATTTTATATATATGGACAAAGGATCTATTGTGCTATTTGACTGATGTAATTGATTATTTTGATTTCACTTTTAAATTGTCAGTCCTGATTCCAAATAAATTTGAATCAGGATAATAAAACTGTAATATCATATTTACACAAAATTCAACCACAGTCTTAAATAAGATAGCCTTTTAGAGTGTCGTTTGTATGTTATTGTGGTAGTACTGTGTGCTGTTGTGAATAATAAACTATTTGTTTGTATGTTTGTTGATTTTTGTACATTACACTCTACATTCATAACCCTAGACACTAAACGAAGTCATTTAATATAATAATATAAATACATTTTGAATGAGATAAAAAGGTGGTAGTGGAAAGGTACCCTGAAAAGTTCACAATATTATTGGGTATATTCAGGGACCTTCATAGCTAATCTCATTTAATACAAATATAATAATACCTACACCAATTCATAACATCAAATCCACCACATTAATTGGGGGCTCGTCCGGGATTGAATTTCTTATAACACCAGCTATATTGGGTAGTTTGATTCTGGGATTTTAAATTTTTAAATTTATTATCAAGTATATTAGGAATCTCAGAGAGTATAAAACTAAAAGCATTCCTTTTGGAGAAATTAAATAGTAGTTGAGCTATCAGTGCCTGTGGTTGTTCTTGGTTATCATTAGAAATTTTTAGCCATAATTAGAGATTTGTATAGTTGGAAATTTTTAAAGGTTGCATAGTACAAATGGCTGATCTGGCAAAGTTTCGATCTGCTGCTGTGCTGACTGCTAAGGAAATGAACATGGAGGGTCAGGCTTTGATCCAATATGTAACTTCAGAATGTGACAAGTATATTGAAAGGGAAGATAGGAAGTTAGCAGAAGAAAGAAAATTACAGTTACAAATTGAGGCTGACAAAGAAATTAAGAGGTTGCAGATTGAGGCTGACAAAGAGGCTAGGGCATTGGAGGCAGATAGGGTGGCTGAAATAAAGCGGCTCCAATTGGAAGAGAAGAAATTAGATGCAGAAAGAGAAGAAAAGAGACTAGCTGTGGAAAGAGAGGAAAAGAGACAAGCTGCTGAAAGGGAAGCAGAGGAAAAGAGACTAGCTGTGGAAAGAGAGGAAAAGAGACAAGCTGCTGAAAGGGAAGCAGAGGAAAAGAGACTAGCTGCAGAAAGAGAAGAAAGGAGATTGGCTGCAGAAAGGGAAGATAGGAGATTACAGAGGGAGCATGAGCTACGACTAAGGGAGTTAGAATTTCAAGGCCATGCTCCTGAAAATGGTGCCAGTCCCTTTGCCTCAGATGCCACTGCTAGTCAGGGAGCCTCAACCTCAGCTATGGGTTTTCATGTAGATCATTTTGTTGAGAAAGACGATGACATCAAAGGGTACTTAAGTAGATTTGAACTTTTAGCTACTACATATGGGTTAGAGAGAGAGAGGTGGAGCCTCAAGTTATCACAAGGGCTTAGAGGAACGGCTTATGAAGTTTTTGCCAAAATGAGCAGAGATGACCAATACAATGATGACATGCTAAAGCAGGCTCTTTTATTAAGATACGAAAAGAACGGAGAATTTTATAGAAAAAAATTTAGGAATGCCAAACTACTGTCGGGTGAGACTTATCACCAGTTCTCTGCACGGTTAGAGACCTACTTGGAGAAATGGACTGCTCTGGGGAAAACCCAAGATCTTAAGGAGATGATCCTTATTGAGCAGCTAAGAGAGTCCATTGCTCCAGACCTGAGAAAGTTTCTCATGGAACAAGGTGCAGAGAGGCTGGGTGAGTTACTCAATGTCGCTGAAAGGTATCAGGCAGCCCAAGCAGAGGTAGTTGGTAATAAAAAGAAACAGGTAGACAATTTTAAGACACCTCAAAACTTTAATAAGTTTGACCATAGAGACTAGAACAAAGGTAAGCAATATTTTGATAGGCCACGCAATGACTATAAACATAAAACCTCACAATTCAATGAAAGGAAAAATGATGAAAGAAAACCTTTTAACCAAGGAAAGAAGTATTGTAAACATTGTCGGATGGACAACCATAACACTGAAAATTGTAGAAGGAAAACTCCTACTTTCGCTGCAATGAAAATGGGGAGAAAGGGAGTAAAGGTCAACCCTACTGAACAACAGGAACCTTACCACCCCCCAGTGTGTGAAGATGTAACATGCAATGGTGTCACCATAAGGTGTTTGTATGATACTGGATTAGATTATGATTCAGTTGTGAGTTCTCACCTGGTGCAGGCAGATCAATACACCACAGAAACAGTGGAGATTCAAACTGCAACCAAGGACGTAGCGACCATGACACTTCCCGTCGCCAGGATAAATGTGACAACGCGATATGTGGAAGGAATCATAAAAGCAGCAGTGATAAATGAACCAATCTAACCTCTGATATTGGGGTGTAGACAGAGCCGGATTAACGTAGTAGCAAAAGTAGCATATGCTACGGGCCCCGCGCTTTTAGGGCCCCGCGCCAATAAATATGTACATAAATTTTTGGTCATCTTCTAATACGAACGTTAAACCAATGATCTTGTGATTTATGCCATCTTTAGCGCCTTTTCATTTGGTGTCACGAAATTGTGAGAGAAAGAGCATAAGAGGGTGACTTAGTGTGACTCTTCATTATTTGGATCTTAACTGTTTGCGGACGGAAGCCATTTAAGTGGCGCTGAAAATTTGGTCACGTTTGGACGGAAACCACTTTTTTGGCTCTAGGCGACTGCCCCTCTAATTTTGTTTCGTTCTTTGTGAAATGAATTTGCATTAACAATAAAAACTAGAATTTAGGAAACGGAAACTTCCTGTTTTAATTGAGGTATACGGCGTGCTCGCACTCTCTTTCGATCTTAATTAAAATTTCTTGATTTGTAAGGTTAGAAAACTCAAAAAATGAGCAGTTGACACAGAGATATTGGACGTAATTATGCTTCTGGAAGTGAAAAACGTAAAGCGAAGGAAGAAAAAGAAAGAAGAGATCAACTTGTGATATCAAAAACACGTAAGCTGGCAGAATATTTTGATGTTCATGGTGGTGGTACTCTTACCGCTGAAGCTGGAAGTACAGGAACAACTAGTACTAGTGCAGGCTGTGCAGCAGAAAACATACAGCAAACCCCAGTATACACTGAGTCTGAATGTGAAAGAATAAGTGAAACGAAGAAGGACTCTAATGATATTGGTGACTGGCCGAACAATATAGATGACTGTGAGCGTGAATATTGGATATCCAAGGGAAGTGAAAAATGTCAACATGTTGATAGTGCCTTCTCTTCATCCGTGCGATTGTATGACACTGAAAAGAAAACTCGATACTGTTAGAAGTCTTATTTTACACATATTTATAAACTTACAAACAAGCAACATGCAAGAAAATGGTTATGCTATTCAGAAAGTAAAGGGCGCCTATTCTGTTTCCTATGCAAGCTTATGAGTTCAGAATGTTCATCAAAGTTTACTGTGGAAGGGTTTAATGACTGGAAAAATACAAGCAATCTATTGCGTCGACATGAAGAAAGCTCCTCACATAGACAAGCTTTAATTTCACTGTTGATGCGTAAAAACAAAGGTGAACGTGTCGATTCCCAACTTGTGAAACAAATGGTCATTCAAGAAAAGTATTGGCACAAACTTCTAGAGCGAATAATTGAAGTTGTGAAGTTTTTAGCAGAACGAGGCCTTTCATTTCGTGGCAGTGATGAAATTGTTGGGTCCCGTTATAACAGGAATTACTTAGGGTTGTTAGAATTACTGGCCAAGTTTGACCCTTTTCTGGCAGAGCATATAAGTACTCATGCAAACAAAGGATTTGGACATACATCATATCTATCTAAAACAACGTGTGAGGAATTCATCAATCTGATTGGATCCAGCATAC
Source organism: Oreohelix idahoensis (assembly GCA_024509875.1). Lineage (NCBI taxonomy): Eukaryota > Metazoa > Mollusca > Gastropoda > Stylommatophora > Oreohelicidae > Oreohelix > Oreohelix idahoensis. Next base: position 156,333 of record JAMPIV010010794.1, on the reverse strand, counting down.
TGGATCACATTCTCTGTGAAGTGAAGAAATACAAGTATTATTCCGTTTCATTGGATTCTACTCCAGATATATCTAATATTGACCAGCTGACTTTGACTCTGCGCTATGTTTTGCCATCTGGACCAGTTGAAAGATTTGTGACATTTTTTGGATATGGAAGGTCATAGTGCTGAACAGCTTACTAAAAGTCTACTTAATTTTTTAAAGGCAAATGACATTGATATTAAAGACTGCCGTGGTCAAAGTTATGACAACGCCAGCAACATGAGTGGCAAGTTTATAGGATTACAAGCACGAATTAAAGAGATGAATAAGTGTGAGCATTACATTCCGTGTTTTGCACATTCACTAAATTTGGTTGGAAAATGTGCTGCTGAAGGTTGTCAAGAAGCAGTCATTTTCTTTGGATTTGTTGAAAGCCGGTACACCTTCTTTTCTGCTTCTACCTACCGGTGGGGTCTCCTGTCTACTGCATTATGTGCTGGCGGTACTCATAATAAGTCCCATTTGCCCTTTGTGAAAAGACTGTCAGATACCAGGTGGTCCGCTCGGGCAAATGCAACAAAACCACTTTTACACAGCTTTTCTGCAATAAAACAAGTCTTGGATGATATTTCAGATAACAATGATCAGAAGGCAGATTGTCGTCAACAAACTCGTGATCTACTTTCAACCATGATGAAGTTAGAAACAGGAATAATGATCATACTGTGGGATCAAGTATTACAGCGTTTTCAAATGACCAGTGCTTCTTTGCAATCTTCTGACCAAGATTTGAATACAGCTTGTGCACTCTATGAATCCCTGCGGGGGTATATTCAAGCTATGCGGTCTACTTTTGCAGACATAGAACAAAAGGCCAAGGATCTGACTGAGTGTGAACATTATCAAGAACAAACTCGAAGAAAACACAAACGAAATTGAGAGTATGATGATTTCAGTGGTTCCAGCACACTTGATCCACTTGTTGAATCTCAAACGTCTTCTCAGCAGTTTAAAAGCCGAACATTTCTTGTCCTTATTGATAGCTTGCTCTCTGCCTTGTCAAAACGCCAGAAAGCTTATTAAAAGTTGAATGATGTATTTGGATTCCTTCGTCAGTTACAGTCGTTTACACCTGAAGAGGTGGTAACGAGATCATCGAATCTTATTAAATCATATCCGGAAGATCTGGAAGAAAGTCTTTGTGAAGAACTTGTGCAGTTTACAGAACTGTTGAAAACTGATCTTGCTTTTCATATTGGCACTACTCTAGACCTTGTAGAGGTACAGTTTTACCGTTTGATAATTGACAATTCTTTGGAGTCTTGTTTTCCAAATGTAGAAATCGCCTTGCGCATCTATTTGTCACTAATGGTAACCAACTGCAGTGGAGAACGATCATTTTCAAAACTGAAACTTATTAAAAATGAACTAAGGAGCACCATGGGTCAAAAAAGATTGAACAATCTCACACTAATGAGCATTGAACATAAACTTCTGCGTGAAATTGATACATCCTATATCATCAACAAATTTGCTCATGCTAAATGTAGAAACATTAATATTTAAACAATAATGTACTTTGTTGTTAATTTTGATAATGATAATTACTATGCAAATTAAAATTGTATGTGTTCAAATATATTTGTGTTGTTTTATTGTTTTTTTTTTATATAGGGCCCCTTTCTTAACATATGCTACAGGCCCCGTACTAGCTTAATCCGGCCCTGGGTGTAGATATGTCTTCTTGGGGAATCCCAAGAGACCTGTGACCCTGGCAACAGTGCAGACCAGATCACAGTCTAAAAAGGAGGAGGATAATCCGATAAATACCCATCCAGATGAGATAAGGAAGGCACAGGCGGAGGATAAGACCCTCAAGCCTTGTTTTAAGAAATTGCTCAAATGTCATACACCTCCAGGCAAGGGAGATTTCTATATGAAGAACAAATTGATATATAGGAAGGCTGGAAATGGATCCAATGGTCACGGACAGCTGGTCCTTCCAATTTCATATAGGACTAAAGTGTTGGAACTAGGGCATGCGATTCCCTTCAGTGGTCATATGGGGATCAGCGCAACAGGACAGCGTATAGCGTGTCATTATTTCTGGCCAGGAATAACTGAAGACATAAAGAGATATGTAAACTCCTGTCCAGAGTGCCAACGGGTAGCTCCAAAGCATTGGACTGCCCCAGCAACTCTAGGGGAAATGCCCATAGTGGGAACACCTTTTGAAAGAGTTGCAGTGGACATTGTGGGACCTCTCACTCGGACCAAGAGGAGGAACAGTTACATTCTGACTCTGGTGGACACTTGTTCTATGTGGGGAGAGGCGGTAGCCCTGTCATCAATTGATTCGAAGCATGTGGCAGAGGCATTACTCACAATCTTCACCAGGTTAGGCTTTCCCAACCAAATCTTGACTGATAATGGCTCTCAGTTCAAGGGGAAACTAACAGAAGAAGTATTCAGGATCTTTCAAGCCAAACACTTTCATTGTAGCCCGTATCATCCTCAAGGAAATGGCCAAGTGGAAAGATTTAACGGGACACTCATGTCGATCCTGAGAAAGTTGGCACATGAAAAACCAGAGACATGGGACCAGTACCTTCCCGCCGCCTTGTTTGCCTATCGGTAGGTACCCCATAGTTCAACCGGTATGGCACCGGCAACATTGTTATTTGGAAGGCCAATAAAAGGTCCCTTGGAAGCATTGTTAAGGACCTGGACCGATGAAAAGGCAGAAGAAAATATTACCTCATCATATCAATATGTGAACGAGCTGACCACTCGTCTTAAAACTGGCTGGAAACTTGCCAATGAAAATCTGAGACAAGCCAGGAAAAAGCATGCTGCCTATTACAATAAGAAAGCGAAGGATCGAGAATTAGCTGTGGGAGAGAAGGTGCTCCTTCTACTGCCCGGCAGCCAGAATAAATTGCAAATTGGATGGCAAGGTCCATATACAGTTCTAGAGAAGGTGTCTAGAACAAATTATAAGATAGATAAGAAAGGGAAAGAGAAAATCTATCATGTGAATCTCCTGAAGAAATATCTGGACAGAGAGAACCAGGAAGAGACACACCTACTGACCTTGTCTGTTGCAATGGAGATGAAAAAGGAACCACTCACTTCTCATTAATATCCTTTACATCCCTGTGAAACCGATGCACAGGTAAAAATCAGCACACACTTAACGGAAAATCAGAGGGAGAGGGTTCAACAGGTTCTGAATAATCATACAGATGTGTTAACGGACCGTCCGGGGCATACAAATTTATTGGAGTATGATATGAAACTCATAGACCCAACACCAATCTGTATGAGAGCCTATTCGATTCCGTTCGCTAAGGAAAAAGCTTTAAGGGAGGAGATAGATTATCTGTTAAGAGAAGGGATTATCTCGCACAGTGAATCTTCTTACAGCTCCAGTGTGGTTCTGTTGAGAAAACCCTCTGGAGAACACAGGCTGTGTATAGATTACAGGAAACTGAATGCTGTCACAGAAGGTCAGGTGGATCCATTACCTGATACAAATCAGCTGTTTGCCAGGCTGAATAAAGCTAAATATTTCTCTAAAGTGGATATGAGCAAAGGCTACTATCAGATTCCAGTAAAGCCGGAAGTCAAACCTTATTTAGCCTTTAGCACCTCGGAAGGACATTATGAATTTAATATGTTGCCATTCGGGCTGAAAAATGCACCGAGTGTGTTTTCGACGATGATGAGAAAGTTACTGGATCCCCTGAAGAATCCATGCATCACCAACTTCATGGATGATATTCTCATAGCAACAGAAACATTTGAGGAACACATTAACTCTCTGAATATGTTGTGTGATCGACTGAGAGAGACCAATTTGACAGCTAGACCGACGAAATGCTGTGTTGGATGTAAAGAGCTGGAATTCTTGGGCCACACAGTACATCAGGGAAACATGACCCCTGACCCCAAGAACCCGGAGAAGTTAAAAAGGCACCAAGACCACAAACAAAAAAAGATGTGCGATCTTTTGTCTCATTATGTGGTTTCTACCAAAAGTATATTAAAAATTTTAACTCCATATGTGCTCCATTGACTGATTTAACGCGCAAAGGAAATCCTGATAGAATTATTTGGACAGCGCAGTGTGAATTAGTATACCAAGAATTGAAAGAAAAGCTCACAAGCAGGCCTATTTTAAAATTACCTGACTTAAGTCAAGAATTCATTCTGAGAACGGATGCTAGTAATATCGGTTTGGGTGCAGCTCTATTACAACGGTCAAATTCACTTGATGGGGAATTAACCCCAGTAGCTTATGCTAGCCGTAAGTTGAACACAGCAGAACAAAAATATTCAACGAGTGAAAAAGAATGTCTGGCAGTCATATGGGCTATAAAAAAGTTCCAGATTTATCTTTATGGAAAATCATTTAAGATCCAGACAGATCCTAAACCACTCGTGTGTCTGTCACAAGCAAGGCATGAAAATGCTAGATTATTACGCTGGTCTTTGCTCTTACAACCATTCCAGTTTACCATAGAGTACATTCCCGGAAAAACTAATGTGGGAGCTGATTTTTTAAGCAGACATCCGTACAACGAACATCAGAGTAGTCACCAGGCATAGATAGTAAATTTATCTATGTGTATTTAGAAGTAGGAACTGACATATGATCGTCTGTTCTAAAGGGGGGAGATGTGTAGTGACTTCTAAATACAATATCTAAATTAGTATATAACAATATAGGGCATAAAGGCAAAGATAAGAAAGTATAAAAGAATTTTCTGCTAGAACGGTTGGTATCACCTACGCCTTCAGATTATTATTTGCTAACGAATAGCCGAACAAAACGGTACCCAATTTTTCAAATTCGTCCTTGACATAAACAACCACTTTTCCTAGTTCTAAGAAAATATTTGCCTAAAATTCATTGTGGAATGAGGAGGGGGCAAGGATAGATGAAATGCTAATTCATTTCGCATTGATTTTAAACTAAAAGCAACCATAGCACAGGGGCAAGCCTTGCCTTAGGGGTTTCCCCGAATACAATGAAAAAGTTAGAATTGTGGACACCTCGGTCATGTAAACATGTTAAGCTCTTATTATGAATGACCTAAGCTCTCGTAATTATCTCGTAAGTACATGAGAAAAGAAGTGAACAGGAGGTAGTTTAAAAATAAACCACTAACATAGAACAAAAGATAGAATTTTGAACCAAACCACATAGCCCCTTAAAAATCGTATATTCGTGTACCTGAAGACTTGCTGACCAAGAATATGTTATTAGTTATATAAATAGTCCCTTAACTAATTAAATATTGATAAGACAATATATAGAGATCAGAGATACTGTCAGGTCAAGTCATATCTGCTTAGATTGGATCGCATAATTTTGGAAAAAAAGTAGGTGACAGATAGGCTAGGATAGTAAAGTGAATCTGATTGGGTGGCATTTGAAATGAGACTAAATATTATTGGCTGACCTTTGAATAAACATAAATAACCTAGTAACGTAGGAACAGTTTGAATGATATTTTTGAAATGACTGTTTACCCTTGTGATATTAATAGCGATTGGCTAACTGAATCGATATTGTCAGAATAAGCGTAAAGGGGGACACCATTTCTAAAAAATTTTCAACAGTGATAGATGAGAGCAGGCTGTGCTTTAAAATACAAGTTCTAAGCAGCCTGGGCAATAAAACAGATCGAAACTGTGTCAGTCATCGTCTCTGTGTATATTTCATTGAAAATTGTGGTAAGATTGACATTTATTAACCTTTATTTTATGTAAAAATTGAATGTGAAATAATAATATATGTCTGGGCATGAGTGGGTCTAAAGCGACCATGAGCTTCACATTTCAGAGGTCCTGGGTACTGACGTTAATGTGGTACCAAACGCTTGAAAATTGATTGATTCAGGACTCTGCCTGTTTACTGCGAGCCCATGCTAGTGGCCATTGCCTATCAAACAGGGAACAGATTGTCAAGCGAGCAGAGGAAAGGTTCAACCTATATTCTACGGCCAAGTTAAGTTCTCGTTCGGCACCTGAAAGCTCAACTACAGAACTTTAAAAGAACGATCTAATGACAGTGAATAAAACTGGGACAAATATGTAATAGTTCCACAAGTGACAAAATAGAAACAAACCTTTCCAAAAGGACATGATTTAAAACAACAAACCTAGTAGTACCACCAGTATTACCTTAAAGTAGGAGAACACTACAGATGTATATTAGAAAAATATTTTATATATATTGTGCTATTTGACTGATGTAATTGATTATTTTGATTTCACTTTTAAATTGTCAGTCCTGATTCCAAATAAATTTGAATCAGGATAATAAAACTGTAATATCATATTTACACAAAATTCAACCACAGTCTTAAATAAGATAGCCTTTTAGAGTGTCGTTTGTATGTTATTGTGGTAGTACTGTGTGCTGTTGTGAATAATAAACTATTTGTTTGTATGTTTGTTGATTTTTGTACATTACACTCTACATTCATAACCCTAGACACTAAACGAAGTCATTTAATATAATAATATAAATACATTTTGAATGAGATAAAAAGGTGGTAGTGGAAAGGTACCCTGAAAAGTTCACAATATTATTGGGTATATTCAGGGACCTTCATAGCTAATCTCATTTAATACAAATATAATAATACCTACACCAATTCATAACATCAAATCCACCACACTGGCAACCTGACTTTGACTTTCGCCTGCATGCAGTCGGCCAATAGCAATGTTCCTTAAATTTATCGATAGAGACGCCATAAATGTCTGCTTGAAAATGAACTGAATTTTTCTTGTGTAGCGTTATCCTTTTATAGGGTTTCAGTTAAACTATATTATCCTGTTATATGAAATGGAATGGGGAAGTTTCTAGGGCGGTTTAAAATTAGTTCAATAAATATTTGATGTAGTTTTAAAAATAATAAAATCACGTTATCTTATAAATTTAAAAAAATAAAAAGTTCATAATTTGCTACGAAAATATAAACTGGCGCTAGCGTAATTTATTCTCTACCGAACTTCAAAAATGAAAATAGCCATTTTAGCCTAGTTGGCAGTTAAATACCCCCATATGACTAGTTTCAACCGTCAATACGACAGCCAGTGATAGTAAATAATTATTTAATAAAATAACTCACTGGATGATCGAAATAATGATATATCCATGAAAGGAAAATCAGAATGATTTTAAAGAAAGGAAATTAAAACTTAGAAGAGAAGTAACTCCAAAAAAACTTTTCCAGGTGCTCTGATCGGGTTAAGATACAAATTAGCCTTGTTTTCGTGATTTTTTCCCCAGTTTCATATTTCTTTTTATATTATTATTAAAATGTACATTTCTTACGCAGATTCTACAAGATTTAATGAAATCAAGTAATATGTAGTGTTATCCATTTGTTGTTGTTGTTGTTGTTGCTTATAAGCTAAACCCACATTAAAGATAAGCGTAAATGGGAAAATCCTGGAACAAGTCAAGAGCTACGTATATCTTGGTCATATAATAACAGAAGATGGCAGATGTGAAACAGAAATCAAGAAGAGAATAGGAATGGCCAAAGCCACATTCAACAACATGAAACATATACTGACATCCAAACAGTTATCTCACAAATTAAAACTGAGAATCATAAAGTGTTATATATATTCTGCATTTCTGTATGGTGCAGAAACATGGACGATGAATAAGCATTTGGAAGAAAGAATTGAGGCTCTTGAAATGTGGATATATAGAAGAATGGGGCGTATCTCATGGAAAGAGATGAAAACAAATAAAGAGGTCCTAGAAAATCTAGGTATGAAAAGAGAACTAATGAGGGAGGTCAAAGTTCGGCAGCTAAAATACTTTGGCCACATAAAAAGGCATAACACCTTGCAGAAGACCATAACAGAAGGGAGAGTTGAAGGCAAACGTGCAAGGGGAAGACAGCGCTATAAGTGGGAAGATAACATCAAGAGATGGACAGGAAAGAGTCTATCAGAGTGCACCATCAAGACAAGAGACAGAAAACGTTGGAGATCCATTACAGCCAACCTTCGTTGTGGAGATGGCAACTGATGATGATAAGCAGCTGTAAATAATAAATTATGCTCAATGCGACGTAATCGTTAAAATGATCAGTAACGTGCTGGCTGCCGTCAGCATTAGCGAAAAATGATACATGAACAACACACCACGTGGACCCTCGCAAATCCTGCATCAATTGAAAAAAAGGCAGCTTGATTTTATTGGTTGATTTTTTTATTCAGTGGCCTAACATCTCGCCGAATCTCACGACGCAAATATCGGCTATGGTGTAGCGCAAGACGATTGATTTATATATATTTAATAATTAGGCGAAAAAACCTGTACAGAAATTATGTACGGGGCGTACACATGTGAAAATGCAAAAATCTTGTACAGATTATGAGTAAACCATAGCGTGTGGCATGTATGAGTTATAGAAAGTGGTCTGTATGAACTGGCATCATGGGCATCTTTTTTCTGGTTTTAGTATTGGAATAATTACTGCTGTTTTCCATGTCTTGGGAATTGTTCCTGTATTCCAAATTTTGTTAATCAGGGATGTTACAATTTCTATGGTACTTTTTGGTATGTGTTTCAAGATTTCAAAGCTCAAGATGCCATTCCCTGATGATGTATTTATATTTTCCTTTACTGCATTTTCAACTTCCACCATTGTAATATCTGCATTTAAATATGATAAATCTTCAGTATTCTCAGGTACTTCTTTACTGAGTTTTTAAAAAAAAAGAAGTTTCACTCTTCTGTTGGAACTGGTACCCCACCTCTCGATGCTGGACCTAGTATGGTAAAGTCTCTAACACTTCACTCCCCTACAGCAGTATCTTCTGTGGGACTACCTTTACCTTTTTTTTCTTTTGTGTTGGTTCAGACTGTCCTAGTTTTTTTCCATAGAACTAACTCTGTGATAGTATCCGGACAGCACCTCTGCTTTTGGCCAGCCTGTCTCTGCCCTTTAAGATTTTTTTATACAGTACCGGTAGTAGGTATTATCATATGTTTACGGTTCAGTGTTTGGCTTACATTTTTCCAATGATTTTCTTTTGCCTTTATTATTTTGCCCTTATTATTTTTTATTCATATCTTATTTTCTTATAAATATCTAAATTATCTTTGGATCTATTCTTTCTGTAGTTTTCAAGAGCTTGTTTTCTTTGTTTTTGAATTTCTGTACATTTAACTGTCCACCATGGTACTGGGTACTGGGCGCAAGAGGGCTTGTGGCTGCATCAGTGTATGATTTATTGAAACTGTTGGGGCTGAGGGGACAGTCGAGAACAAGGGCAATGAAGAGGCTTAGTGAAACTGCCAAAAAGGCATCAGGCTGGCTGTGGAACAACCGCAATGGGCAATGGAAATCGTGACAGTAAACGCTGCGGAACAGAAAACACCAGGAATTTTTCTCACAATACGTTGAGTTTTTTGGTGTACTAGTGAAAGGGCTGTGACTGAGGGGCAACAGGCGACGTATATTATAAGAGGTGTTAGGCACGGAGTTTCAGTTGCTAGCGCGCAGTGGCTAGCCTCGTCGGCTTCGCGCAGGTGTCTCAGTGTGTGTCCTTAGTTGTGATGTGCGACGGAACGAACGGAATAATTTGTCTTCTCTATGTTACTTTCACAATTGCCTCCACGGCTGGCGGAGGTGTGGATTTTAAAGTTGCTACCATAAGTGGAATGGGTTCATTTTCGATACAAGACAACAGGAGGCTGAGACGCTTGGGAGTCATGACCCAAGTGGGCCCGCCCCCCTTAGAGTGTAAAGGAGTATACTGGGCCGAAACACTTGTCGGATGGGGGGACTCTTCTGATGATCAGATTGCCTCGTGTTGTATCGCTCTGTAAAGAGTTTCCTATCATTGTTCCAGTGTTCATTGTTTTTTAAATTCTTAATGTGGTGCAGAATTATGTGTTGTGGCATATATGCATTTGGTATATGTTTAACAGCTATTAGTAATATTTCTCTTATGAAATTATCTGCAAACATATCTGTATTTTCATTTTTTATCTTACTCATTTTTATCTCGTCCATTTATATCTGGAAAGCTACCCAATTATCTTTATTATAGTCAAATTTTGGTTTTCTTCCATAACTGATCGGACATATCCCAGGTACAGCTGTCTGAGATTTCATTATTTCTGCTTCCCAGCTAGTGCTTGAAAGATGTTTAACTAGGTTCAGGCGTCTACAGGCCTTGTCTTTCATTTTGTGCACGAAGGCTTTGATGAGTAGCTGTCTCAAGCTTTACTCCTAAGTTAGCTGGATTTTCTTTTCTGGGCAGTAATTGTCCGCTGAGTTTTAGTTGGTACAGACCTTCTTGCTTCCCTTCATGCTGTTGGTAAAAATTGTATATACAGTTTTCTGGGTGTTTATTTTTAGTTTCCAGAGCCTGCTATTGTGTCTATGGCTATGTTTAGTTTTGCTTGCGCCAGTTTTTTGTATTTTTCTGCTGTCCCAATGAGGAGGTCATCTGCATACAGTGTTTTTGATACCTTCAAGAAGGGAGGAATGTCATTTATGAAGATAAGGAAGAAGGTGCAACTTAGTGTAACCCTTGTGGTAATCCTTCCTCTAGCGTTTTCTGGGATCTTCTTCTTCCTCGTTCGTCCTGAAAAGGACGTTGGTTGCGTTGTGTCGCCGTTTACAGCGAAGCTGCGATATTTGCGCCTTTCGGCCCAACACATCCGACTTCCGCACATCATTTTTGGGGACTGGGTTTGCCTTCCCCTTTCGATCCCTACTCCCTCGGCCAGACTGCAGCCTGTTTCCAGGACCACCACTTGGAGGTGGAGTAGGGTCTTGGTCAGCTCTGGTTCGCTGACCCTGACGCAAGCAGCCAAGCTATGAGTCGCTGACTGCATTCATCTCTTTTGTTGCGTCTTCGGTCCCGTTTTCTGGGATGATTTAGTGCCTTCTGTTGTTAGTATTGTTGTGTTACTTAGGAAGGCTTTAATCCAGAGATACATTTTTCCATGCATGCCCATTTTTTGTCATTTTGGCGAAGAGCCCCTGTCTCCATACTGTGTCGTATGTTTGCAGATCAACAAATACAGCTGTCATGTTCTTACCCTATTGGAATGCATCCAAAGTTTTTGCACAAAATGAAAGAGTTGGTCGTCTTTCTGCAACCTTTTGTGAAGCCTGCCTATCATTAATGACTTTATTACTTTCCAGCCACCAGTAGAGCCTGTGATTCACCATTTTCTCTGCAAGTTTTCGAATTGCTGTGGTCGGTGAGACTAGTCTGTAGCTTCCAGGTTCTTCAGCTGACTTGTTTTTCTTTAGGACTGGCTTGATATTTGCAGTCAGCCAAGCTATAGGGAGAGTGCTTTTTTTCTATGTTCTGTTAATGAAGTATAAGAGTACTGACTTTGCAACTCGACCTAGGTTTAGAATCGTTTCATTAGTAATTTTGTCTAGTCCTGGAGCTTTCTTGGTCTTTAATTTGTGTAGTGTACTAATCATTTCCTGGATGGTGTACTCAGTTTCAAATAGTGCAATGCAAGCTTTAGAAGCTGTTTGTTCTGTTTTTGTTATGTTCTTAATTATTTTGTCTAGATGTTTTCTGTGAATTGTTTTGCTGACTTTTGCATAGTATTTGTTAAATGTTTTTGCCTTTTCTTGTTTGTTAAGATGTTTCCTCCAGTTCTTAGATTGCTCTTCTTTCCTTTTCCATCAAAACAGAGCAGGAGCTTTCATGCTTTGTGCCATTCATTCTTTTTTAAGTCCAGGCTTTCACATATTTTTGTCCATACTTCTTTCTTTGCTTTCTTAATGTGATATCTTATCTTACCTGTGCTGCGAGTTTGTTATAAATCATTTTGCTGGCTCTGGTGGGTTCTTTTTTTCACATTTCTTTTGGCTTGTCTTTGCTTTTTACCAATAATTTCTAGATCTGGAGTCCAGAAAGGGCTGAAACATTTGTGACTACTTTTTAGTAGTCATGTTCGCTATTTCAAGTATAGTCTTTGTGATGTTGTTGTATGTATTCTCTATTGTATCTAATATGTTAATGCTGATCAATCTGCTATCTGATAGTGTTGTGCATGTTGTCCAGTTAACCTGTTTGTAGTTCCAGTAGGTCTTTCTCTTTTGTCTGGATTTATTCCGTCTATAGTAATTAGTATTGGCCTGTGGTCACTTCCAATATCTTCCAGGACTGTATAGGTGCAAGTGTCTGAAATGCCAGCTGCTACCATGGTAAGATTAGGTCTGCTGGCTGTGCCTGAAGCTCTGTGCAAAAGAGTGGGTTCTGATCTTGTGTACTGTTGCAGGATCATGTTGGACTTGTTGCAGATTTCCTCTACTTCCCTGCCACATTTTTGTACGTTTTATATCCCCATGATGGTGAATGGGCGTTGAAGTCTCCATCTTTTATAGTTTTCTCTGATATGTGGTGTATTGGATATTGATGTTTCCTGCAGATGTTGGGGGCAGTAAACATTATAGATGGTGTATTTGTTTCCTCTAAACCAGCAGTGGACTTGCTGCATGTCTATGTCACCACTACTGGAGATGTTTCACACATCTGCTTGAATATTACTTCTTATGAGTGTCATGAGTCCCTGGCATTTCTTGCTTGTGCAGTGTATCCAGGGGATGTTAAATGTTTTTCTGGGTGGAATAATTTCCCGGAGTACTGCAATATGGATCTTGTTATCATTTAATGTTTTGAGCAGTTCTTCTTTCTTGTTTTGTGTACCTAGTAGTAGAATTTTTGCAAGCAGCATACCATGTCGCTGCCCTACATGGACCTTGTCATAAAAGCCACAGGAAAGGCTCTTTTGAAGCCACATCAGTTGACAGTAAGCCACTGATGACATTTTTTTTCCTCACGAGGACAGCAATCTGTATAATTTTAGTAGTACACGTCCGTAACCCAGAATCCAAAAACCGAAGGTTTTTCGACTGACTTTTGGGTGATTTTCAAATGAATTTTTGGGCGTCTCGGGCTACTTTTGGCTAAATCCGACAAAATCATGTATTTCTGAAACATGGCCATCCCTGAGCATTTCAGATTCTGGGTTACAGGCCTGTATCATAACTCGAACTGTAATCAATGTAATTGTGTATAAATTGTAATTGATGTTACTGAATATTGATATATTTGTGCACTTATTATGCTTATTATATTTGACAGACACAATAGTTCGGGAAGAATATCTTTACCCATAAAGTGATAACAACAATGACTGCAACTACAACAGGAATCAGAGTTTACAGTATTATATTTAATGTTTATTTACACATTATGAATTTATAAAATGTTATACTCATTTTCTTTAGCGTTATTGTGTTTCTTCATGTTTTCAGCTCACTGTCATTCAGCATACAAGTCTTTCAAAGATCTTTCAATGATAACAGAACTTTACACCATATGCAAAACAATAAAAAAAGAAAATTCTTGTAGAAAATCTGTTGAAATGTACACGGAATGCTGATAATGAACATAATATTTCACACAAACAAACAAAAAATTTAATTTAAAAAATGGCAAACACATAATTAATTCAGTACTCAATGATACCTAAATCAGAAATGAGAATGTGTGTTATGGCTTCTGAACCCCTAATAATGTACCAATGTAATTTAACGTTATTAATATGTTTAAAAAAAAAGCCATTTCTATCACAAAAAAATTATGGCCTCTAGTTTTCTGCATGACATTAGTTAACAAATTCATTCTACACTAGTTAAGTTATAGTGAAGCAATATCGCACATTTTGTACATAAAATAAATTACACAAGGTCAGTTATGTAATAAGAACCATTTATAAGAATAATAATTCTACCAAATTACATACACATTTGCATACGTCAACCTCCTGAGACAAAAATCTGTACGCCGGACCAAAAAAATCCTTACAAACACCCAAACATCCTTACGCAAAAAATATATTAATAAATTATACGCAATACAGTTTTAAAATGAGAAATGACATATACAAATATATTTGCATTTGAATTATTGTGATATAAAACATGCTAATAGTCTCATGCTGTTCTTTACATATAAAAAAACTTAGTGATCATGAGGTACACTATTCTTTCGATGTACAGTGTTTTGTATTATAATCAACACATGCACCTTTAGCACTTTGCAGAATTGCATTTGTGGGCTTAAAGTCTGCACAGCATGTATCAATGTTAATCTTACACTGTAAAATAGAAGTGAGCGTGTCCGCATTCATGGACCTCCTGCAGTCTGTGTGGATTTTTTTCATCATTGAAAATGATCTTTCACAGTCAGCTTTGCTGTGAGGGAGTATCAGCAGTCGCTGAATGATGACTTTCAAATTAGGAAAGCGGATGGCACCAGTACTAGTTTTCTGGTCAACAACTTCCAGCCAATAGCTACAGAAGCTCTTTTTCGGACAACTATCTGTCAGTAGAGGCACACACACATCAGACAACATATAGTAGAGAATGATTTAAAAATACAACGAACAAAGCAAACGGCACAGCAAAAAAAAAAAAAAAATAAATAAACAAAATTATGAAGAGCATATCAAATCTAGGAAGAAAAATGTACTACCAAAAATTTACAAAATTATTATTTAAGAGTTGGTAGCCTAGTCTGTGGCCTAATGGATATGAACGCAGTTTCATAATCCAGATATACCAGGTTCGAAACCTGCTGCAGGCGGTTTGGTAGCAGATCGCTTTGTGTGGATTTTTAACAATGGTATAAGCGCCGTACCGTTCAGAAAGCAATGGCAAACTACTGAATGAAAAAATTGCCTAGAAAAATCACAAACAGCCAATAAAAGCTGGGGTTAACTGCCACGTCATGTAAAGGATAAGCAACTAACTTTAGCCTAGACCACTGATAACAGATTGCCACTTTATTAAAAAATAAAGCAGCGAATCTCGAGCGCTGGAATAAAGTAGGCCTACTCAACGCAAACAAACTTTTTGTTTCTAGTTATTTAGGGCCTACACAGAATATTATGACAATTTATCAGAAATATATTGAAGGGCAAGATATAACTGGAAAGATTAAGACAACGATTAAATTGCAACAAAGCAAAACAGCAATATTTAACCAAGTTATAAGTACTTAGCTGTTTTAAACAAAATGGCGTCGAAGTGGGGTGGCAAGCAAACGTGGTCGTTGATAACAGGTAACTTTAAAAATACGTCATGTCATGCTGAAAACCGAAAGCGTTTGAGGCCGAATTGGAAGTTTTTGTCGAATTGTTGGGTAAAAAAGGATTTGATTGGTTGCTGGGAGAGACCTCAGTTTAAAAACGGACGCCGAGATTTCCGGAATTAAAAATAAAAAAAAATTGTTTAAAAAAAAAACCTGGGCTAGAAAATATTTTTTGATTTAAAATTTAAAAAAAAACTTGGGTTGGAAAATATTTTTAGAATTAAAAAAAAAAATTTTTTTCGGGGGAGGGGGGGGGGGGAGGAGGAGAAAAATCGGTACAACGAGTCTGTACGGCCTTACACTGCTAAAAGTATCGAAAATCCGTAAATTGTACGAAAAATTCGTACAGGTTGACAGGTATGCATTTGCACAAGTCTGGGAAACTGAGACAACACCAACAGATTGGAGTAAAGGAATAATTGTCAAATTGCCCAAGAAGGGCAACCTTGCAGACTGCAACAACTGGAGAGGAATTACTCTCCTCTCAGTTCCCAGCAAAATACTAGGCAGGATTGTAGCGAAAGGTTTTCCTAATATGATAATAGTGGTAGAGCAGAAGTAGAATCTCTCTCCAGAAGTATGAAGTTCCAGTGCCTGAGAAGTACACTGGTATCACAAGTGAGTTACAGCTGTGAATACTCTGAGCTGGACAATAGATTTAGGCTTCAGAAGTATAAGTTGCTACTTTCGCTATAGTAACCCTATGTGATAATATAATTAAATTTGAAAAGGTAACTCAAAATTTAAGTTAAAAATTTAACAAGTCAAATGAGTACAATTTCATAATTTATTATGTACATCTATATATTCTTGAAATGAGAAATGGGTGTTGGAAAATGGTAAAATGAATGATTATTTATAGTTCATCATGTGACGTATTCTTTCCAGAACGTTGTCTCCATTACAGCTGCTCTGAACGCATCACGATTCTGGGCAAGTCGACCTGCATCAGCCAAAGACAAGTTCAGACTCTCTGTGATGTCCTGGGTCCACCGTCGTCTAGGTCGACCCCTTCCCCTTTTTCCAGGGACCATGCCTTCCATCACTGTTTTTTCCAGACTATTATGTCTTTTTATATGACCGAAAAATTTCAGCTTCCTTATTGCGATGGTATTTAGGAGCCAATGTTCCTGTACGTTTAGTGAGTGCAGTACTTCTCTGTTGGTCTTTTTTTCTGTCCAGGGTATTCTCAACATCCTTCTGTAGTTACAAATTATAATAAGTAATAGAAAAAGTCTTGGATTTATCTTCCACTGAAATTACAACAAAAGGATTGTCACATTATCTCTTGCCATCTAGTTGTCATCATTAGACAGTCGTTTTAGAAACTGCTCACAGTGTTTGTTGGATGGATACACATATAACTCATCTTATGTTATTAGCCACGTCTGCTCGAGGTTCCTGAGACACACTTGAATATGGAAGACTTTCCTTCAGCCCGCCCTATAACTACGGGGGACTAAGGTGTTGAAGATTGGTTGACCTCTAGGCTTCAGTTAGCTGGATCAACGATCCTCAAGTCTTTAGTTTCTCGATCAGGAATGATCATAAACATTGATCATAAAACCCTCTTAAGATTTATAAGCTCACGGTGAGACTGTTTTGGTTGAAGTTAATCTGCCCTGCATGCAGCGTGAAAAAATAACTTTTCTTGCAGATACTGTCTTCCAGTTTCTCACTCTGGCTTCTGGATTTGGTGTGTGTGATTTCCAATGCGCCGCTCTGTCCTTATATTTCAGTCTCTCGCCCGTACGAGAAAGCACCTCTAAAAATCCCAAAAGATTTTCGTTTAATCTCTCGGTTTGAGGCGATCTGTGCTTTTCCTGTACTTGTTTTTTTCTTCTGTTCACTACACACTTATATCCTTCCTTCCTTCCTAGGTATCATTTCCTTTTCCCCATATGAGGCTTCCATTCTATCCAATTTATATTTAAATCCGTTGAGGCATGTAGTTATAATAAATGTTTAAAGATTATTAGCTAACTTTTAGCAGATGTGATGAAGGTGAAAAATATTAATTATCTTTAAAACTATTTATATTTGAATAATATCCTTTTGGATATAATTCCTAGTCTATCTCCTTTGTTGAATTATTTTTATTTAATTGTAGTCCAACCAGGCGTTCTCTTGTAGTTAATAACACTAGTCAACAAATTTTCAAAAGTTTTTTGTACCAGAAATTAAATGTACCATTTCTTATTGATTTTGACATGCTGATTTCAAATATCATAATGAAATTCACCGATTGGCTCTGGTTTTTTTTTAAATGATGAATTTACATTACAGTAATACAAATAATGTATGCTTGTTTACTTCTCTGGGCTAAACAGCTAGTCTTTCTACTTTAGCATTATAAAAAGCACTGGAGAGCACTGGTTTCTGCCTTATGCGCCGTGTTTGGCGCTTAAAGAATTTATTATTATTATTATTATTATAAAAATTGTGGTTCCATACTCAATTAATTGATATTTTAACATAAAATGATAGAAAAAAAAAAACATTATTTAAAGTTCACATATCATGCTTTAAAAAGGCACATTTGAACCCATTCCGTCATTATTCAGTCGCTGTTCGAGCTCTCTTTGCTTGCTTCTTGTAGTCAATCGATGAGGTGTCTCTTGTCACAGTCCAACAGTAATCAACAAGCATTGAAGGGCTCCAATTGCCTTGATACCTTGTCTCCATAGCAGCAATGTCCTGGTGAAATCGTTCACCATGCTCATCACTGACCGCTCCACAGTTTGACGTAAAGAAATCCAGATGAGAATCCAGAAAATGAATTTTCAAAGACATGTTGCAGCCAAGACTGTTATACTTCTGAAGGAGATTTTCTACAATTTCATTGTAATTATCAGATCTGTTGTTTCCAAGAAAATTGTCCACCACTGACTTAAATGCTAGCCATGCTGCTTTTTCCTTGCCATGCAACACGCAAAGAAACTCGTCATCATGAAGAAGTTTTCGAATTTGCGGACCAACAAATACTCCCTCTCTTATTTTAGCTTCACTCAGTCTTGGAAATTTTCTGATGAGGTATTTGAAAGCCTCATCTGTTTTCTCCATTGCCTTGACAAAGTTTTTCATGAGACCCAGCTTAATGTGCAAGGGTGGCAACAAAATCTTGCTTGTGTCGACAACTGCTGGGTTCTCAACGTTCATACTGCAGGCTGCAATGACTGCCTGATTGGCCAATGTCTTCTGATGTAATGGTCACTTCGTGCACGGCTATCCCACTCACAGAGAAAGCAACAGTACTTGGTGTATCCACCCTGTAGTCCAAGCAAAAGAGCGACCACTTTTAAGTCACCGCAAAGTGACCAATGATGATGATCGTAGTTTATACACTTCAAAAGCTGCTTAATGTTTTCATAAGTTTCTTTCATATGAACTGCGTGACCAACTGGAATTGACGGTAACACATTACCATTATTCAACAAAACAGCTTTAAGACTTGTTTAAGATGTGCTGCACATGTATTGCAGCATATGTGTGGCACCCAGCTCTTATCTTGATCTCCTATTCTGCAGCCAAAATACAAACTGTACGCCTTCTGGCATTTCTAACTACGATACTTTTGATAAGGACAAATGCACTAACTAATGGCAAAATTTTATCAGAGATAAGGTATTTATTCACAAAGGTGATGTAATCATAGGTAGGATTGCATCATCAACTTCTAGTAACATTTTTATTGGTCATTAGAAAAAATTATGCAATCGCCCACAACAGTTGCGTCATATATATATAAATTTACCGTAATTAAATAAACTAGTAGCATATATCTTGAAAACTAGAGCCAATCAACATTTTTTAATGTCATTTTCGTTTTCAGCACACCAAAATTAGTTAAGATCAGCTATTTTCATTTCTGGTACATTTTGGTTGTTGACTAGTGTAATTTAATGTCCAGTAAATGCAAACTTTTAAAGTCCGCCATACATTCCTATATAGCTATTTTCTCATTCTTCAGTAATATTGTCTGGCTTTAACCGTAATTCACATTTCCCGTCTTCAAACTTCAAAGAAAGACCGCCGAGCCGACCTTGCGCTGTGTGTGTGTGGGTGTCGCGCTACACATTTTTTCCACAACAAAGCAAGAGGAACCAAATTTCGCTACAGAGCCCTCTTCTTTAAAACAGTGCATGCACAGTTAACTGTTTGGTAACTCATGCTGCAGTTTCTCCTTACTTTTCTGTTTCTCTATATCTGCTTTGATAGGATGACGACTTAAAAAATCGGGTCCAAGATTGTCCCGTCCTGGAATGTATCTCACATTGAACGAATATGGAGATAACAGTAAACTCCACCTTAAAAGTAGTGAATTTAATTTTTTAGACACTGCTAAAAACATCAAAGGCTGGTGATCACTTTCCACAATGAAGTGTTTCCCATAAAGAAAAGGGGCGAATTTGTTGATCGACCAGACCAAAGCGAGGCATTCACGTTCAACGGTAGAATAATTTCTTTCAGCTGCATTTAACTTTCTACTGGCAAAAGCTACTGGTAGAAGCATATGTGGCGGTGTGTCTGCCCGCTGTAGTAATGTTGCTCCGATGCCTACATTGCTAGCATCCGTTCTTAGTACGAATTCTTGTGTGAGATCGGGAAGGGCAAGGATAGGTTTATTTGTCAGCTTATTTTTCAACTCTGTATAAGCCTGTTTACACTCCGCAGTCCATTGTATTTTATCCGGCTGACCTTTTTTGGTTAAGTCGGTTAATGGCGCGCATAATGAGTTGAAATGGGATATATATTTCTGATAAAACCCGCACAGTGACACAAAGGATCTTACATCCTTCTTAGTTTGTGGTCTTGGTGCTTTTCTCATTTTCTCTACATTCTTTGGGTCAGGAGACATTTGCCCTGTAGAGATAGTGACATAAAAATTCCAATGTCTCACATCCAATATGACACTTTGTTGGGCGTGCTGTTGTGGTAAAGTGGGATATTATAAATATTTATAGGGGACTTAGTGTACTGACTGAGATCAGCTGTGAAGGTATCTGTATCTAATAAGGGTAGTGTATTACAGATGACCTTACTTGCTACCACATATTTATACCTCAGTCAGAATTATTCTGGAATATTGTGATGACTACGTTGAATGTCTAGGGTTTTGTAAATGATGAAGTGTAAGTCACAACAATAACAGACAGATAAACAATTTAATTTATTCCACCACACTTGACAACAGTTTGACACTCACATACATATAACACTCTATGAGACTATCTTAAATGAGTCACTGGTAAATTTTCAAATATCAATATGTATTAAGTACTTTTCATTAATATATATGTGTCCTGATTCAAATAAAAAGTGAACCAGGAATCACAATCAATTTTAATTACACGTTAGATGTACAGAATTTATCAATATGAATCTTGTAGTGACATATTTTATTAATATTATCTTATGTGTGTCAGTTGTGTAGTGGTACTATGAGGTAATACTGGTTTTATTTTTCAAGCTATGTTGGTATTTGTCATCATGACTTCAAGTGTTTGTTTCTGTTGGAACTAGTATTGGAGATGTTCTCAGTTCCTGGCATTAAAACAATTAATTTCCCCTCTTTTTTTATACAATGTCAGTTTAAGATGGGGTTACATAATGTTGAGCTCCGCTGGCCACATAGTCTTATCTTTCGTGATGTCGGCAGGAAAAGACTCCTCTGCTCGATTGCTCCCCTTTGTTCTGGAGACACCTCACTGTTTGCTATATGGACCAAGGAGTATGCTGTCCGCCTCTGGATTCAGCAAAGCTCTGACCAGGTGCTGCTTCAATAACTTTTGGACCACGGTCCCTGAAACAAGAAGGTTGTACCTCCTACTTCAGAACTAATTTATACTCTATTTCTACACTGAGCACAATACATAACAAACACTGAGTTCAGAGCGGTAGGCCAACTGCTATCTTCATCTGAAACAATTTTCACCAGTATATTCCTCCCTAATGATTACTACGCCTCTGCAATTCCAGCATTATTTCTTTCTAGTCAATAAAATAGGTGTCAGTGTACTGTTTGGCAATTCCATTTAGTTTTACTTTCCTCCGACACCTTCTGTTCAGGCTGGAGCATTATATAGGCTTTACCTCATGTTCGCTACTGAACCACACATATATACAGACATAAATTATCAATTTACATTCAATTTTCATTAAAAGATATCAAATATTTCAAGCTTACCACAATTCATGGAAATAATACAGAATTACGTTGACTGGCACTGAATATAACACAATTTCGATCTGCCGATGTCCCAGGCTTTTATTTAGAAAAATATGCACTGGTGCTCAACGCACTGGTTCTGTAGTAAGTTTATTTGCAAGTGTGGTGGTGACCTGACGCCTCTAATTGACTATATTGGCAGGTCTAACCAATCGTGCCATGTCTACCCAATCGTTTGAAAAAAAGTACTCCTACTCCCGTTTCCCCTGACAACGAAAGATAGTATTTATAGCCCGACTAATCGTGTTTAGCCTTACATTTATTTTCCGCCAATCAAATAGGAGGTAACATGTCAGCCTATTTCCCGTACAATGGTGTGTTGAAAATCTGCCACTGAGCGATTCTGATTTGGGTGTTGTCTGACATCCCTCACTATTTCGTTTGGCTATAATTTGGTAATTCCTAGACTATTTGCGTAACGTTTAACATATTTTTTGTCAGCAAGTCCTAAGGAACCCAAATATACAAATTTAAAGGAGCTAAGTGGCTGCGTTCAAAATATGCACTTTCTTCTACCTCCTGTTTACTTCGAAAACGATGTGGTGTCTGGGTACTGTAATGTTTTCAAACGTAAACCAGTATAATGTCATATTTCCTAATAAGCGTTTTTCAGGATTTTAAAACCTAACTCTGGTATGGGTAGTGTTTTTATCACTGTCGATTTGAAAAAAGCTAGTGCATGTGGCCTTACACGCGTGATGGCAGCAATTGTGTATCGCGCGACGCGTGTTTAGTGTTGCATGTGTTCCTCCGATCAGCCCTCCCTTCTTTCTATCCTAAGTCCATCTGTCCGTTCGTTTATGGTAACGTAGTGTAATTAATGCTAGTATTAATTTAGGTCATTAATCAGCTTGCGTATCTCAAGGTTTTTCTTAGAAAGGCAGTACACGTTTTATTGAAGCAAGCGTGTAATGATGCAGTAGGCTTTTACTATCAACGTGAAACGTTACAATTTGCAGACGAAGTAGAAAACAAGAGGATTTCGAGTACAGTCATTGTGACAGCACTGTTCTTTACCATTCTTCTTTCCTTTTATTGAAGTTATTTGTTAGGCTTTACATTTACGTTTTAATTTATATATGGGGATTAGAATATTTCACGACATCTCCCCTCTTAAAACAGACATCTTATGTCAGTCCTTTATTCTATATACACATAGATAAATGTAAGTCAACTTGACTTTACTCTGCTGTTGTGCTATCATGGTTTTATGTAGTTGGGTCCATTCAGAGTAAGCACTGCTCATGAAATCTGCCTCAGACCTCTACAGCCAATAATATTTTTCGGTTATGTTACTGAACAGCCGCAAGTGTGACTGCTTGTCTTAATGCTGCTTCACAACCCGTATTCACCATTTCTCTTCTCTGAGTCTGCGCAATGACATGTCCAGAGAACATTAGATTTTCCCCAAAATGTACGTTATGAGGAGATAACATATACCTGGTGATAGCAGAGTTTTCGTAGTGGATCCCATAATCTTCTTATTAGCCTGTATGAAACATTCGGAATATCCTCAATCAAAGAGGCAACTCAGGGATTCATTACGTTCCTAAGAATTGTTTCCATCTAACAATTGTGTCTGATCTCAGGTTTTACTGGAATCTGATAGTAGCCTTTACTCAGATCCACCCTTGAGAAATATTTAGCTTTATTTAGTCTGGCAAACAGCTGATTTGTATCCGGCAATGGATCCACCTGTCCTTCTGTAATAGCATTCAGTCTCCTGTAATCTATACAGAGTCTATGTTCTCCAGAGGGCTTCCTTAAGAGTACAACACCGGAACTATACGAAGATTCACTGTGTGAAATAATTCCTTCCTTCAACAAATAGTCTATCTCTTCCTTCAAAGCTTTCTCCTTAGCAAAAGGAATCGAATAGGGTTTCATACAGACAGGTGTGGGGTCTATCAGCTTCATATCATATTCCAATAAGTTTGTATGTCCTGGTCGGTCTGTTAACACCTCTGCATGCTTATCTAGAACCTGTTGTACTCTCTCTTTCTGAGTTTTCGTTAAATGTGTACTGATTTTCACCTGTGCCGCTGTCTCACAGGGGTGTAATGGATATTCAAATGATGAAAGTGGTTCCTTTTTCATCTCCATGGCAATGGACAAGGTCAACAGGTGTGTCTCTTCCTGATGTTCTCTTTCCAAATATTTCTTCAGGAGATTCACATGATAGATTTTTTCTTTCCCCTTCTTATCTATCTTATAATTTGTTCTAGACACCTTCTCTAGAACTGTATATGGACCTTGCCATCCAATTTGTAACTTATTCTGACTACCGGGTAGAAGAAGCAATACCCTCTCTCCCACAGCCAAGTCTTTGTCTTTCGCTTTCCTGTTATAATAGGCAGCATGTTTCTTCCTGGCTTGTTTCAAATTTTCATTGGCAAGTTTCCAGCCAGTTTTTAAACGAGTGGTCAGCTCATTCACATATTGGTATGAGGATGTAATATTTTCCTCTGCCTTTTCATCAGTCCACGTTCTTAACAGCGTTACATATGGACCTTTAATTGTGTGGACCTATTTGTCCATGCACCGGTATGGTCTCTTCCACTTGAAGCGCTATAGTGATGATTTTTCTTCCCAGAATTATCATTCACAAAACGACCGCTACCAATTTTCCTCTTGGGGCTGTCTCCCCACTTAAAATTCTTGATGAGAGATTTCCTCTCTACATCTTCTTCCTCCAGTTTGTTTAAGTCCGATTGAGGGATTTTCGGCTTATCCTGGGGTAAGACATCTTTTTGCACTCTCTGCATAGTGGCCATTGTAAAACAGTTAAGTGAAGCTTGTCCGTGAAAAGGGGCTTCCCATTCCATTTGGTCCACTTTATCAAATTTATTTTTCTTTTTATTGTCAGGCCTAATTTTGCCCCTTGGCGTGTCCAGGTCCTGATCCATGTTCCCACTTGTGGGTGTTCCCTCATGTGCTATGCTACACCTTTCTACAAAATTCTCAATGTCCCATCTGGCCTTGGGCCAATAATAATTGTCAGCCACCTTTTGGATGATGGTACCTATCTTCTCATGGTCCCCATCTGGTTTCACATGTAGGCTCTTTATTAAGTCTGCCCTATATCTTTTAGGAAGTACCAGCTGTCCCTGACCTTTGGATCTAGCTCCAGTCTTCCTATACATCAACTTGTTTTTCATGTAAAAATCTCCCTTGCCTGGAGTTGTATGACAAGTTGACAATTTCCTGAAACAAGGCTTGAGGGTCTTATCCCCAGCCTGTGCCTTCCTCATCTCTTCTGGAGTGGTATCCAACATAATATCCTCCTCCTGTCTTGAGGTCGACCTGACCTGAAGGGTGGCCATATACACAGGTTTCCTTCTGCAACGGTCAGTGTCATGATTGTCCATCTGACAATTTTTACACCACCTTTTCCCTTGGTTGAAAGATTTTCTTTCATCATATTTCCTTTCATCGAATTGTGGGGTTTTATTTTTATTGTCATACCGTGGCCTATCAAATTGGTGCGTACCTTTGTTTTGATCTCTAGGATCAAATTTATTAAAGTCCTGTGGTGCCCTAAAATTATCCACCTGTTTCTTCTTATTACCTGATACCTCTGCCTGAGCTGCTTGATACCTTTCAGCAACATTTAGCAACTCACCCAGCCTCTCTGCACCTTGTTCCATGAGAAACTTTCTCAGGTCTGGAGCCATGGACTCTCTTAATTGTTCAATAAGGACCATTTCCTTAAGATCTTGGGTTTTCCCCAGAGAAGTCCATTTCTCCAAGTATGTCTCTATTTGTGCAGAGAACTGGTGGTAGGTTTCACCTGACAGTAGTTTAGCATTCCTAAATTTTTTCCTATAAAATTCGGCGTTCTTTTCATATCTTAACAAAAGAGCCTGCTTTAGCATGTCATAATTTTCCTGATCACCTCTGCTCATTTTGGCAAAAACTTCATAAGCTGCCCCACGAAGACCTTGAGATAACTTTAAGCTCCACCTTTCTCTCTCTAACCCATATGTGGTAGCTAATAGTTCATATCTATTTAGATAGCTCTCAATATCATCGTCTTTCTCAACAAAATGATCTAAATGAAAATTCATAGCTGAGGTTGAGGCTCCCTGACTAGCAGTGGCATCAGAGGCAAAGGGACTGGCACCATTTTCAGGAGCATGGCCTTGAAACTCAAACTCCCTTAGTCGTAACTCATGTTCCCTTTGTAATCTCTTATCTTCTGCTTCTCTTTCTGCAGCTAATTTCTTCTCTTCTCTTTCTGCAGCTAATTTCTTCTCTTCTCTTTCTGCAGCTAATTTCTTCTCTTCTCTTTCTGCAGCCTGTCTTCTTTCCTCGGCTTCCAATGCTTTAGCCTCTTTGTCAGCCTCAATCTGCAACCTCTTAGCCTCAGCCTCAAATTGCAGCCTCTTAGTCTCAGCCTCTAACCTTCTTTCGGCCTCTTTTTCTAATCTTCTTTCTTCCCGTTCAACATATTTGTCACATTCAGCAGTGACATAAGAAATCATAATTTGCCCGTCCATTCCTAACTCTTTCGCAGTCTGTACAGCAGCAGATCGAAATTTTGCCAAGTCGGCCATTGTCTAACATGCAATTCAATCTTTCAATAATTATCTAAGGACACTACAGGCACTGAGAGCTCAACCTTATTTATTTCCACCCAAGGATACCTTTTAATTCTTTTGATTCGCAATATCTATAACAGGAGAAAGTTCAATATCCCTGGAGCGAGACCCCAATATATGTGGTAAAGTGGGATATTATAAATATTTATAGGGGACTTAGTGTACTGACTGAGATCAGCTGTGAAGGTATCTGTATCTAATAAGGGTAGTGTATTACAGATGACCTTACTTGCTACCACATATTTATACCTCAGTCAGAATTATTCTGGAATATTGTGATGACTACGTTGAATGTCTAGGGTTTTGTAAATGATGAAGTGTAAGTCACAACAATAACAGACAGATAAACAATTTAATTTATTCCACCACACTTGACAACAGTTTGACACTCACATACATATAACACTCTATGAGACTATCTTAAATGAGTCACTGGTAAATTTTCAAATATCAATATGTATTAAGTACTTTTCATTAATATATATGTGTCCTAATTCAAATACAAAGTGAACCAGGAATCACAATCAATTTTAATTACACGTTAGATGTACAGAATTTATCAATATGAATCTTGTAGTGACATATTTTATTAATATTATCTTATGTGTGTCAGTTGTGTAGTGGTACTATGAGGTAATACTGGTTTTATTTTTCAAGCTATGTTGGTATTTGTCATCATGACTTCAAGTGTTTGTTTCTGTTGGAACTAGTATTGGAGATGTTCTCAGTTCCTGGCATTAAAACAATTAATTTCCCCTCTTTTTTTTATACAATGTCAGTTTAAGATGGGGTTACATAATGTTGAGCTCCGCTGGCCACATAGTCTTATCTTTCGTGATGTCGGCAGGAAAAGACTCCTCTGCTCGATTGCTCCCCTGTGTTCTGGAGACACCTCACTGTTTGCTATATGGACCAAGGAGTATGCTGTCCGCCTCTGGATTCAGCAAAGCTCTGACCAGGTGCTGCTTCAATAACTTTTGGACCACGGTCCCTGAAACAAGAAGGTTGTACCTCCTACTTCAGAACTAATTTATACTCTATTTCTACACTGAGCACAATACATAACAAACACTGAGTTCAGAGCGGTAGGCCAACTGCTATCTTCATCTGAAACAATTTTCACCAGTATATTCCTCCCTAATGATTACTACGCCTCTGCAATTCCAGCATTATTTCTTTCTAGTCAATAAAATAGGTGTCATGTACTGTTTGGCAATTCCATTTAGTTTCACTTTCCTCCGACACCTTCTGTTCAGGCTGGAGCATTATATAGGCTTTACCTCATGTTCGCTACTGAACCACACATATATACAGACATAAATTATCAATTTACATTCAATTTTCATTAAAAGATATCAAATATTTCAAGCTTACCACAATTCATGGAAATAATACAGAATTACGTTGACTGGCACTGAATATAACACAATTTCGATCTGCCGATGTCCCAGGCTTTTATTTAGAAAAATATGCACTGGTGCTCAACGCACTGGTTCTGTAGTAAGTTTATTTGCAAGTGTGGTGGTGACCTGACACCTCTAATTGACTATATTGGCAGGTCTAACCAATCGTGCCATGTCTACCCAATCGTTTGAAAAAAAGTACTCCTACTCCCGTTTTCCCTGACAACGAAAGATAGTATTTATAGCCCGACTAATCGTGTTTAGCCTTACATTTATTTTCCGCCAATCAAATAGGAGGTAACATGTCAGCCTATTTCCCGTACAATGGTGTGTTGAAAATCTGCCACTGAGCGATTCTGATTTGGGTGTTGTCTGACATCCCTCACTATTTCGTTTGGCTATAATTTGGTAATTCCTAGACTATTTGCGTAACGTTTAACATATTTTTTGTCAGCAAGTCCTAAGGAACCCAAATATACAAATTTAAAGGAGCTAAGTGGCTGCGTTCAAAATATGCACTTTCTTCTACCTCCTGTTTACTTCGAAAACGATGTGGTGTCTGGGTACTGTAATGTTTTCAAACGTAAACCAGTATAATGTCATATTTCCTAATAAGCGTTTTTCAGGATTTTAAAACCTAACTCTGGTATGGGTAGTGTTTTTATCACTGTCGATTTGAAAAAAGCTAGTGCATGTGGCCTTACACGCGTGATGGCAGCAATTGTGTATCGCGCGACGCGTGTTTAGTGTTGCATGTGTTCCTCCGATCAGCCCTCCCTTCTTTCTATCCTAAGTCCATCTGTCCATTCGTTTATGGTAACGTAGTGTAATTAATGCTAGTATTAATTTAGGTCATTAATCAGCTTGCGTATCTCAAGGTTTTTCTTAGAAAGGCAGTACACGTTTTATTGAAGCAAGCGTGTAATGATGCAGTAGGCTTTTACTATCAACGTGAAACGTTACAATTTGCAGACGAAGTAGAAAACAAGGGGATTTCGAGTACAGTCATTGTGACAGCACTGTTCTTTACCATTCTTCTTTCCTTTTATTGGAGTTATTTGTTAGGCTTTACATTTACGTTTTAATTTATATATGGGGATTAGAATATTTCACGATAGCTGTCAATCCCGTTTCTCTCAATCTACCTAACAACATGGAGAGTGCTACTATGTATTCCTCGAATGTAGTGGTAGCAATCAGAATATCATCCATGAAGTTGGTGATATGAGGATTTTGTAATGGTTCCAACAATTTCCTCATCATTCTGGTGAAGATACTTGGAGCATTCTTTAAACCAAATGGGGGTACATTGAACTCGTAATGTCCATCCGGTGTACTAAAGGCCAACAGTTTCCTAACTTCTGGTTTCACTGATATTTGGTAGTATCCCTTGCTTAGATCTACTTTTGAAAAATACCGAGCCTTACTCAAGGTAGCAAACAACTGATTGGTGTCAGGTAATGGGTCTACCTGAGATTCAGTGATAGCATTTAGTTTCCTATAATCAATGCATAACCTGTGTTCACCACTAGGCTTCCTTAATAGCACCACACTTGAGCTGTAGGGAGATTCAGACTTTGAAATAATTTTCTCTTTTAAGAGATAGTCAATCTCATCCTTGAGTGCTTGCTATTGTTCAGTCCATTTCCGCAACAATGCATCCAGTGGACCGTGTATGGGGACGGCGAAACAACAACATTGCCGGACCCACACCTATTTCTATTGTAAGGGGCAGTATACTGAAGTGGGGTATGTATCCATCCATTGTTTGGTACAGCCCTGGTTCCTACCTCCTATGATTCTGGTTGGTTTCTGCAGCTTTTTTAATACTCGTTGCTGACTAACCAAATTTTCCAGGCCATGGTGTTCCGAACAATATTTAGTCGGGGTGGGATGTCTTTCGTCCCCTCTCTGTACAATATGGAGAGTTGCCATGGTTACTGGTGTAACAGTAGACTTGTTGTGATCGTGTTTTCTCCCGATCACTGCATCTACCTGTTGTTTTCTCTTGTGAGTTTTCTTAATGGGCCTACATCCGCAACCATGCTTCCCTAGGTCCTGTAACTGGTCTACACTTCTGATTGAGTTTACCTGGTTACATTCTGAACAGGATTTCATATACCAACTTATGTCTTCAATTATTCCTGGCCAGTAATATCGCATTGCTATCTTTTGACAAGTGGCCCCTTTTCCTCTGTGACCACTGCCTGATGTAGCATGCTCTTGCTCCATAATTTCCTCCCTGTAGAATTGTGGCACTACCAGCTGTCCATGCCCTTTAGGTCCTTTTCCAACTTGTCTGTAGAGTAGGCCATTTTCCATGTAGAAGTCTCCTTTCTCTGGAGGGTTATGGGCCTTTGGCAATTTGCCAAAACAAGGCTTCAATGTGCTGTCTGATGTTTGAGCCTTTTTCATCTTTATAGGATGAATGTTTATTAGATTTCCCTCCTCCTTTTTGGTGTTCGACCTGGTATGGTTTGCTGCCATGAGAACAGGTTTTATTGGGTCACCCAAAAAGACATATTTACTTCCTATTACCAGCGGGTATATAGGATCATCACTCACTGCTGCTCTTATCACTCCTTCCCCATAGCGAGTTCTCACGTTGATCCTTGCTATGGGAAGTGTCATGGTGACGGTTCCCTGCATGGCCCCTTGTATGTCCACTGTTTCTGTGGTAAGTTGATCAGGGTGCACTAGGGTTGCACTCACGACTGAGTCGAATTCCAATCCAGAATCATATAAGCACTGAATTTTAGTGCCATTACATGTCACTTCCTCACAGACAGGGGGATGATGGAGGTTATTGTGACTAACTGCCAGTTCCTTCCTTCCCTTGTTCCCTGTTGTAAGACATGCAGCATGATAAGGAGGGTTTTTCCATCTGCATTCTGCAGTATTGTGGTTACTCATTTGGCAAGATTTACACCACTGTCCTTCCTTTCTTGAAGGTCTATTATCTGATCCTAGAGGGTTTTTGTCTTTATAATCAGTTCTGTGTTTGTTCTTGTTGGAATTGTCCCCGTGTTCGTAGTTGGTAAAGTTTTGTGAAGGTTTGAGTTCTCACCCTGCTATTCTTATTTCCTGATACTTCTGACTGAGCTGCTTGATATCTCTCAGCCATGGTTAAAATATCTTCCAATCTCTCTGCTCCTTGCTCCATAAGAAATTTTCTCATTTCCTGAGGCATGGAATCTCTCAGTTGTTCCATCATGACCATTTCTTTTATATCTTGACATTTTCCTAAGCTAATCCATTTTGTCAGATAAGTTTCCAATCTGGCAGAAAACTGGTGATAGTTTTCTCCTGGAAGTAGCTTAGCAGTTCGGAATCTCTTTCTATAAGATTCAGAATTCTTTTCGTACCTGACCAATAAAGCTTGTTTTAAGATTTCATAATCTTCCTGGTCTTCTTTTGAGAGTTTTAAATAAACATCGTATGAAACTCCCTCAACCCCTGAGATAGTTTAAGGCTCCATTTTTCCTTTTCCAATCCATAGGTAGAGGCCAATCTCTCATATCTATCCAGGTACGACTCAATGGCGTCCTCCTTCCCAATAAATGGATCCAGGTGGAAATTCATGACTCCATTTGTGGTGCTATGGTTGGAGCTACTCTCCGAGTGAGGTGAGCTAGCACCATGATTGCTAGCTGCTCCCTGGAGTTCAAGTTCCTTTAAACTTAACTCATGAGCTCTTTGTAACCTTCTTTCTTCAGCTTCCAACATTTGTCTCTTTTCTTCTCTTTCCAGTCTTTTGACTTCTCTTTCTGCCTCTAATTTCTTAGCTTCAGCCTCAACTTCCATTCTTTTAGTCTCTCTATCTAAATATTTATCCACTTCAGTTGTGATATGTCGAATTAGAGCATCTCCTGTCATACCCAAGTCTTTTCCTTCCTGCATAATCGCAGCTCTAAACTTCACCAATTCAGCCATGATGCTTACCAGAGGGTATATAATTTTATCTTCACTAACCAACTAACTTAATTAAAATCAATTAATTACTTTGAACAAGACAAATCCTTAAAACCTTGTGAGCGTTTCCTATTTACTTCGTACTCAATGGTACTACTATTACGAAAAAATTTCTAAGTTTTAGAATTTTCTCAAAAAAATGTATTTTTACTAACTATTTGTGGCTCAAGATAGAAGAATACATAGATAGTGGCTCAGGATACAAAATAATATCCCGGACGAGCCCCCAATGTAGCGAAAGGTTTTCCTAATATGATAATAGTGGTAGATCAGAAGTAGAATCTCTCTCCAGAAGTATGAAGTTCCAGTGCCTGAGAAGTACACTGGTATCACAAGTGAGTTACAGCTGTGAATACTCTGAGCTGGACAATAGATTTAGGCTTCAGAAGTATAAGTTGCTACTTTCGGTATAGTAACCCTATGTGATAATATAATTAAATTTGAAAAGTTAACTCAAAATTTAACAGTTAAAAATTTAACAAGTCAAATGAGTACAATTTCATAATTTATTATGTACATCTATATATTCTTGAAATGAGAAATGGGTGTTGGAAGATGGTAAAATGAATGATTATTTATAGTTACAAATTATAATAAGTAATAGAAAAAGTCTTGGATTTATCTTCCACTGAAATTACAACAAAAGGATTGTCACATTATCTCTTGCCATCTAGTTGTCATCATTAGACAGTCGTTTTAGAAACTGCTCACAGTGTTTGTTGGATGGATACACATATAACTCATCTTATGTTATTAGCCACGTCTGCTCGAGGTTCCTGAGACACACTTGAATACGGAAGACTTTCCTTCAGCCCGCCCTATAACTACGGATGGACTAAGGTGTTGAAGATTGGTTGACCTCTAGGCTTCAGTTAGCTGGATCAACGATCCTCAAGTCTTTAGTTTCTCGATCAGGAATGATCATAAACATTGATCATAAAACCCTCTTAGGATTTATAAGCTCACGGTGAGACTGTTTTGGTTGAAGTTAATCTGCCCTGCATGCAGCGTGAAAAAATAACTTTTCTTGCAGATACTGTCTTCCAGTTTCTCACTCTGGCTTTTGGATTTGGTGTGTGTGATTTCCAATGCGCCGCTCTGTCCTTATATTTCAGTCTCTCGCCCGTACGAGAAAGCACCTCTAAAAATCCCAAAAGATTTTCGTTTAATCTCTCGGTTTGAGGCGATCTGTGCTTTTCCTGTACTTGTTTTTTTCTTCTGTTCACTACACACTTATATCCTTCCTTCCTTCCTAGGTATCATTTCCTTTTCCCCATATGAGGCTTCCATTCTATCCAATTTATATTTAAATCCGTTTAGGCATGTAGTTATAATAAATGTTTAAAGATTATTAGCTAACTTTTAGCAGATGTGATGAAGGTGAAAAATATTAATTATCTTTAAAACTATTTATATTTGAATAATATCCTTTTGGATATAATTCCTAGTCTATCTCCTTTGTTGAATTATTTTTATTTAATTGTAGTCCAACCAGGCGTTCTCTTGTAGTTAATAATTTAATGTCCAGTAAATGCAAACTTTTAAAGTCCGCCATACATTCCTATATAGCTATTTCCTCATTCTTCAGTAATATTGTCTGGCTTTAACCGTAATTCACATTTCCCGTCTTCAAACTTCAAAGAAAGACCGCTGAGCCGACCTTGCGCTGTGTGTGTGTGGGTGTCGCGCTACACATTTTTTCCACAACAAAGCAAGAGGAACCAAATTTCGCTACAAGGATAATCATGCAGATAATTTCAAAAGCAGTTGACCATAAACTGAGGAAAGAGCAAGCAGGTTTTAGAAAGAACAGAAGATGTGCAGATCATATATTCACCCTCAGGAACATTATAGATGTCACAGTAGAGATATTCGCCGAAATATATTTAGTTGGTTACGCTGTAGAGTGGCAACAGCGTAGAATAGAAAACCCGTTTGGCGAGTCGGGCCAGAACGGAAGAGGATGTAGATTTTTGGCACGATTGAGTCTAAGAGATGTCAGCGGTCCTGTACGGACGCTTGTTCCCTTTGTCAGAGATTTTGCTGGGATTACATGAGTGCCATTCTTGTTCATTGCTTGCCGATTGTTTCAGGTGTTCAGGATTATTGTTAGATTACTAGAAGGGTGATGTGATTTTTGGTGGTTCTTTCCTGGATATTATTTACGGTAGAATCTTGCAATTATGTATTGCTGTGCTTCAGTATTGGACTTCGCCTGTGAGCGATAGTCATTGTGTAGTCGCTGGTTAGATTATGTCGGTGACTGTTTTGCTATTATGCTGAGCTGGTGATGTTGGCAAGTAGTTTGGCATTTCATTACATTGTGTATTGCATTTCATGTGTATTGCTAACTGTGTGTGGCTTTTGTGTGTGCACCTTATTCATTAAAGGGATCATACCTACTTTAGGTGTTTTTTGCATTACTCATGTCAGCTACTGTGTACTGTGGTCGTACCTTTGAGACAGCGAGCTAAGAGTTTAGTGTGAGTGTGCCTTAAACCCATAGTACCAGTAGAGAGTTTGTTCACACAGCACAAGTAGCCTGGTGTGCTCTGTGTAGCCTTATATATACGAGTATATCATATTCCGACATCTGGGTAACTCGTCGTGTTTAGGCGTGGAGCCTGTATGATTTAATAGTTTATTCTCCAGCTAGCTGGCAGTATTGTTTCATTTTATTTGATAGTACTGCCTTAGAGCCTGCATTGGTGTTGATCAGGCCATTATGGTGCACACAGTATTCTAGAAGGTGGTAGGCCAGTGAAAGGTTAGTGTGTGTGTCGGTCTGTTAGTGTCTTGTTTGCGGTCGTGTGACCTGACCTCGTTTACGGGCTCTGACCTATTTTCAGCGTCCAGTAATGGCTACGTGTCAGTTGATTTTTGCAGTCTATTGTCGATGAAATATTGTACTGTTCAGTTCCAAGTTCTTTGTTATGGTATCTTGGCAGGTCTAAGTACGAGTGTCAAAGTATTAGACTAGTGGTACAGGGTGCGTCAGACGGATCAGTTTGACACATCTCTGAGTCATTTTGGTGGTTGACGACAGTGATCCAGGTGGAGCAGCGGAGCTTGGGGTGTGGGTACCATTTAGCTAGTTTGGCCCAGATGGCATATGGAGATGTCAGATGGGAGATAGCTTGGTCAACCTCAGTATAGAGTGGTAGGAGATGATTGTTAGGATTGTATAGTTGATAGGAGGTTGTTTAGTGTGGTTGGTATCCATGGTCATCGTGTGGGACTGCTGCTCTTGTTTCTGCTACTAAGATGTGCCCACCCAGGGGTGAAAGTCTCTGATGTGACCTTCCTAAGCCGACGCCAGTGACGTTGCCCGACAATGCAGAAGTGCCTGACCAGGGGCGAATTCTTTTGTGTTTTGTGCCCTGCCGACCTACCGGGCGGGTCCAGTAGATGTTACTGTGTAAGCTGCTGTGATCCAGGAAGTGTGGATACTATGTGATTAACTTTTGCTATTACACATATATAGAACAGTGCCAAGGAACTTACTCATGTTTCTTTTCGACGTATAGACGGTTGATAGTAGCTGTGCAGCTGATCTTTACAGAAGTAGACTTTGCAGTGTGTATTATGAACAGTGCTGTGTGAGCACCATAGATAACAGTATATTCATCGAGGAAAGTATTTGACACTCAGACTTGCATAGTAAACTGTTTCCTGGACTGAGTTTCTTGTGGATTTTACGTTGTCCAGTGTGGAGTTTCGTTTGGTCTGTGATCATCATTCATCGTCAGTGCTGAGGATTCTCCATACTCAAGCGCCGTTGGAGCTTCAGATAAGTTATTGTTTGTTTGCTTTTGTATAATATATTATATTGATATTTTCTTGTTTTTTTTCTTCTGTGAATTTAATTTTCTTGTCTTACCTTCTATCTGTTATTAGTATCATTTAGCTTAATCTGTATTCTAATAGTGCTGCTTCTTTACTTACTTCCTGGCTTGTTATTGTTTTCTTTCCTTTTGTATTGTCTTTTCCTTATTGTAAGAGTAGGACTTAGTCTGTATGTAGGTATGTTAATTGTTAGTTAAAGCTGATCTTGCTGTTTTTTCTTTGTAGTCAGGAAATAGTTACATTGTATATTTTGGATACATTATAATATAATTTTACTGATACTTTACTTAGTTTTCTTTCACTGAAGTGAAGATAGTGCTTGGTGGAAGAGATTGCTTCCAGCACTTCATTGTTGAGTGTGGTTTTCGTGGAGTCTTTGGTGTTATAGTGTGTTGGTGTGTTCAAGGGAGGAAGGGTGGTGAGCCTAATCCATTCTTGGCCTTTCGTGGGAAAAGATTGGATTAGACCGATTCTTTTAGGGTGTGGCGGTGTTTGTTTTGTGGTGGAGTCTGGCAGAGGGGATTTCCTGCGTCTGCCCTGCTTAACATTCCAAGCCCTGTTGGTATTAGCTGTGTTTGTGGTGTGTGTATTTATAGTTTCGTGTACAGTTAGTAATTCTCGTGTTCTGTTTAAGTGGTGTTTTCTCTTGTCCCATCTTACTATCTTGTAAATACATTTACAGGTATCCCTTGTTTTCATTCGTGCTCAGTCATGCATTGTAGATATTAATCTACCTCTTCTCTTTGTGTTCTATCATCTATTTCCTCGTGACTGGAATTTTGTTTTCATAATGTGATGTATGTGTTTCTTTCATCTGTGTTGTGCTCATTTTGCTATGGGTAGTACTTGCATAACAGAGATTATAGAGTTTAGTAATAAGTGAAGTGTTATTTGAAGTTAGCACCAGTGTGGGTGCCAGTAACGGATTTTGAAGTAATACCTATTTTGAATGGAGTTTATATAGTGGTGTCAAGGTATCAGGAAGTTGTTATTATACAACTATCGACTATTGTAAGTTTGATTGAGGATATAATAGAGAATAAGTGGTCAGGAAGACCAAATTTTCACAAGGGGTGACACCATAGCCAAGGGACTAAGTGAGACTTTATTGATACTATAAGGTAAAGGTGAATTATATTTATACAATAAACTACGTGGTGATATTTACTTTCATGCATTTATATATATATATATATATATATATATATATATATATATATATATATATATATATATATATATATATATATATATATATATATATATATATGTGTAGAGTGAAGAAGTGATATCATTATTTACTACTGTTATTACTGAATATTATTGTAAACAGAAATTTATCTGCTTAATAAGCGGAATATATACGGTTGAGTACTTACATTGTAAAGATTTATAGCAGGAGATAAGAGTGAGTACTCTGAGTTTACATCATGGACATTGATAGTTTCATACGAATGGGCAAGGAAGCCGGGTACACAGGTAAAGAATTAATGCATTATGCCAAGACTGAATTTTACTCAGTTGAAAACCAAAAAGCTTTACAGGAGAAGGAAGAAAAAGAAAAGAAAGAGAAGGAAGCAAAAGAGGAAAAAGAAAGAATTGAGAAACAGAATGCTCTAAGAGATGCTCGAGCTGAAGAGCTAGAGATAAAAAGAAAAGAATTTGAATTACAAGAAAGGAAGATGAAAGAAGATAAAAAATTGCAAGAAAGGAAGATGAAAGAAGATAAAGAATTGCAAGAAAAGAAGATGAAAGAAGAAAACGAGTGGAAACAGAAAGAGTTCGAATTGCAAGAAAAGAGGATGAGAGAAGATAAAAATTGCAAGAAAAGAAGATGAGAGAAAATAGAGAATTGGAAGAAAAGAAGATATAGAAAGAGTTAGAGAAGGAGAGAATGAGAATAGCTCTGGAAGAGAAGATGATGGATAAGGAAATACAATTGAAGAAGTTGAAAGTGGGTGCCGCCCATGGCGACCGTTGCCTCAATTGGCTGTGTGTGGTGTACCCGGAAACGGGGCCTCCCAGTACTGAGGCAAAGTTAAGTCCCCGATGTCACTTATCGGTGCAGAATTGAGAGAGATGGCTGAGCATCACAATCCCTCCTGTGTTGCAGCATGATGAGAACCCAGCATTGCACACTGAGCTTGGGGGGATCACTTGGGCACCAGACTTAATACTGGCTCTTGACTGGATGGCCGCATGCAGGAGATTTCTACAATGGAGGGTTGGCAGGTGGTGGGTATCGGGAAGTGGCTCTGTGCAGGACGTGAGGATTCCTTGGGAGAGCCCCGAACCAGAGCACAGCATTGTGCAAGCTCTGCATAGTTGGAGAGCCCCCTGGATGACGGGGAATGCACAGTGTGCTACCCCACCTATCCCCAACTGCTAACTTAGAACCAGAAGTGGGGTCCTCTGTATGCGTGCCAGGCCAGGATAAAATGCCTGGGAAAGAGACTGGAGCTCAGAACTCCCTAACTCAAAGTTGCAGGATGGCAGAAAAGCCACGGGAAAGACAGGGCTATTTTGAAGATAACGCAACCATATTTTCACCATACGAGCTCGGACGCCGCCTCGGTAAACAAGGTCCGCGCAGAGCAGTGACACCCCCAGGCTGCTTGCGAATAGTCTACTACTGGGAACATAAACAGATTAGGGATGAGCCCACTCTCCCGTTGAACAGGTGCTAAAGTCGTAGATACTGGGCCAGAAGGCGCACCGGAAACCACAGTATCATGCAACTCGCTTTTTTTTTTTTCTATGGAGAGTACACCGTCAAATAAATCTCGTTCTGGTGCTCGCCCTGTGGAGCTCCACCAGGCAGGTGCAGTGCCGGGCTCTGAGCCTCGACAGAGCCCACCCTCAGCTACTGG
The DNA here is from genome assembly GCA_024509875.1 of Oreohelix idahoensis. Taxonomy (NCBI): domain Eukaryota; kingdom Metazoa; phylum Mollusca; class Gastropoda; order Stylommatophora; family Oreohelicidae; genus Oreohelix; species Oreohelix idahoensis. Next base: position 118,244 of record JAMPIV010010794.1, on the reverse strand, counting down.
AGGACCCTCTAGACCGTCTTGTGGAGTCAACAGACGGCGGAGGAGAACTACTGACCAAAACAAAACAGAAAAAGAGAAACCCAGAGTGCCACTTGTCATGATGCACTGGAATGCAGAGGGAGTGAACAGCAAGCAGGCTGGATACAGCAAAAAGACAGAGCTGGAAAACATCTTGTATGAGAAGCAAGTCAGTGTTTGCTGTATCCAAGAGACTCACTTGAAAGCAGATCAAACCTTTAAAATAAGGGGATATCAATGCTTCAGATCCGACAGACAAGATAGACGAAAAGGAGGAGTACTTACTCTTGTAAGGAATAACATTCCTGCACACGAAAGGAAAACCTTCATGGATGGAGCAGAATATCAGCTGCTGCAGATAAAGGTAGACAAGATGGAAATAGAACTCCTGAACTATTACTGTCCGAACAACAAACCCCTGAGTCTCAGCTCTATACAGGTACCAGCCACCAACTTTATAGCAGTTGGAGACTTTAATAGCCACTCCCAGAGCTGGGGCTATAACCATCTGGATCACAGAGGTGAAGAGGTTGAAACTTGGCAAGATGATCACTCCCTAATCCTAGTCAATAATGCCACAGATACTCCTACCTTCTACTCCAGAGGATGGCACACAACCTCAACACCAGATCTTGCCTTCTCCACACCAGATATAGCTGGATCTATTAGTAGAGAAGTAGGAGACCAACTAGGGGAAGCGACCATCGCCCAATCTTTCTTACTGTCCAGAGTGCAACTCTCAGTACAGGCCCAGCCATTACAAGATGGAACTACAAAAAAGCCAACTGGGGTTTATTCAGGCATCAGGTGAACACGCTGCTGTCTACCCTCAAGGTACAGAACAGAGACATTAATGAAGTGGTAAAAGACTTCAACAGATGCATACTACAAGCTGCAAAAGAAACCATTCCCAAAGGATGCCGGCGTAACTACATACCATACTGGTCCAGCACACTCCAAGAACGTCAGGAAGCTATGGACAAGGCTAGAAAGGACGCAGAGTCTCAGCCTTCACTTGAAACTCACAACAAATGGAAAAAGGCTGTAGCAGAGTTTCAGAGAACAAAGCTAGAAGAAAAGCGGAAAAGCTGGAGAACTAAAACGGCATCGCTGAACCTTGAGAAAGACGGCAGGAAACTTTGGAGATTAGTCAAGTCTCTAAATGAAGAGCATTCCTCACCAAGGCAGACTATCACATTGGATGAAGGTGGCAAACTTTTCAGAGGAAAACAAGCTGCAGACTTGTTTGCTAGAAGATACAGTTCAGAAAGCAACTTACCCATTAACATAGACCATCAGAGAGAGATAAGAAAAGAAATACTGGCAACCATGGGACAGACAGATACTCCTGCCCCAATGAGGGAACCCATCACACTAGGAGAACTACAGAAGGCTATTTCCAAGCTTAAGTTTCAAAGTCACCCGGCCCAGACAAAATCAGCAACGAAATGCTAGTAAATCTGAGCTCAGCAGCAAAGACAAAACTGCTTGAGATATTCAACCACAGCTGGTTGAAAGGAACGGTACCCCAAGTATGGAGAGAAGCCATCACAATACCCATACTAAAGAAAGGGAAATGTAAGACCGAGGCTGCAAGTTACCGGCCAATCAGTCTCACAAGCTGTGTTGGGAAGACTATGGAGCGAATAGTCAACCACAGATTGAAATGGTATTTAGAGTCTGAGCAGATCCTGGTGCCGGAACAAGCTGGATTTAGAGAATGCTACAGTATAGAAGACCAAGTTACTTACTTGTCTCAAGCAATAGAAGATGCCTTCCAGGAGAAGAAAAAGGTCCTAACGATCTGGGTCGACTTCAAGCAGGCCTTTGACAAGGTGTGGAAAGATGGCCTCATTGCAAAACTTAGGAGAAGTGGAATCCAAGGCAACATGATGAAATGGATCCAGTCATACTTGCATAACAGGAGAACTAGAGTCACTCTTGACGGTCTGCAGAGCAGAAAAGTGTTGCTCCATCAGGGGGTACCTCAAGGAGGAGTAATTTCCCCAACACTCTTCCTTGTTTACATCAATGACCTGGTGAAAGATCTCCCTGCAGGAGTTAAAGCTGCCTTATATGCAGATGACCTAGTACTCTGGTGCGCTGATGAAAATGTCACCACAGCAAATTATAGAAATGCAGCGGGCAGCAGACATGCTAGTGTCATGGGCAGAGAAATGGCTTATCACAATAAACACAGACAAAACCTCCACAACACTGTTCTCCCTCGCCCCCAAGGACAAATCAGCTAACATACACCTAGGGACAACCGTGATCAAGGAAGAAAGCTACCCCACCTATCTTGGGGTGACATTTGACCAAAGGCTTACATGGAATAAGCATATTGAAAATGCAGAAGGAAAGGCCCGAAGACGACTAGGCATACTCAGAAAATTAGCAGGTACCAACTGGGGAGCAAATGAACGAAATCTAAAGAAGATTTATAATGGAGTAATAAGACCACACTTAGAGTTTAGCTCAGCAGCATGGTCATCAGCTGCTAACTCACATCTGCAGTCTTTGGACAAGGTGCAAAATCAAGCTCTCAGGCTCATTACAGGAGCCATGAAAACTACACCAATAACAGAGATGCAGAAAGTTGCTGGATTACAGACATTGTCCCATAGAAGAGACACAAAAACCATGATCCAGATGGAAAAGTACAACAGTATGCCAATGCACCCAATGAAGGCAAGACTAGATGATCTGGCATTGGGACGTCTAAAGCGTAGCAGCTTTGTGCATCGGGGGAAAAGACTTATAAGACAGCATCAAGAAGACCTATCCATGAAGACAACACCACTGAAGCCCACCCTATACCCTGTACCATGGGAGCAGGCCAGCAGTGCCCTCCAAATTAATACAACAGTCAGTGGTCTCACAAGTGGATGTGAGTATAATGATCTGCAAAAACGAACTGCTACATTGAGTATGATCCAAGAAAGCTATCCCGATCAATCATGGATACATGCCTATACAGATGGATCAGCAACTAATGCTGTTAGGAATGGAGGTGCCGGTATCTTTATCTCATATCCTGACAACCACTATGAGACTAGGCACATTCCCACTGGTAAATTCTGTTCCAACTATACAGCTGAGGTTCAAGCTCTAGAGCAAGCTGCAAATATGATTTATAACACCAACTCTGACTGCCACCAGGTAGTCATCCTCACAGATGCACTGTCTGTCCTGCAAGCTCTCAAGGGTGGTAAACTCCCGCATCTGAGAAATGAACTAAACAAGGTAGCTGCCAAAAAGAGAACCATACTTCAGTGGGTACCATCTCATTGTGGTGTACCCGGAAATGAAAAGGCAGATAAACTTGCAAAAAAGGGAGGAGAATGTGAACAAGAAGATAATGAAGTCACATACTTTGAGAAAAAGAGAGCTATCCAGACTATCAGAAGAGAACAGAACCAACCCAAAGACGACTATCACACTCTCGACCGGCAGGGACAGACAACTATTTTTCGACTCAGGACAGGGCATAACAAACTGAATAAACACATGCACAAGCTACGATTGTCTGCTTCACCACTGTGCACATGTGGATTAAACGAACAAACTGCTGAGCATGTTCTACAGGACTGTCCTCTGTATGACCAGTTAAGAAAGATATACTGGCCCAATGACTCAACACTAAACTCAAAGCTATATGGAGTTAAAGAGGAACTTCAAACAACAGTCGAATTCATCATGAGAACTCGTCTGACGGTGTAATCATCAAAGATGCGATCGCAAGAAGAAGAAGAAGAAAGTGGGTGCGAGTGGTCAGAACTAGACTTCTGGTGGGGCTCATCATCCTTTTAGGCTGCGTCTACCAAATTTCAATGATAAAAGTGATAGTTTAGATTTCTTCCTTGAAAGATTTGAGGACGAATGTGTGGCCTATACAGCTGATAGGGATCAGTGGCCATCTCTTTTATCGACATTACCAGTGGGGCCCGCGATGGAGACTTTTTATAGCCTCCCTTTAGAGGAAAGGGCCGATTATGATAAAGTGAAGAAGAGATTGCTCCAGAAGTTCCGTCTGACTGCTGACGGCTACCGGACGCGTTTTAAAAATGCGATGCCTAGTGCAGACCAAGACTTCAAGGATTTTATCTTGAAAATCAAACTTCTGCTGAATAGATGGATTGATATGGAGGGGATAACAAAGGACTTTAATGGCTTGCTAGATTTGGTGCTACGGGACAAAGTTTTGTCCTCGTGTTCCAGTGAGTTGGTGGCATTTTTTCAGGAACGCCAACCAAAGGACATCGAGTCTATGGCCCAATTGGGGCACCATTATGTCCTGGCCCATCCGGGCAAACCTATTCAGAAGTCGGGTCTGTCAGATGCGTTAGTTGCCGGGGTCGGCAAAGTGCAGTGCCAACCATGGCAACGCCGAGTAGGTAGTGCCGACAGGTCCATGAGGTCAAGATTTGATAGGTCACCCTGCCCATATTAATCAGGTAGAGACAGTTACAGAAAATTTACACCACAGCGACATTATCAGCCCAGATGGTATAGTAGACAATCCGGTAGCGATAGTGATGGGGAGAATTTCCAAAGACGGAAACAGATTCGTTTCCAAGACTCGCAAGATAAGGGCAAATCATTTTATAAAGGAAAAAGGTTCAAACATAGAAGCGGATCATCAGATGGTCGAAGTTCGGACTCCGATACGCGTTCCTCACCAAACCATAGTCCGAATAAGGAGAATAAAGAGATTATTTGCCAATTATGTGGGGCCAAAGGTCATATAGCCAGGTGGTGTAAGGCTGAGTCGGAGAAGGCTAATGTGGCATGTGTGCTAGACACTATTAATAATGAAGACTGTGAAGGGTGCAGACATTTGTTTGTACCAGATGGGAAACCAGTGTTGATTTACGGGCACACTTTGCCCTGTCTGTCTTCCCTGGATGAAGGTGGAAAACTCGAGCTTTGTACAGGGTCGGTGCAGGTGTCCGTGCTTAGGGACATGGGGTGTACCACCATAGGGGTACGTCGCTCCTGCATCAAGGAGTCATGCCTGACAGGTAAGACAGTGAGGTGCATCACCTTTGGGGGTAATGTAGAATACTACCCCATAGCCATTGTGGACATAGACATCCCCTTCTTGGCAGGAAGGGTGCATGCGTGTGTCCTTAACAAACCAGTGGCAGACCTAATCATCGGTAACGTGCAAGGGGTTCGAAATTGTACACCGGCAGAGATCTACGAATGGGAGAATAATAGGACTGTAGTAGCTAATGCAGTGCTAACTAGGGCGCAGGTAAGATTGCAGGAAGAGTGTGATAATCCCGATGATTCTCATGTCCCATCGACACTTGATGATGTTTTAAGCATGCGAGACGTTTCGGTCGGTGATTTCGCAGAAAGGCAGAAAACAAACAGGACGCTATTGAGACTGTCAGAGTTAGCGAAAACAAGAGAAGCAAAACAGACCAAAACATCATGGTACTGGTTTGAGTATAAGGACCAGATCTTGACTCGGTGCTTTGAGAGACAACAGCAACTCATACATCAGGTGGTGGTGCCAAGCCAGTGGAGATCAAAGGTGCTGGAGTTGGCACATGACTCTCATTTTGCTGGTCACATGGGAGTGGCTAGGACTCAATACAGAGTTCTCTCCCAATTTTATTGGCCAGCATTGAATAAAGACATCAAGGCATACTGTAAGTCTTGTGTTGTTTGTCAACAGATGTCTCACAAGGGCCGGTCGCCAAAGGCCCCGGTTCAGACAGTAGACTTGGCACTGTGCCCATTTCAGAAGGTCGCGATTGATATAGGCCTGTTGTCCGTGACGTCCGACAGAGGATTTCGTTTCATCCTAACCATGGTGGACTTGTGTACTAGGTGGCCAGAGGCAGTGCCTATGCGATCTATTACCTCACAGGCAGTAGCGGAAGCACTTCAGCTGTTATACAGCCATTTCGGTTTCCCAGAGTGCATACTCTCTGATAGGGGAACTCAATTTATTTCACACAAAATGTCGGAGATAACTAGATTACTGGGGATTTCCCAGTCTTTCACCTCTCCCTACCATCTGCAGGCAAACGGGGTTTGCGAACGCGTAAATGGCGCATTAAGACATATGTTAGCTAAGGTGACTGCCGAATTCCCTCAGGATTGGGATAGATATCTTCCAGCTGTGTTGTTTGCATACAGGGAAGCCCCACACCAGAGTACGGGCTTCTCGCCATTCAAGTTGCTGTATGGTGCAAATCCCAGGGGTCCAATGCATGTACTTAAGGACTGGCTGGTAGGAAAACACGTAGATGGAGCAGTAGTGTCCGCGTATGATTATGTCGTACATCTAGGAGGATGGAGATTTTTGGCGCGATTGAGTCTAGGAGATGTCAGCGGTCTTGTACGGATGCTTGTTCCCTTTGTCAGAGATTTTGCTGGGATTACATGAGTGCCATTCTTGTTCATTGCTTGCCGATTGTTTCAGGTGTTCAGGATTATTGTTAGATTACTAGAAGGGTGATGTGATTTTTGGTGGTTCTTTCCTGGATATTATTTACGGTAGAATCTTGCAATTATGTATTGCTGTGCTTCAGTATTGGACTTCGCCTGTGAGCGATAGTCATTGTGTAGTCGCTGGTTAGATTATGTCGGTGACTGTTTTGCTATTATGCTGAGCTGGTGATGTTGACAAGTAGTTTGGCATTTCATTACATTGTGTATTGCATTTCATGTGTATTGCTAGCCGTGTGTGGCTTATTCATTAAAGGGATCATACCTGCTTTAGGTGTTTTTTGCATTACTCATGTCAGCTACTGTGTACTGTGGTCGTACCTTTGAGAAAGCGAGCTAAGAGTTTAGTGTGAGTGTGCCTTAAAATCCATAGTACCAGTAGAGAGTTTGTTCACACAGCACAAGTAGCCTGGTGTGCTTTGGGTGTGTGCTGTGTAGCCTTATATATATATATATATATATATATATATATATATATATATATATATATATATCATATTCTGACAATAGAGCAGTGCTCAGAATGGCAGAGACAGCTATACATTAACTTTGTTGATTCGACAGCATACACAGGGACAGCCTATGGAAAATACTGAGGGCTTCTGGAATTCCAAGCTGCATTGTTTCCATCATAAAAAGCCTCTATTCTAACTTTACATGCAGTGTTGGATTGAGTAATGTAACTTTCGAAGTGAAAACAGGAGTACGACAGGGATGCCCCTTATCAACAACATTATTTTTGACAGCCATAGATTGGGTGATGAGCCAGACAACAGAGGGCAGTCCAAGAGGAATTAGATGGACAACGTTTTCTACACTGGAAGACCTGGAATATGCAGATGGCATTGCACTACTCGCGCATTCACATCAACACATCCATGAAAAAACTGATAGACTGAATAAGTATGGCCAGCAGGTTGTCCTGAACATCAGTCTGAAAAAGACAGAGGTCATGACACTAAATGTGGGCAATCCTGAGCCAATAACAGACACATTTACTTACCTAGGATGCATAGTAACACCTGATGGCGGAACAAGCAAGGGCATTAACAACAGAATGAATAAAGCGAGAACAGCATTTGCTAGTCTCAACAATATTTTGAAGTCTTCCCAGTACAGCACAAACACCAAATTAAGACTGTATGAGAGCTGTGTACTTTTTGTGCTTATCTATGGTGCGGAATGCTGGAGAGTAACAGAGAAGGAAATGTTGAAACTGTCCTCCTTCCACACAATCTGCCTAAGGAAAATTCTCCGAATCTTTTGGCCAAACACCATCAGCAACCAAGAACTACTTCTTCGGAGTAACCAGGAGGACATGCACACCATCATAGCTGGCAGACGCTGAAGTTGGGTTGGCCATGTCCTCAGAAGGGACCCTGATACCATCAAAAGAACAGCTATGCTATGGACTCCCAAGGGAAAGCGAAAGAGAGGCCGACCAAAAACAACTTGGCGGAGAACTGTGGAAGCCGAGATGCAAAGAATGAACCAGAGTTGGGGCACTGTATGAAGGACGGCCGGCGACAGAGCAAAGTGGAATCAATTTGTTGCTGCCCTACAAGATGCCACCAGGCGTGATGACCACTGACTGCTTTGGCGGTTATGGATCAAAGAAGAAGAAGACATTCACATTTAAATAAAAAATTTTTATTCTATAGCTTTAAGAAGAAAAATTCTCCATTAAACAATTCATCATTAAGTTAAAATGACTGCTATTTACAGTCACGACATAGTAAATTAATTATTTAGCACTTAAAACTGCCTAATTTGAGCAGAAACAATTAAATGTGCAGTGCACTCTGGCAAAGTTAGTAATAGTCACATTTCTGATTTTGAGAAAAATCCCAAAAGTCCTCTAAATTTTTATTTGGAGGCATTCTTAGTATGATTAAATGTGCACATGAAAGCCCTGGCATATTTAGAAATGTCAGTTTGACCTTAAATGTTAACTCATTCTAACCCAGGCATTTTTTCGGTTTTACCCAGGACCCAATATGCAGACATTTTTTTTCTACAAGTGATGTTTTAAAAACTTACAGAAGACACATATATTAATTTAGTAGATATATGTATCACGCATCAAGCTTTAGGAAATTGGCTGCAGAATGTTGTGAAATACTTTGTTCTTATGTGATGTTATAATTGTTTTTTATATCTTGTGAAGTGTAGAAACAATAAAAATCAAAGTAAAAAATGAATAAAAATTATGCACATACACGTAAATATTTCAGCTGTACTTAATTCCTTGGTAGTAAAACATCAGGAAATGAAACGTTTATCCAGTTGACAACTAATTCAATAAGTCTGATAAAAAAAAGAAATGAAAATTGTAATTTATATAAATTTTTTTGTGAAGTTACATACTGCTGAACTGGAATCTCACTTACACATTCCTGTCCCATGCAAATTAATTAATTTATTACTTAAAAATATCACGTTTGTTCAGCGTCCTTATCGGAATCGAAAATAGGTTATTATCTCTACCGATATCGCTAAAATTCATTTCGAAATTATATATTGAGGTTGATTCGTTAATAGTTTACGAGTGTTGTGTATGTGACTACACTACATGTAAACAAATAACCCTATGATGTCATTAATTGATAAAAGTATGCAAAAACTAAGCACCAATATAATTATTTTGCTACCAGTTCAAAATGCGATGTCCACAGGAACTGTTTACATGATATGAACACTCTATGGCCACTTATTTTCACATTTTTTGTTCAATTTCGGAATCTTATAAAGCGGGCTTACCATGCAGCCTGCGGCAAGATCCAAAGCAACTTTAGCAACGGATATAAAGCACACAATTGTAACTTCATAAATTTTTCATTTCACTCACAAACGTTCACATACATGTGCCAGATGTAATGATATAATTTTAAACTGGCTTATCGCCAGATATTCTATAATTTTCCGCTCAAATGCGGCATATAGCACATTGGCGCGCCATACGCCCTGGGTATAACTGTGACGTGGAAATGTAAATAGTGATACCGTAATCTGACAGCCTTTGCTTTCCCATTTAATGCCTACCATTTGCTAAAGCAAAACCACGCAATTTCTGACTGTCTGACTCACATTTTAGTCCACGCCTCTTTTTGTCTACTTGACCTTACCAAACGAGCTTGCGAGCTTGTTTACAAACTCCATAAACTGTCATTTATTCAGGGGAGCGAATCACGTTTGCTTAACTGAGTTTCTCACGCGAGCTGATTTGTCAATATTACGATAACTGGCAGATAGCGCGTGCAGAACACGTGGGAGGTAGCAGCTTTGAAGTTTCTCTACGAGGGGGAGCAAATCCTGTGATGTCCATACATTTAGGGAAAGGTATCTCTTTGATCTCGTGAAACAGGGAAATTTGCAGACCGGAGCCCGCTACATAGACTAATCTCTGTTGTCATTAGCAGCGGCCGACAAAAGCGAATGAGAAACCTTGATCGGGGGAATCATGATGATTATTGCAAATGTATGATGTTATATTACTTTTATAATGATAAATGCCTTAATAATGCTTAAATTAAATGTGAGGATGAAAGGATACAGTATACATGATGAGAGAGAGAGGAAGGGCAGAATGTCAGACGGGCTGCGTGCCCAATTCTTAACCCTTTGAAAATAAAGTTCGTTCGTTCGTTCACTCGAATCAGTTTCCTGAATTTTTGCTACGCACAAGAAGTGCGAAAAGTAACAGCCTTCTTAGATCAAAATACGATGATCCTATATAAACCGTGTTTGCCTCCAACCATTATCAGTTGTCGCTCATATTTTTTGGGATAATCTAGCTCGTTATTCTAGAGCCACTGTGAAAGTGTTATTAGCATTTCGTGGAGATTGTTTAATTTCTGATCGTGGTAATAAAAATTAGCATTTACGTGATTTGATGTGTTAAGTTTACCATTATAATTCCCTGGGATTTTCTAGGTGTTAAGACTAGCGAATTAAATAATGCATAGCTATTTTTATTCCAGATGTTTCAGTCGTAATGTAAATTTAATCACCCACTATCACCCAGAAAGAGTTAGTTTAGTTGACTTATAAATACACTAGGCGAATGATAATTGACGGAATACAATTCACTTCTAATTCATTAAGTGTAATTATACAAGTGACTAGTGTAACATCATGTGGCGAAACAAATAGCTAGTAACGAAAAGCGATATTGGTTAAAGATTAAATAATAACTGACCAGACAGGATAGGCTAGACATAACGTGCACCTTTTTAATTTAATCAGGGATGACAGAGAGGATGAGAGATGTCTCATCCCCTTCCGTGTGTATATATATATGTAGATATTATTAGCAGTAAGTGTTTCATAATGTTCTTATATCCTTTAGGCAACTTGTTCAACAGCGACCAGCGTTTTTTACTTGGCCATATCTTGGGCCGTATCTCGACTTTTTTACTGAGTGAAAGTAAAGTTGTCTTCTGTTGGCTGACGCATCTCCAAGTTTCAGTTGTGAACAGGACGGGCCACAGAGATGAAACGAACATTGTAATAAGTAAAATTTTAACGGAGACTGACCAAATACCCAGATATATTTTCTTGCATTTTATCAGCCCGTTGTGGTGAAATAATAATTGTTATGATAGTTGTTTTATTCCAAGAGGATATTTATCCAGACGAATCACGCTATTTCAGAATCGGCACCTACCAGAGTTAGCCGGTAGGATCTATCTAACCAATAACATACCAACATCAGTAACAATTTTTAGCAACTAGCTGTGTCCAAATACCAGAAGTATTCGTTTTCCATTCCTTGTGGTGAACACTTATCTCGATTTTTCTAGCATTAACTAGTCAAAGTGACAATATTGATCCAGGATTACCTCACCAAACTTGGCATCCACCTTTATAAAGTTACTGTTAAGGCTGGACTGGGGCCAAGTTTGCCACTGAAACCTGACATTACCAATACTGATAACTGTATCCAGGATAATTATACATGACTGGAAATGACACCAGATTAGGTAAGGAAAGAGAGAACATGGCCACGCATGAGAGAGGGAGAGATTGAATATTTTCTTGTTAATGTATTTTGTACCAAACTATCTTATTTGTTTACTTTACGGGATAGCACGTATTAGGCATTTTGCTCACTTTACTGTCTATATACTGTAAGCTATTGCTAACCTTTTTGACCTTTGGGGTTATTAACTTGGTTGGGTTCTTATCATCTCACCGAGGGGAGGGCATAGGCATTCTGTTAATTCTCTATACGTAATTTTGATGTATTTGATATTCGATGTTGTGAAGTTTAAATGATAATAAACAACAAACTAACTTAACTTTGTGTGTCGGTCAGACCCATACCCAATAACCATAGTTTTTCATGGTTGTGTGTCTTGTAGTTACATATTTGTGTGTGTGTGTGAGTGGTTAAACGTATATGTTACATGTATGGAGAGTAGGATTGTCTTATAAGAAATTACAGTCGTAAAGATAGGCTGGACTAGAGTATCTTCTCAATCCAGAGACAGATTCTACCCTTAAACTATTCACTCGTGAAATCTATTTCTATACCTCACTTATTTACCACTATCATCTCTGCTCAGACGGGACCATAAATATCTTCTGACCTATCTTTATAAATCTACGACAATAACGAAAGGCCTATCTGGTGCGCAATACGCCCATTTTGGAAGAAAGAGTTAAGTCCAATTTTCTTTGAATCTGACATCTGTAAGACACTGGCTACACATCTTCTCATTTTAATATTTTCTTCATCACAGCAAAGATTTTTGAAAGAATTTTCTTATAATACTAAATCTTAATAGCTAAACATTCTGACATGTTACTAATTATGTGAGTTGTCATCCCAAATATGTAACTTTTGAATATTTAGAAGTTACTACTAATGTCCCTTTGTCTCTAGGACACACACTGAGGAAACCTGTTGTTAGCATTACAAGGCAGTCCTTTTTCTGGAACCCCCAGGGCAAGAGAAGCAGATGTAGACCAAGAAGCACATGGAGAAGAGAGCTGGAAACAGAGGTGAAAATGATAAGGAGAACGTGGAAAGAACTTGAGATGATGGCACGTGACAAGAGGACTTGGCATGTGTTTGTTGAAGGCTATGCTCCTTTGGGAGTGGAGGGTTATGAATGAACTAACGTCCCTAATTTCGAATAAAAAAAATTGCATTAAAATACAAGCCAAAAACATAATAACTGCTTCATTACTGGCTAAAATATAGTTTGAGTGGCACAGTTTGTATATAAAATAAGTGACACAAAGTTATCATTGTATCAAATCAAATCCACAATTTTTAAAAAAAAGTTTATTATTCTATAACTTTAACTTAAACTGTGGGGATGTATGCAATCAATCAATCAAACTCTGGTATGTCCTCATATGAAAAGCCATCATAACCCTTGTAGGCATAGTATGCAATACGGACATGATAGGCACCTGGGATAAACATTAATGCTCCAAGCAATAGTACAGGCCAAGTGCGGTCAGAATACTAGAAAGAAAAAGACAAAAAAAATTCTTACTACAGCTTCAGATTAGGAATAAAAATACTGTGTCAAACACTACCCTTTAGCTCACCAGGGAACATAGGCCTTCAACAAACACATGCCAAATCCTGTCACATGCCATCTGCTCATGTTCTTTCCATCTTTTCCTCATCATTTTCACTTCTGTATCTAGTTCTCTTCTCCATGTGTTTTTGGTCTACCTCTGTCTCTCTTTCCCTGGGGATTCTAGAACAAGGACTGCCTTGTAATGCTATCAACAGGTTTCCTCAATGTGTCCTATCCATCGCCAGCATCTTCTCATCCCTTGTTCCACTGGTTCTTGTCATCAGTTCCATATTTGTGACTGTCACACCATTTCAATCCTTCTATTCTAAGCAAGCACCCATTTATGAAAGTCTGTAGCTTTTTGGTTGTTGTTTTTGTTGTTCTCCATATTTCAGAGTCATACAACAGGACTGACTTGACATTTGAGTTAAAGATTCTTATTGTCGTGTTGGGCTTGATTTCTCTTGATCTCCATATGTTTCCCAATGCAATTAAAGCTTCTCTTGCTTTTTGTATTCTTATATTGATATCATTGTCTGTCCCTCCAACTTTGTCTATATTGCTGCCAAGATATGTGTGCGATTCTACATCTTGTAGTGGTGTTTCTTCAAGTTCAACCATGTTTTCATTTCTTACATTTATTCTCATTATCTTTGTCTTTTCCCGGTGTATTTTCAGACCCACTTGTTGTGGCCTCTCATCGAGTATTTTCATTTTGTCTTGCATCTGATTATGGTTATGGGACAGATGAGCCAAGTCATCTGCAAAATCTAGATCATTGTTGAGAACTCTGTTCCCCTAGTTGTTGAGAACATGTTTATGGACTGTTTATATGAAGCAATAAATGCTGAAGCACTTGTTGGTATTTATTAAAGAATGAATATTCTTAACTTTTTCAGGTTCTCATTTTTGTTGTCTTGATATTCTGATTCTTAACGATTTTATGATTGACCAAGTTTCTTTGTTAATAAACCAAGTGTCACTATGGGTGTCAATGCGTAACATTTTTCTGATAATCTCTGAATGTCAGTGAGGTCAAACGTTTTTCAACAACCTTGAAACATCTGTGTAAAGTAATTCAAATAATCCACGTAACTTTAAAGAATCCACCACAACTCCATCAAAGACGACTGATTATAATTTATTACATTTATATTTAAATCTATCTTTTATTCCATTTTGGCCTGACACACCATTTAATTCTTAAAATGTTCATTATTGGCCAACTCTGTAATCACACACACTGACTATTATTGAATATATATTATCTCTCTCTTTAAGAACACATTTAAATCTCTAGACACACAGGTCCGGACATATACTTATCCGTGAATATAAGTGTGATGGCCACACTCTGACAGACACATGTAAGTGGTAAATACGACGCTTATAAGGAACACATCCTTCAAGCCCGAAGGGACAGCGCAGACTGTTTTTTAGTTACTACGTTTTGCATCATCAGATGCATATGATGTATCTTAATGTGTCGCTAGTTGGGGATGCTAAATGGTGCAATCACCCTGGCCAAAACTAAAATAGCCAAGATGATTACACACCACAATGCAATCCTCAACAATCATCATGCAGTTTAGTCAGATTCCACTGGATTCCATTTCACTTGTGTGATGTTGATGTTTAAAAAAAACCTACCCACCACAAAAATATTTACAGAATGTGTGATTCCTATACACACACACTGGGATTCTCGCCAGTGCTACGGAGTTCATGCACTGTGCTGAAATTCTTCTTGTGTGATCTAAGGGAGGAGATCGGAGCACTGATGGAGTAGTCCAACCAAACCAAACCGATGTCGATGTTTTCATAACCTATCTATTGCTAGTAAGAAACGAAATGGAGACAAGAGGCATTATTGTCGCACTCCAGTTCTATTCCTAAATGGTTCTGTAAGTTGTCCTTCATGAAGAACTCTGCATGTCATGTCATCATAAGTTTTATTTTATTAAGTTAGTGATCTTCTTGGGAACTCCATAATGCCTCATCAAGTTCCAAAGTGATTCTCTGTCTACACTGTCAAATGCCTTTTCATAGTCCACAAATCCGATGTATAGTGGTGAATTCCATTCCAGACTATGTTCTAGTATTATTCTCAATGTGGCTATCTGGTCTGTACAGGGTCTGTTTTGTCAAAAACCTGCTTGTTAATGTCTCAGTTGCTTGTCTATGGACTCTTTTATCTCTGAAGGATTATTCTGTTTAATACTTTTCCTGAAAGTAACATTATTCCTCTATAAGTTGTGCAGTGTAAGCTGTTGTTGAAGTCACTCACTACACTCTTAATGCCTGTGTCATCGAGCTGTTTTATGTGGTGATACTGTACACCATAAGGACCCGGGGAAGTGTTCCTACTGGATTCTAAAGTGTGCATAACGTCTTCTTCGGTTATGAGGTCGAAATATATGTCGCATCTTGTGTCGCTTCCCAGAATACGGTCTATGATTTCTTGGCGGGCAGCTTTATCACCTTTATCTGTCTGAGTAATGCATGTCCCTTTTCAGCATCGGTTTTCAGGCATATTCCTGTCGAGCTGAGAATATTAGGAATTGGTTGACCTGTACTTTTCCTACTCATTCTGCGATGTAAGAACCAGAATTTCTGTAGTGATTTGTCAGTGCTCACCTGTGTCACAAAGACCTCCCACACTGTGTCTTTGGCTTCTCTTGCCAAGCCCTTGAAGTTAGTGATTGCTCTTTGTTTTTTCTCCTTAAAATCTTCCACCTCTTCATAATTCATCATCCTACTCTTTCGTGCTATTCACCATAACTTTGTTGCTCTTTCCTTTTCCAGCCATGCTGTCTCCACTGTCTCATTCCACCAGGGCAGTTGTGTAAAAGGTGTACGAGTTGTCTTTTGTTTCGCTGTATAGTTACCTATGACCACTTCCTAAACCCGGTAAAGACCCCAAGCTTTTCAGCAGCTACAGAATTATTACAATGCAGAATGTCTTTGGTAAACTACTAGAAAAGATAGTAGCACGAAAATAATGAATCACCTCGAAACTGCACAGATCCTACCTGATACTCTCGGCAGCTATAGGCACATGAAAGTAACGTGGGGTAACGCTGGAACTTTTGCTTATGATGTACATAAGGGATTCCAGGATAAGCGAGAAACGGTTGCAGTAGCAATTGACGTAGAGGATACTTATAACAGTGTGAACTTTGCAACATTAATAAACTGTGTAATGGCTTGCGGTGTTAACCCTTGGCTTACAAGATGGATAGCAGCTGCCTTAAATGAGAGGTCAGTGGCATTTCGCTTGGGAACATGGACATCAGATCCAATGCTTATTTGCCCTGGACTACCTCAGGGTTCTCCACTTTCACCGGTGCTGTTTAATATCTATACAGCAAAAATTGCCACCATTCAACTAACTGGGTTTGGACGAACACTGACATTTGCTGATGATATACTCATTTACAGAACTGGCTCTGACCGACAAGAAATGGTTAATAGCATAGAAGGGACACTACAGGAGGTGTCTAAATGGTGCGAGGAAACTGGCTCCAAAGTCAATCCAAACAAGGCCTGCGTGATGTGGTGCTCCTTAAACAACTCCATTGTGAAAGCAGACCTCACAGATATTACTCTCAATGGACAGAGGAAAGGCAAGAAAAACTGAAATACCTCAGAGTTACATTTGATCGCAGGCTCTCGTATAAGTACCATGTTGAGCAAATCACACAGAAATGCAGGAGAGGTCTAGCGACCCTGAAAATAATGGCTACGGCGCGTCTGGAGCAGAGATTACTATTTCTTCTTTATCAACAGTTAGTCATATCGGTCATTGAGTATGGGGTGGGAATACTCGCGCTGTCAGTTGTCAGTTACACAATGTGAACGACTAGAACGCATTCAGAATGAAGGGATGCACATAGTCTTGGGCTGTACGTGAGATACCCCCATTGTGACAATGAGGTATATGCTTGTAGTGCTGTCGATTAAATCCAGATATGCGATGGTCCAAGCAAAAGCCTATATGCGAGTAGCCACAGACAAACGGCACCCTCTGCATGGTAACATAGCTGACATTAAGGGAGCAAAAATAAAGAGAGGAATGTCATGGATGGCACAGGCAGAGACAACGATCAAACAGGTGGCCACAGTCGACAATATATTCAAGGGGGAAGAGTGGAGTATATCAGATGAGAACTGGATTAACTACCAGCAGGTCATCATCAGCCTTGGCAGAGAGTGTAGAAATTGGGGGAATGAAAAAGCAGAATTGGAAATTAATTAAATGATACATGATCATTCCGGGGATATATGATGACATTGTGTATACAGGTGGGTCTGTGATCCGAGGTGAGACATCCAGTTGGGGCTTCTCTGCTCGAGTGCAGTGCAGAATCGTCGCCGAACATAGCGGTGCTTACAAGATAACAACTTCCAGCATGAGAATGGAGGTCGAGGCTGTTACTGCAGCCTTAAGGTGGATAACTGAAACTTCATTAACAAAGGCCATCATTGTGTCAGACTCTCAGTCCATGCTTCGGAAGGTTCAAAGTGGCTGGTTGCGGCATGAATGGAAAACATTCATAGAAGCTTCCAGTCTACAAGAGCTGGTGCGGGTATACTGTCCTGGTCATGCTGGGGTATGTGGTAAGGAAAGAGCTGACAGACTAGCATCAAGAGCACCCATAGTGGGGACACTAGATATGGATAAGGGAGATATACTGAGAACAATTAATGATCGCCTGTTAGAGAATGACACTGCAATAGATGAATCATCAAGGTTTAGACTGTTGGAATTCGGCATCAAACGTAAGGCTAGTAGAGAAGGACGTATGAGAGGATGCATCCAGCGAGATACAGGAACAGTTAGGAATAGTTAGATACAGGAGACTGAGCACCTATGTGTTTGCCCGGAGTGCAATGATGTCAATTCTGTATAACAAAAACAATAAGTTGTGCACTCTTTTCTTAGGAAATTTGACCAGATAACCTTCCATCCATTTTGCTGGTATTTTTTCTCTCCCAGATTTTGCCAAGTAGTTTGTATAATATCTCTGTAGAGGTATCAATATCTGTTTTCATGGCCTCTGCTGGAATGCCATCTCGACCAGCTGCTTTTCCATCTTTCGGGCCCCAGTAACACACGGGTGAAAAATACTGTGTAGCTGTATATATTAAGTTTAATAAAAAATACTATTCAAGATTCATTTCTCACACTTCGTTACTCATATTGGTCAATGAATCAGTTTCAGAGTAGTCCTGAAAGAGCTTACAACTGATGGTAGACACAAATGCAACAATACCAAAGAAAGTTTACTAAAAAAAATATAATAAAATAATAACAAGTGAAACCAAACTTACTTGTGCAGGAATATACCCAGTAAGCAAGAGGGATCCAACGATGATTAGAATGCTGCCAGCGGCAAACAAGGCAGCAGCAAGAAGAATGGCCTTGTAAGGAATCTTTGGTGGTGGTTTCTCAAACTATGATTAAAACAACAAAACAGAAATTAGTAAAGCAATAGATATCTGAGTATGCACAGTCTACTTAAAGAAAACCTGTATGTTCATAATGATTCTTTTGTGCCAAAACAAAATGTGTACTGTTATCATCTAGGACTGTCCCCCAGTGGTAATTCTCACTGTGTTGCACCATGAATGGCTTGTATTATGTTTGTACATGGACAAACATTAGATTTAGATTGGTTGTTTGTCTCTTGCTTTTCTCTGTTTTTTACACGCTTTTATTTAACTTCACTTGTATGTCACTTTCATATCTTGCAATCGATTTTTCAATCACTTCCAGATGAGCAATAGCTCTGAAACTTGGCATAGTTGTGTATTCCCGATGACAATACAATAATCAGTCAATTATTTAATATTGTAATTACGACACTATGAGTAATTAAAGTTTTCGTGAAGAAATGTAAACAAATCAGGGGCCATAATCAAGTTAATTAAAAATTCAAGAGTACTTGGTGTGCTTTATTTTTTTCTATGCGTAAAACAGGGCAGTACTCAAACAAGTGTCTAGCTAAATCAAGGGAAACAATCCAAATTATAAAATTATGAATCAAGGTAACGTCGAGTTCGATCTCTAGATGGCCTTCAAATTGAAGAAATTGATTGCACCAAAATAACAGGCACAAAGCCATGTAATATTGACGCTCTAAAAGAAATGAATCGCTTAAGAAATTTTAGACCAGATTTACAATAAGTAAAAATATTGTTTATGTTTTAGTATGTCATAATTTTTTTAACACTAAAAAGAAAATAAAAAATATAAAAAACATATTTTAAACACACGCTTTTAATGCACTAAAAACCCAAAAATAATTGTTCACGGAGTTTATAGCTTGCAGTAAAAAAATGTAACATTAAATTGACAAAAAGCGTGGGGCGCTGATTCTGCATGAGATTAACTTCTGCTTTATACTTCATTAGACACTTACGGATAAAATATATGATAAGCGCTTAAGCGCCACTGAGGTGAACAAACACAGATAAAATGTTTGAAATAATCATTCAGTATTTGGACTGGAAAGTTGATGGTGTACCACTGAAATAAATTAAGGCACAGAATACATTAAATAAGGCAACATAAACATTAAAATATCTGACTGAAACACTTGTAAAATAAGACTTCCTCAGAGAAATGTATTGCATTTACTTGGGATAATTATAGCAAAATGTGAAGTGGACTTGGGCATAATGCAGAGTGTAACAATGTGTTTTATGTGTATTTAAAAAAGAATCCAGTTTTTTAAAAGATTTTTTATCACCTTAATATATCAATAAACCCAAAGTCAAGATGATTTGATTAACCTATTATTTGATATGTAACAAAAACGTTTTTGTCATTTACTATTTAAAATAAATATATCCTACTTTTTCGTTATAGTGTCCTCCTTTGTCTTCCTTTTCATGATAAAAATGGAATATATATAGTCCTCCTTTTTTACGTTGAGCGATAAGGTAACTCTACCTTACATTCCAAGGTATGTGAATAACGTATTATGTGTGGGAGATATATGCATAATGGCTGAAATGAAAACACTGGGACATCTGTCCAATATGAATTAAATAAGAATTCAGATATGCAATAAAAAGGGTTAGGAATAATAAAACTAACTCTAAGAACATGTGCGACTTATTTGGATGGCATCGAAATCCATGTCCCACTTTTCTTCATTTAAACCATGCATATTATATGTATGTCTTTTTTAACAATGTTGTGCTGCAAGACACAGAACCCCTATTTTAAACACCTCACAACAGAGTTGCCTTGAAGTATTTCATAATAGTCTCAAGTCGCTTAGTCTAAGTCTGAAGTCCCTAATACTAATAGTAACTTTCAAGTAAAGGCTCATTTTTTATATGAAACTGTTTATAGTTATTCTTCTTCACCTTTCAACTCCCCAAGGAGCATGGGCTTTCAACAAACGTATCCCAAGTCTTCATGTCCTGTGCCCTCAGCTCAAAGTATTTTCATGTCTTCTTCATCCCCTTAATGACTGTCTCAAGTTGTCTTCTGTGAGTGTTCTTTGGTCTTCCTCTACCTCTTTTACTCTGGGGATTAAAGAATAAGTACTGCCTGGTAATGCTATCAACAGATTTTCTCAATGTTGTGTCCTATGCATCTCCAGCGACTTCTTATCTCTTGTTCCACTGGTGCCTGTCAATCTCTTATCATCAGTTCTACATTAGTGATCGTGTCAAAGTACTTCAATCTTTCTATTCTACACAAGCATATATTTATGAAAGTCTGCTTTTTTGTTTGTTTTTGTTATTCTCCACGTTTCAGAGACATACAATATAACTCACTTGACATTTGAATTGAAAATTCAGACATTTGTGTTGGATTTGATTTCTTTTGATCTCCATATATTTCCCAATGTAATGAAAGTACCTATAGTCTTCTGTGCTCCCATCTTGATATCATCATCTGTATCTTCAACTGTGTCTACACTGCTGCCAAGGCATAATTCCACGTTCCTCATTCATAATGCACTCATTTACAGAAATTAAGTGTTAACTCGGTTCTGTTGTGTGCCTCTGGGGTGTGGAAAAAAACAAAAAAAAACAAAAAGCTGGACTTTCATGGATGGGTGCTTGTGCAGAGTAGAAGGATTAGGATAGTGTGAGAGGATCACTGGCGTAGAACTGATGAGAGGGGCCAGATAAGCACCAGTAGAATACAAGATGAGAAAAAAGACACTGGAGATGGATAGGATACATACTGATGTGACCTGCTGATAGCATTGCTGGGCAGTCCTTGTTCTGGAATCCCAGGGTAAGAGAGGTGGAGGGAGATCAAGGAACAATAAGAAGAGAAGAGCTGAAATGAAGAACAGTGGTCCATGTCTTCGTTATGGCCTAAAAAAATAAGCAGAGATGCAGTAATAAGGGGTAAGGAATCTTAAATCTAATTCTAATCTAAACCGAACCTTAATCTTAACCCTAAAGATGTGGGCAACATATCTGGATGATGCTGAACATGTCTAATTGTTTTTCATTTTAATCAAGAGGAAAACTGGAGACAGACATGGGGGGATGGAGAAGACTTGGAGGGACCTGGGGCTAATGGCATAGGACAAGAAGATTTGGCATAAGTTTCTTATGGGAGCTGAAGGGTGATGAATAAACGAGGGAGACGAAGTTGGTTCCTCAAAACTGGCAAGTCCCGAGTTAAGTCGAGTCGCCAATTTAAAACAAAAATTTTAAAAAAAAACTTGAGTCGTAGTGGTGACTAAGTCCGACTCGGTCGACAACACAGCTTCATGGTGTATCCAGCCACCGAGAAACCTTGACTTGTAAATGTAAAAACTAAACCCAGACCAAGCAAATTATATAACATCAGCAGGGCAGAGGATAATTGTAACACGCCTTACGGTGTTCGTTAATAAATGTCTAGCCTAAATACTCACGATCTTGTCCTCGCAGTTAGTAAAACTGTAACATAAATGAATGACAACGTTTGTATCACAACCTTATATCTTATTAATAATTATTCAACAACAAATTTCACCTGAATGTCGACAAATCCATCTCCTGTTACTGTTCGTGACAGCCTCTTATACTTGGTGGAGAATCTTTCTTGATCAACACTCCTACGTGGCATTCCGTTTTTTATAGTCACTTCTACAGTTTAATTTTTTATTTGTACCAGTCAGTCCAAATTCTCATTACACCATCGATCATAACCCGTAAGCAACCATATTTATTGTGAATGAAAGTGATTATAGTGTATGATTCTTGAAGACCACATTATAATATACAATCAGTAGTGTTGTTATTCAATCGTGTTAAAGTCTATTGCCAGTTAATAACAAAGCAGACAAACAGTTCCGGTAGCTAGAAATTGCACCGTCTATTTCAATCAACCCGAGGACAGAGCTGCCACATGAAGATTGTGTGGGGGAAAAAAAAGTAGACATCTTCACACACACACACACACACAAAATCCTTCTTTTATTAAAAAAAAAAAGCTCAAAAAAAAAAAAAAAAGGTAATTTCCTATCTTTCGTACCTTTTTGCTCCGCAGTGAATATGTATAGTTAGGTGTTGTTTCGTAGCGCTTAGGGTTTGGATTAGGGTTAGAATTAGGGTAGGATTAGGGTTTGTGTTAGGGTTAGTGTTAACCATAATATTAATCCTAACCGCTAGGAAACAACACCTAACTACATATATTTCACTGCGAACCAAAAAGGTACGAAAGATAGGAAATTACCAAAAAAAAAAACAAGCTATTTAGCCTAAATAGATTATTCATTTTCACATCACAAAAAAAAAAAAAAAAAAAACTACAGATCGAGGTAATCCATGACATCTCCCCTGGAACCTTCGCCATATAGTTTGTCAGAAGTATAGTGTTTTAAACATTTTTGACGATGCAATGCAGTTAACATTTATTCGAAAACAACAATTAGGATCTGATTCTTACAATAGCAGCACCAAGCAGACGCAGCTGCATTCTGTTTCTTGCTTTTATCCTAACTGATGGTACGTGAGAATATCCTCTCTACTAATAATACAGCATTTTTCGCTGGGGTTATTAGACACGTAATGGCACATTCGGCGAGATCTTTAAATGCCTTATGTTGGAGTACACACACCAGTGCAAAACAGTTCACTTTCTGTTGTTGTTGTTTTTTTTTTAAAGAAAGTGATGGGCGGAGAGAGGACACTTAACGGTTGACCGTTATTGCCACTCGTCCACCATCTTAGTCTACCCTGTTCAACCTAATAGTCGGTTATAATTAGGGTAGGCCTATGTAATGTCATTTTATTTTCAGTTTTGTATTATTTTTAGATAACTATTGTCTTTTGCAATTGATGGTTTTAATTTATATTAGTATTTGTTCTTTCTAAGTCGTGTTTGTTTTTGTTACTTCATTGTCTGTCCTTGTAATGGTTTGTTAGTTTTTGTTGATTAATTTATATTTGGCTGAATTGCTTATCTGAAGTATTATTATTATTATTACTAGTATTGTCACTGTTATTAACCTTATATCTTTTCCTTTGTTTTGTGTATATATCGTTTTAGTTTTGTTTGGGCTTCCCCTGAGGCATCTATACTTAACACCCTATTACTAGTCATGTCTATATTTTTATTTCTAAAGTACATTTTAAATTCAAGCCTCTGTTGCTCGTAATTTTTACAGTGAATCAGGTAGTGATCTATATCATTTTCTTCCTGACATTCTTGGCAGTGTGGTTCCTCTATCATAAAGTATGCTGCACCGAGACAGAGACGCCACAGCTTTTTGCTGTACCTTTAGTTCTTCTCTGACCTGGCACGTCCTTGTTGGTTCTTTCAGGAGTTTGAATGCGTGTCTGCCTTTACTACTGTCATTCCATGTTGTCTTCCATTCCTCGTTTATGGTTATCTTCACTTGGCTCTTAATCTCCGATTTTCCAAGCCCTGCTTTTACATTGTTTTTACTTGTCCTTCCAAATTTGGCAGTCTGGTCTGCCAACTCGTTACCAGCCTTACCTATGTGTGCCGTAACCTAAACTAGCCTCACACTGCATCCTCTGTTCCCTAGCAATGTATTAATTGAGAGTATTTCTTCCATTATGTCTGGTGGGCTGCATTTACCTGGGTGTTCTAGTGCTTATAGTGATGATAGGGAATCTGTAAATATTGAAACTGCTTCTGGCAGATTATCTTCAATTATTTCTAAACTTTTTATAATTGCTACCATCTCCGCTGTAAAAATCGAAGCACCTTCAGTTACACTGTAGCTCTTCTTAATTCCCTACTGTGGTATTACTACCCCTGCACCTAGTTGCCCACTATCGCCCATGGATCCATCAGTATAAACAGCCAAACGTTGTTTTGTAAGTTGATTTATGAACTTTCTTATTACCGTTTTGGCTTCCTTATCTTCTATGTGTTGTTTTACCTTTTCAGTGAGTGTGTAATCTACGATTGGTGCCGTTAGTTCCCAGGATGGTATAGTGTTTCTATATTTATTACTATTATTAATTGTGTTTGACAGTTCTTTGAACCGTATTAGATCTTCTATAGTTCTCCACCCAGTTGGATATCTTTCTTTATTCAAGGGGATGTCCCATACACTTGGTTGGTTTTGAACAAATGCTTTATGAGCTGGGTGGGACACTTCTTGTGCTACTTTGCTGCAATAATTTAATCTTAGTTCTTTCCATCTTAGATCAAGGGGCAGTATGCCGAGAGCTATTGCTAGTGCTTGTATTGATGTTGATTTGAATTCACCTGTGATGGCTCTCGTGGCTGCATTTTGAATTCTGTCTAGTTTTGCTTTGCTAGAAGCTGAAGCTAAGTCGCAGATTATGCTAGAATAGTTTAGTTTCCCCCTGATGAAAGACTCATAGAACATAAGCATTATTTTGTTGCTGGCCAAAGAGATGGGGATCCATTACCTATAACTATTCTTCGATATTTATGAGGCCCCTACAGCTTTCTGCTAACATGTCTATATGTTTGTTCCAATTTAGTTGTTTATCTAAAGTCATGCCTAGGAATCGAGTTGTTGGGGAGGTACATATTTTCTGCCCTTTAATGGTTATATTGATTTTCTTATTTTTCCTTACATTTCCCTTGCTGAAAATCATACCAACTGTTTTGTTAACATTAATTTGAAAGCCCCAACTTTTCATCCATTCTGAAACTTTGTCTGTTTGTTTTAGCAGGGTTTTGTAAACATGGCCCAGGTTTTTTCCAGACCGCCAAATAACACAGTCATCTGCAAATTGTGATAATGCGTTCTTATTGTCGTTAAATTCATGTGCTAGATCATTTACAAATATTGTGACATTGTAGATGACATCACTGATCCCTGCAGAATCCCATTTTGTTGTTCATATATTTCTGACTTATCATTGTTCACCTGTACTGCGAAATACCTATCCCGTAAAAAGTTTTCTAGATACCTATAAGTTTTGCCCGTAATGCCAATCGTTTTTCATCTTGTAATGAGCTCCATCTCTCCAGCATTCATCATACGCTCTAGCGACATCCAGGAAAACTGCCACTGTTTTCTCTTGAACCCTAACTTGACTTCGTTTTCTAATCTTACAAGCTTGTCTACTGTACTTCTGTCTGCTCTAAACCCCGATTGGGTTGGGCTATATAGCTGATTTTTTTTTCCAGGTAGAATTTAACTCTTTTGTTAACTATAGCTTCTAGAATTTTGCCTATTTGTGATGTTAGAAAGATAGGCCTATATGAACTTACATCATGGGCTTCCTTATCAGGTTTTAAGATGGGCACTATCACAGCTACTTTCCATGCTTTGGGTATTTTGCCTAATCTCCAGATTTTGTTATAAATGGAGGTTATTATGTTTATAGTGTTTTGGGGTACTTTTTTAAGGATTTCCTAGCTTATATCATGCCTGAGGCTGAATTAGAGTTCTCTTTTATTGCACTAGTTACTTATTCCTCTGTTATATCTGCATCTAAGTAGTTTGTTTCGTTTATCTGGTCTGGTAATTCCTTTAAAAACTGTATCTTAAGTCTTTCTCTTCTCTCATTTTCCTCATGTCCAAGGCTACATTTTGCACTGACTTTATAGAAATACTCAGGAAGAGCATTAGCTTTTTCTTTATCTGTTTCTGCTCTCTTTGGTATTTTTATTGCTGGCATTATTGTTTTCTTATTGGACCCTTTGATTGCCTTAAGTTTTTTCCATACTTCTTTAATTTGTGTGCTAGGTCTAAGTGACTGACAAAATTCCTTCCAATGAGTTTCTTTGGCTTTGAATATTATTCTGTTCGATTCATTTCTAAGATGCAGCAATAGTGAATGCAGTCAGCGACTCATAGCTTGACTGCCTGCGTCAGGACCAGCGAACCAGAGCTGGTCAAGACCGTGCTCCACCTCCACGTGGTGGTCCTGGAAACAGTCTGCAGCAGTGCAGGCTGGCTGAGCGAGCATGGATCGAAATGGGAAGGCAAACCCGGTCCTTAAAAAATGCCATGCAGAAGTCGGATGTGTCGACCGAAAGGTGCAGATATCACAGCTTAGGCGCAAACAGACACAACGCAACCACCGTCCTTTTCAGGACGAACGAAGAAGAAGAAGAAGAAGATTTCTAATGTGTTTATATTCATTATAGTTTTCTTATGTTCTATTATTTCTGTCTTTTTGTACGGCCTTTTTTCTTCTATCATGGATTTCCGAGCAGCTTTTATTCCACCAAGCAACTGGTTCTTTATTCCATCGAGTTTTTCTGTTCTTATTATTGCTGTTTATTGCTTTTAAGTGTTGTGGCATATTTTTATTTGGTATATGTTTTATGGCTATTTTAAGAATTTCATTTGTCAGCCGCTCTGCTAATAAGTCAGTATCATCTGATTCCATGTCTTTATATTGCAATGCTTCCAGCTCTGATTGGAAGGCTTCCCAGTTTGCTTTTTTATAGTTGAAAGTCGGTTTTTCTGGTCCTGGACTTGGAACAACATTTGCATGCATGGTTATAACAATGGGCAGATGATCTGAGTTTGTGTCTTGTAACACTTCCCAATTTGCATTGACTAAATTGTTAGTTGCTGTACTTATGTCTATTGCTGAATCTGCCCCGTTAGCTTGTGGGTTGATTATAGTTGCTGTTCTATCGTTTAGTATTAGCAGGTCGTTGTTTTGTATAAAGTCGAGTAGGCGCTTTCCTGCGTTGTCCGTATGGTGTCCACCCCAAACATAATGATGGGTATTAAAATCGCAAACTTTGAGCGTTTTGGAGCCTAGTCTGGTGCTTATGGCTAATATATCTTCATCTTTAATTGTTCCATTATTTCCGTATATGTTTAGGATTTTTAAACTGGTTCGTTGACCATCTATTGTGACCATAATACTTTCAATGTTTATTGTATCAAATATTTTCCAGTCTATAATTTTTAAAGTGTCGTTTACTAAGAATGCGACCCCCCACCCCTTGCCTTCTTTCCTATCGTGCCTGAGTATCTTAAAACCCTTGCAACTATACTTACTTTTGGGGTTTAAATGTGTCTCTTTTCTGTTCTTCTTTGATCCTTAGCCGTCGACCGTCAAAGTAGTCAGTGGCCATCACGCCTGGTGGCGTCTTCTAGGGCAACAAAAAATTGATTCCACTTTGCTCGGTCGGTGGCCATCTTTCGTACAGTGCCCCAGCTCTGGTTCATTCTTTGCATCTCAGCCTCCACAGTCCTCCGCCAAGTTCGGCCTCTCTTTCGTTTTCCTTCAGGGGTCCATAGCATAGCAGTTCTTGTGATGGCATCGGGATCTCTTCTGAGGACATGGCCAACTCAGCTCCAGCGTCTGCCAGCTATGATTGTGTGCATGTCCTCTTGCTTGCTCCGAGTAAGCAGATCTTGGTTGGTGATGGTGTTCGGCCAAAAGATTCGGAGAATTTTCCTTAGGCATGTTGTGTGAAAAGAGGACAGTTTCGACATTTCCTTCTCTGTAACTCTCCAGCATTCCGCACCATAGAGAAGCACAGAAAGCACACAGCTCTGATATAATCTTAATTTTATGCTTGTGCTGTACTGAGAGGACTTCCAGATGTTGTTTAGACTAAAAAAGGTAGTTCTTGCCTTATTCATTCTGATGTTGATGTCTTTGCCTGCCCCGCCGTCTGGTGTTACTATGCATCCTAGGTATGTGAAGGTGTCTGTCTGTACCAGTTGCTGATTCGTTACTGATATGAGCTCAGGGTTGTTCACATTGAGCGTCATGACCTCTGTCTTCTTTAGATTGATGTTCAAGCCCACCTGCTGGCTATACTTATAAAGTCTATCCGTTTTTTCCTGGATGTGTTGATGTGAATGTGCTAGTAGTGCAATGTCATCTGCATATTCCAGATCTTCCAATGTAGAAAATGTAGTCCATCTTATTCCTCTTGGACTGCCCTCTGATGTCTGGCGCATCACCCAGTCTATGACTGTTAAAAATAGAGTGGTTGATAAGGGTCATTCCAGTCGTACTCCTGTCTTCACCTCAAAGGTTAGGTTGCTCTGCCCAACGCTACACGTAAAGGTGGCATAGAGGCTTTTTATGATTGACACTATGCAGCTTGGAATTCCATAAGCCCTGTGATGAATTTACCATGATACAACGTTAAAATATCTCCAAATTTAACGATAAAATGTAGGGTTAAAAATAATGCGTAAGATACTAGGAGACATGCTCGCCCATGCCAGCCTTTCCCACCGCCATTTAAAACTAACGAGTTAGACGTGCAGACGAAACGTTTACCCTTTGTAGACGGGAGAGAACGGAGGACACCAAAAGGAAAAATGTGACTGAACACGTGTTTGAAGATCGCAAGGCTAAAAGACGCAATTGGTAGTAAAAGAAAAAATTCACGTCACAAGTTGACAGAGGGTAAGGAAATGGACAAAAAACGACTTTAGCTCGTGTCAGAAACAGTCATTTCTTGTACTTTTACGATACTTGATTGTTATTTGAATGCCGCGGCAAAACACATGAGAGAAGGTTCTCGAACAAATTTCAAAAACTAAACTTGAAAAAAAAAAATATGTCATACAAAGAACATATATAGGAACGCCTAAATAAAACTATGAAAAAGGATCTAGTGTCGAGATCGGTGGAACATATCACCTATCTTATTCAATAGCAGGAAGCTATTGAACATATCTCAGATGCAATGTAGTCTTGGAGAACTAGTACTATATGAAACCAACTAGGTAAGATGTGCTGTGTGGTCAGAGAGATCTGACCCATTCTGTGTGGTGTTGTGGTGTCGTGTTGTGTGCAGAAGTGGCTCAGGGGGTAGAATTCTGACACATGACCCAATAATTTTGTTTCAGAATTGTGAGTTTCTGTTTGGCACCAAAGCGGTGTCAAATGCTGTAGTAATATATACAAGTGTGGACCAGTGCAGTCTACCATTGTGTCAGAGCAGCCGTATATTGCCCCCAGCACGGAGAGGTGGGGCCACCAGATTCCAGCACCAGAACTACGCAGTCAAGATACGTGAGCGTCTGGCCTGCTGGACATTCACCAACTAAATTACTAACTAACTCACCAACTATATTACCATCAACTAGAACATACCATTTTTGGGAAATAAAACTTGTATTCCTCCCATCAGTAAATGGACAATGTTTTAGTAGTCACAGAGTGGGTGTGATGACATCACCCCAACAGCATATCTAGTAATAAGTTCTCCTGGGACTATCTTAATATAATTGTTATTAACCAGTCATTTGAAATAATTAGGTACACATTTTCCATTTTATTATGTCATATGATTATGCATTCCATTTATAACTCCATAATATTTCTTATGTTCTAACCAACTAAACAATTGGTTTAGAACAAATAAATTTATCAAAAGATTTAACTTTTAAAACTAAAACAGCCTGAGTTAGTTCAGTGTGTTATAAAGTTTATTAAGATTATTAGACTTATTAAATATCTATATGTGTGTGTGTGTAATCTACCACAACATATTACATATCAGTACCCTAGACTTTTAACGTAGCCACATTCATTAGTAAAAAAGATATGTGTGAGGTCGTTAGTGGTAGTACGAAGGGCCTTCTGTAATTCACATCTACATTTATCTCAGGAGCCTTCACAGCTGACCTCATGCATCACACTAGTTAACATCAACCATACAATACCAACAAAATCCACTACATATATTGGGTTCTTGTCCAGGGATAATTAGCTTATCAGTAATATTAGGATCTCCTGGTGGGAGAATTAAATCAGGGGAACAAATTGTAAAAATTAAAAGTGTCCCTAAAATTGAAAGTGAAAATAAAAGTTGGTGAATCTTCACAGCCAGTGGTAATTAATTAATTAACTGGTTAATTAGAATTACCTTAGTCAATAGTTAAGTAGAATTACTTTAGTTATTGATTAGTTAGAATTTTACCTTGATCATTGTTATTTTGTGTGATGGCTGAGCTGGCAAAGATCAGATCAGCTGCTGTGCTAACGGCGAAGGAAATGGGAATGGATGGTCAGGTTTTAATTCAGTATGTAACTGCTGAATGGGACAAGTATATTGAAAGGGAAGATAGGAGGGTAGCTGAAGAGAAGAGGTTACAAATTGAGGCTGATAAAGAACTTAAGAAGCTGCAGATTGAGGCTGACAAAGAGGCAAAAGCAGTAGAGGCAGAAGAAAAACGACAGCAAAGGGAAGCAGAAGATAGAAGGTTGCAAAGGGAGCACGAATTACGACTAAGGGAGGTGGAGTTACAACGCCAGGCCCTGAAAATGGTGCCAGCCCTTTTGCTTCAGATGCTACGCCCAGTCAGGGAGCCTCAACATCAGCTATGGGGTTTCATTTAGACCATTTTGTTGAAAAAGACGATGACATCGAGGGGTACCTCAGTCGTTTTGAATTATTAGTTACTACATATGGGTTAGAGAGAGAGAGGTGGAGTTTAAAGTTATCACAGGGACTGAGAGGTACTTCTTATGAAGTCTTCGCAAAAATGAACAGAGAAGACCAAGACAATTATGACATGTTAAAGCAGGCTTTGTTATTGAGGTACGAAAAAAATGGTGAATTTTATCGTAAGAAATTTAGAAATGCCAAAACTGTTGTCTGGGGAGACATACCACCAATTCTCTGCCAGACTGGAAACCTATTTGGAGAAATGGACTGCTCTGGGGAAGACCCAAGATCTTAAAGAAATGATCATGATAGAGCAATTAAGAGAGTCCATGGTTCCAGACATGAGAAAATTTCTCATGGAACAAGGTGCAGAGAAGTTGGGGGAGGTTTTAAATGTCGCTGAGAGGTATCAGGCAGCCCAGGCAGAGGTAAGTGGCACTAAAAAGAAGCACATAGAAACGTTTAAAGCTCCACAGCCATTTAATAAATTTGAAAATAGAGAACAGGGTAATAAGGGCAGGACAAACTTTGAACGGCCAAGAAATGACTATCGAGACAGAAACTCACAGTTCAATGACCAAAAATACAATGAAAGAAAACCGTTTAATCAAGGAAAAAGATGGTGCAAGTGGTGCAAGAAAGATAACCATAACACCGAATTTTGTAGAAGGAAACCTTCAAACATTGCTGCAATGAAGTCGGGGACTCAAAGATTAAAGGTTAATCCTAATGGACAGCAGGAACCTTATCACCCCCCAGTTTGTGAGGATGTTATTTGTAATGGGGTTACCATAAGGTGTCTGTATGATACAGGTTTGGATTATGATTCAGTTGTGAAGTCTAGCCTAGTGGACCCAAGTCAGTATACCACAGAAACAGTGGAAATACAAGGGGCGACTAAGGACATACCACTCATGACACTTCCCATCGCAAGGATAACGGTGAAAACTCGCTATGTGGAAGGAGAGATCAGAGCAGCAGTGATAGATGAACCAATCTACCCTCTGATATTGGGGTGTAGATACGTCTTCTTGGGGAATCCCGAGAGACCTGTGATCATGGCGACAGTGCAGACCAGGTCACAGAAAAAGGAGGAAGAAGGTGAACATATAAATGCTCATCCAGAGGAGATGAGGAAGGCGCAGGCTAAGGATAGGACACTCAAGCCATGTTTTAAAAAATTGCCCAAATGCCACACACCTCCAAGCAAGGGGGAATATTTTATGAAGAACAAACTATTATACAGGAAGGCCGGAACTGGAACAAATGGTCACAACCAGCTGGTTCTTCCCTTTTCATATAGGGATAAAGTGATGGAACTCGGGCATGCGATTTCCTTTAGTGGTCACATGGGAATCAGCGCCACAGGACAGCGTATAGCTTGTCATTACTTCTGGCCAGGGATAACGGAGGATATAAAAAGATATGTCAAATCCTGTCCAGAATGTCAAAGGGTAGCTCCAAAGCACTGGACTGCTCCTGCAACTCTAGGGGAAATGCCCATAGTGGGAACACCTTTTGAGAGGGTTGCAGTGGATATTGTGGGACCTCTCACTCGGACCAAGAGGAGGAACAGTTACATCCTTACTCTGGTGGACACTTGTTCTATGTGGGGAGAGGCGGTAGCCCTGCCATCAATTGATTCAAAACATGTAGCAGAGGCACTACTTACAATATTCACAAGATTAGGATTCCCGCATCAAATCTTGACTGATAATGGCTCTCAGTTCAAGGGGAAACTAACGGAGGAAGTTTTTAAGCTATTTCAAGCCAGACACTTTCATTGTAGTCCGTACCATCCGCAAGGGAACGGCCAGGTAGAGAGGTTTAATGGGACTCTCATTTCTATCCTGAGGAAGCTGGCACACGAAAACCCGGATCTGTGGGATCAATTCCTACCCGCCGCGTTGTTTGCGTATCGGGAGGTACCACATAGTTCAACCGGGATTTCTCCCGCAACTCTGCTATTTGGGAGACCAATAAAAGGTCCATTAGAAGCTTTATTAAGGACCTGGACAGATGAGAAGGCAGAAGAGACTGTTACCTCATCTTATCAATACGTGAACGAACTGACCACTCGTCTGAAAGCTGGATGGAAACTGGCAAATGATAATTTGAGACAAGCCAGGAAGAAACATGCAGCATATTTTAATAGGAAGGCAAAGGACAGAGAACTAGCTGTGGGAGAAAAGGTGCTTCTTCTACTACCCGGCAGCCAGAATAAATTACAAATTGGATGGCAAGGTCCATGTACGGTTCTAGAGAAGGTGTCTAGAACAAACTATAAAATTGATAAAAAGGGGAAGGAGAAAGTTTATCATGTAAACCTGTTAAAGAAGTATCTGGACAGACCACTCCAGAAAAGCACCCCCTTACTGACCTTGGCTCATCATCATCATCTCAACCCATAACCCGTCATGGGTCGTAGGGGTGCCATGGTGGAAGCATCAGCAGACAGGGTCCTCCACTGCTCTCTATTCTCAGCAATGCGTACAAGTGTGGAGAAACCGTGTCCTGCCCATTCTTTGATGTTATCAGCCCAGGATTTTCTTTGCCTTCCTCTTCTCCGTTTACCTTCGACTGTTCCCTGGAGGATCGTTTTCGAAAGGGAGTCATGACGAGTTACATGCCCAAACCAGGCAAGCTTTCGACGTTTCACTATTGACAAAAGTGGTTCTTGATGGCCTGCATAGGTGTTTATCTTCTCTCTAACATAGACATTTGTTTTGTGCTCTTTATAGCAAATGCGCAAAATTCTTCTGTAACATTTATGCTCGAAAGCCTGAATCCTTCGCTCCGTATCTGCAGTGAGTGTCCAGCCCTCACACCCATACAAGAGAATAGATAATACAAGTGATTTGTATAATTTGATCTTCACAGGAAAACTGATGTTACTTTTCCAGATCACATTCAACCTTGTCATGGCAGCTGAGGCCATCTCAAGTCTTGTCTTGATTTCTTTATTTGATCTTCCATCACTACATATAGTGGACCCGAGATATTTAAAGGTGTTAACTTCTTCTAACGTTTGCCCATTTAACGTAATGTTGGTCGGAACATGTTTCTTATGGCTATTCACCAATATCTTGCTTTTTTCTATATTAATTTCCATCCCATATGTTCTTGTTACTTTCTCCAGTCTAGAGGTAAGGTCTTGAAGTTCTGATTCTGTTCCAGCTATCAGATCAATATCATCAGCAAAACGTAGATTACACAGAGGTCGGCCTCCAATTGATATGGTTGATTTATAATCGTAGAGAGCCTCCTGCATAATATGTTCTAGATAAATGTTAAAGAGCACTGGTGACAGGATACATCCCTGGCGAACTCCTACAGTTGTTTTGAAAAATTCTCCAATGTCATTGCTTGCAAAAACAGCACTGCTTGCGTCCTTGTATAGTGCTTCAATGATATCTATGATGTTGGTATCAAAATTGAATTTTCTCATTATTTGCCATAAACCTTCATGCCAGACTCGATCGAAGGCTTTTGTGAAATCGATGAAGTTATGGTATAAATCATGTTGATGCTGGAGATGTTTTTCGATCAGTAATCTAATATTGAAGATTTGTTCTGAGGTACTTCTTTTTGGTCTAAAGCCAGCCTGTTCCTCTGACAAGATTTCTTCTGATTTCTGTTTTATTCTGTTCAAAAGTATCCTTAACATCACCTTACTTGGATGACTAATAAGGCTAATGGTTCTGTAGTTCTTGCACATTTTTAGATTTCCTTTCTTTGGAAGCGGTATTACTAATGACTGCGTCCATTCTTTTGGCCATTTTTTTGTACTCCATATCTTCTGGCAAATTGTTGTCATGATTTTTACT
The DNA here is from genome assembly GCA_024509875.1 of Oreohelix idahoensis. Classification (NCBI taxonomy): domain Eukaryota; kingdom Metazoa; phylum Mollusca; class Gastropoda; order Stylommatophora; family Oreohelicidae; genus Oreohelix; species Oreohelix idahoensis. Next base: position 83,583 of record JAMPIV010010794.1, on the reverse strand, counting down.
ATATCTGGTCCTCCATATTTCAAGAGTTCTGCTGGTATATTATCCACACCCGGTGACTTCCCTCCTTTCATCGAACATATAGCCTCTTCCACTTCTTCCCGTAGTATTGCTGCATTTCCGAGTTCTCTGTTTTCGCACTTAATGTTGTTTAATATGCCTAAGTCAGTGTCAAGTTTACAGTTATATAATTCTTTACAATATTCTGTCCACCTTCTCATTACAGCTGACCTTGGCTATCGCAACTCAAATGCAAAAGGAACCACTCACCTCGCATGAATACCCATTACATCCTTGTGAAACAGCGGCACAAGTAAAAGTCAGTAAGCACCTGACTAAAAATCAGAGGGAGAGAGTTCAACAGGTTCTGGAGGAACATACAGATGTATTAACAGATAAACCAGGACATACAAATTTGCTACAGTATGACATGAAACTGGTAGACTCAAACCCAATCTGTATGAGAGCCTATTCTATTCCGTTCGCGAAGGAGAAGGCATTGAAGGAAGAAATAGATTATTTGTTGAAGGAGGGGATTATTTTACACAGTGAATCATCTTTTAGCTCCAGTGTAGTTTTGTTGAGAAAACCGTCTGGGGAACACAGACTGTGCATAGATTACAGGAAACTGAATGCTGTCACAGAAGGACAAGTGGATCCATTACCAGACACAAAACAGTTATTTGCCAGATTAAACAAGGCAAAATACTTTTCAAAGGTGGATCTTAGTAACGGCTATTACCAGATTCCAGTGAAGCCTGAAGTGAGACCTTATTTAGCGTTTAGCACGTCGGAAGGACATTATGAATTCAACATGCTACCATTCGGATTGAAAAATGCTCCGAGTGTATTTTCAAGGATGATGCGCAAATTGTTGGATCCCCTGAATAACCCATGTATCACAAATTTCATGGATGATATTCTCGTCGCCACAGAGACATTTGAAGAACACATTGACGCTCTAAAAATGTTATTTGATAGGCTTAGGGAGGCGAACTTAACTGCTAGGCCAACAAAATGTTGTATTGGATGCAAAGAGTTGGAATTCTTGGGACACACTGTATATCAGGGTAACATGACCCCTGATCCCAAGAACTTGGAAAAACTGCAGAGAGCACCTAGACCACAAACAAAAAAGGACGTGCGATCATTCGTGTCGTTATGCGGATTTTATCAAAAATATATCAAAAATTTTAACTCTATTTGTGCTCCTCTGACTGATCTGACTCGCAAGGGACTTCCAGGTAAAACTATTTGGACTGCGCAATGTGAATTAGCTTTCCAAGAATTAAAGGAAAAACTCACTAGCAAGCCTATTCTCAAATTGCCTGATTTGACACAGGACTTTGTGGTGAGAACAGATGCAAGTAATGTAGGCCTCGGGGCGGCCTTGTTGCAGAGATCATCTTCACCCGATGGGGAACTGAACCCAGTCGCTTATGCAAGCCGCAAATTGAATAAAGCGGAACAAGGATATTCTACAAGCGAAAAGGAATGTTTAGCGTTAATCTGGGCAATAAAGAAGTTCCAAATCTATCTGTATGGTAGGACTTTTGTGGTCCAGACGGATCATCAGCCCCTGGTATTCTTATCTCAGACTAAGCATGAAAACGCAAGATTGTTGAGGTGGTCTTTATTGTTGCAACCTTATCAGTTTTTTATCGAATACATCCCAGGGTCATTGAATGTCGGTGCAGATTTCCTCAGTCGGCACCCCTGTGATCAAGATTAGAGTAGTGGTAGGCGTGAGGAGAGATTTTATCTATGTGTATCACTGGTTTTGGAACTTGCCGTAGTGCATGTTCTCAGGTGGGGAGATGTGTGATGAATTTACCATGATACAACGTTAAAATATCTCCAAATTTAACGATAAAATGTAGGGTTAAAAATAATGCGTAAGATACTAGGAGACATGCTCGCCCATGCCAGCCTTTCCCACCGCCATTTAAAACTAACGAGTTAGACGTGCAGACGAAACGTTTACCCTTTGTAGACGGGAGAGAACGGAGGACACCAAAAGGAAAAATATGACTGAACACGTGTTTGAAGATCGCAAGGCTAAAAGACGCAATTGGTAGTAAAAGAAAAAATTCACGTCACAAGTTGACAGAGGGTAAGGAAGTGGACAAAAAACGACTTTAGCTCGTGTCAGAAACAGTCATTTCTTGTACTTTTACGATACTTGATTGTTATTTGAATGCCGCGGCAAAACACATGAGAGAAGGTTCTCGAACAAATTTCAAAAACTAAACTTGAAAAAAAAAAATGTTTTTTCTTAATAATAGAGTTATGAAAATAAAACCTAGCTAGTTTGATAGCCCATCTTGAGCAGAGAAATAATATGCTTTCAATTATACAGACGGATAGATAATAAGGAAGATATTAACAAAAGACTGTATTGTTCATATCAGACGAGCGACTGCACTGTTAACCCATGTCACTAAAAGTTTCAAAAATCGTGGCCTTGAGCATGCAAACGTAAAAATCGAGCTGTAATTAAAGAGAAGGGAAGTGGTGGAGAATTGTAGCTAAAAATAACTTAGGAGGCAGATTCGTGTAGGAAATACATGTAAAACCAAGTGTGTTTTTATGAAAAAAACAAGTAGAGACAGACGGACTAACAGACCATAATACATACTTGACTGAGATTTGACTGAAGTGACTTTTGGTTGTAATTTGAAAGTTAGGGGGGAAGTCGGCGATTGGCCAACGCATTTTATAGTAGCGGGACAGAGAGGTGAAATTTTGCCATTTAACATAAGTCTGTTCAGAGACGCAGTTTAAATTAATAGTGGTGTTGATTCCTGAAGAATACAAATATATAGTGGGACGCCATCATACAGCCAGCAGCTCAGCTGAGTTTTGCTAGCAAATTTAACTGTGTTCTCAATTCTGAATTCTGGTAAGAATGAACAATATTTATTTTGTATATTTTAATAATTCGAGTGATTGATACTGCCATATCATAAAAATGATTACGACAAGTAAGTGTTCGCTCTAGATCCCCAGCCCAAGTTCAGGGTCTAGAGACATACATACAAAGAACATATATAGGAACGCCTAAATAAAACTATGAAAAAGGATCTAGTGTTGAGATCAGTGGAACATATCACCTATCTTATTCAATAGCAGGAAGCTATTGAACATATCTCAGATGCAATGTAGTCTTGGAGAACTAGTACTATATGAAACCACCTAGGTAAGATGTGCTGTGTGGTCAGAGAGATCTGACCCATTCTGTGTGGTGTTGTGGTGTCGTGTAGTGTGCAGAAGTGGCTCAGAAGGTAGAATTCTGACACATTACCCAATACTTTTGTTTCAGATCTGTGAGTTTCTGTTTGGCACCAAAGCGGTGTCAAATGCTGTAGTAATATATACAAGTGTGGACCAGTGCAGTCTACCATTGTGTCAGAGCAGCCGTATATTGCCCCCAGCACGGAGAGGTGGGGCCACCAGATTCCAGCCCCAGAACTACGCAGTCAAGATACGTGAGCGTCTGGCCTGCTGGACATTCACCAACTAAATTACTAACTAACTCACCAACTATATTACCATCAACTAGAACATACCATTTTTGGGAAATAAAACTTGTATTCCTCCCATCAGTAAATGGACAATGTTTTAGTAGTCACAGAGTGGGTGTGATGACACCACTCGAACAGCATTTCTAGTAATAAGTTCTCCTGGGACTATCTTAATATAATTGTTATTAACCAGTCATTTGAAATAATTAGGTACATATTTTCCATTTTATTATGTCATATGATTATGCATTCCATTTATAACTCCATAATATTTCTTATGTTCTGACCAACTAAACAATTGGTTCAGAACAAATAAATTTATCAAAAGATTTAACTTTTAAAACTAAAACAGCCTGAGTTAGTTCAGTGTGTTATAAAGTTTATTAAGATTATTAGACTTATTAAATATCTGTATGTGTGTGTGTAATCTACCACAACATATTACATATCAGTACCCTAGACTTTTAACGTAGCCACATTCATTAGTAAAAAAGATATGTGTGAGGTCGTTAGTGGTAGTACGAAGGGCCTTCTGTAATTCACATCTACATTTATCTCAGGAGCCTTCACAGCTGACCTCATGCATCACCCTAGTTAACATCAACCATACAATACCAACAAAATCCACTACAAGCCCTCAGTATTTTCCATAAACTGTCCCTATGTATACTGTCAAAAGCCTTTTCAAAATCAACGAAATTAATGTACAGCTGTCTTTGCCATTCTGAGCACTGCTCTATAATGTTCATGAGAGTGAATATATGCTCTACACATCTTCTGTTCTTTCTAAATCCTGCTTGTTCTTTCCTCAGTTTGTGGTCTACTGCTTTTGAAATTCTCTGTATAATTATCCTGCCTAGTATATTGCTGGGAACTGAGAGAAGAGTGATTCCTCTCCAATTATTGCAGTCTGCAAGTTCTCCCTTCTTGGGCAATTTGACAATTATTCCTTTGTTCCACTCCGTTGGTGTTGTCCCTCTTTTCCAGACGTGCAAATAGTGGTTCTAATAGTTCTGCTGCTAGCTCAGGGTCTGTCTTAAATAGCTCTGCATTTAAGTTATCATGGCCAGGAGCTTTTCCATTCTTTAACCCTTTGATTGCTGTGATGATTTCTTCTTTTTGTAGAATGTCTGTATTAAGATCTAGATCATTTTCAGCCTCAGGAACTTTCGTGCTTAGATAGGTTTTAAAGTTATTTATGGTCCCGCCTGAGTATAGGGGATGGCAATAATACGTGAGAAGTAAAGTTGTAAGAAAATAGATTTTCACGAGTGGATAGTTTAAGGAGAAGATCTGTCTCTGGACTGAGTAGTTTCTCTAGTCCAGCATATCTATACGACTATAATTTAGTATAAGACAATCTTGCACCTCCCTATATCTGGAAATATAAGTTTACCTAAACACTCACACACAGCTATGTGACAACAAGACACACAAACGTGAAAAAACTATGGTTAATTGGGTATGGGTCTGACCAACACACACAGTTTAGTTCTTTGGTTGTTTATTATCATTTAAACCTTACAACATCGGATATCTAAAAGAGGTCCAATAAATCAGAATTACATATATAGAAAAATAACAGAATACCTGTGCCCTCACCTCCTTGAGAAGAAAAGAACCCAACAAGTTAATAACCCCAAAAGTTAAAGGTTAGCACTAGGTTACAGTATAGACAGTAAAGAAAGAAACAAAGTTCCTACTAAACGTTATCCAATAAAGTAAACAATATTTAAACCAGAATTTAGATGATACAATTTTTCCTGTCACAAAGAAAATATTTCACTCTCTCTGTCATACGTGGCCACACAATCACGCTTCTTACCCTATTCTTGGTGAAGAAAATCTCTTTGGCCGATTTTGAAACAGCGTAACTTGCTGGATAAATCCGATGGAAAACGACTGTTAAAAGTCGAATGAAAATGTTAATTTTGTTACGCCTCAGTAGGCTAATAAAATTGAATGAATATCTGGGTATTTGTAAGTCCAGTTAACTTTTACTATTTAAAATGTTAATTTGTCTCTTTGACCGGTCCTGTTCACAACTGAACTTGGAGACGCGTAAGCCAAGAAGAGGACAACATTAATCAATCAGTAGATGAAGAACACGGGCCAAAATAGACCCAAATAGACCACTGGTCGCCGTTTGATCAGGTCAGGTCTGCTACATGTCTTTAGGTCAGGTGAAGGTATGTGCCCACCCCGCTCCTTCTGCGCGCGCTATTAATCAGCGTACAATGTCAGTTATTATTTAATTATCCATACACGCATTTTAACAAATATCGCCTGTCGCTAAGTAACTATTAGAGGGTCGGCGTCGGTGGGTCGTCGTATGGTATTTAAACAAGTCACTTACTGAAATTACAAAAAATGCAATATAACGTGAATTCTATGGTCCACTATTAGTCACCTAGCATTTTAATTCAGTCAGCTAAACCGTATCTTTCTGTGTGATAAAGCGGGTGGTAAAATTATCATTAACTGCACAACTGGTACACAAATAGCTACGCGTTATTTTCCACTGGTTCTAACACCTAGAAAATCACAGTGAATTTAAGATGATAAAACTTAGCACATTAAATCACGTAAATGCTAATTTCTATTACCACAAATCAGAAATGAAAATCCCCACGAAACTATTAACACATCTATTCACAATGGTTCTAGATAACGTGTTTAGACTCTCCGAAAATTCTGAGCTACAACTGATAACTGATTTGAGGAGCCACAGTTTATATTCATCATGTTATTATAATCTCTAGAGGATGTTAATTTTCACTCTCTTTTGCATAGCAGAAATCAGGGAACTACGTTTCCCCCAGATCAAAGGTTTCCACGGTCGTTCTGTTCGGCGTTGTTAACCGACAACAGAGGCTTAAACCGTGTAACGGGCTTCCTTCCGAGGTTTTCCCCGCTTCTCGAGATCAATGCTTTATCTCTCCCTGTATGTACGAACATCAAAAGGATTCTCGGGAATTTGTTTTAGTCCGTGCGACTACTTCAAAAAGATGTCCGTTGTTTCCACGTGCATCTGTCTGATATCTGATGATTGACAGATCAGCTTGCGTGGGAAACTCAGGTAAACAACACCATGTTCGTTCCCTGTTTAGACTGGCAGGACGCGGAAGTTGGTGTGATAAACGAGCGCAAAGGCCTTATTGCTCTATCTTTTCCTACATCTTTCGTATTGTATTTTCTCCGACATTTGCTCTTTCATGCAACATTTGCGATCCATATTTGCTATTTCATCGTTGTGATTACTCGCAACCGGTATCTAGAGAACCACATTTGCTCTTTCATCGGGGGAAATAAAATCCTTTGATTGAGTCCACATGCCCGACATTATCGTTTGAAGCCCACATTGCATCGTGATAAATCAGGTAAAAACACATATGGTCATCCGAATCAAACATGGGCATGCTGTAATATCTGTGACACCACATTGGACGCCCTGATTGGCCAGGGGAAAACGTCTCACCGCGGTTCAGACAAGCGTTGGTTTACCACATTGGATGCCCAGCTTGGCCAGGTGACTTCCAGAAATATATAATACCGAATAATCTACTAGAGTGTAGAAGTCCAGTTTTTTACCTTGTGAGGAAGAGATTAAACCCAAAAACGCATAGCCTAATACACGTGTTTATTCAGAGTGGATGATAATTCAGTTCTGTGATTAATTGTGTTCTTAAAGGATTTTGCGAAGGGAAAAGAAGGTTAGTAGATCTTATACTTATTAATACATTTTCTTATTTTTGTTTATTTTAACCTCACAGCTAAAATGTGCGAAAGATAAAGTTTCAAATAATTCTTGGCATAACTGATTAATAAAATCAGAAGATTTTCCTAGAAGATGATAGGATGATAGGAGGTAATTAATAGTTCATATTTCACCTTTATCATCATCACAGTCTCCCATGCGCACACACTCTCATGCACAAGATATTTAACATCATTAGAATTGAACTCAGAGAGAGAGAGATGAATAATGAGCAATAGTTTAAATGCAAGTCAACCAGTGATGTTAAATGTGAAAACTTACGAAGACTTTTGTGTGTCTTCAGTTCATCAGAAGTCTGAGTCTACACGCAACGTGTCTGACGTCTAACCAGAAATAAGTTATTAAAAACGGACATTTGGCTAGCAGAATTCGCCATAGGACATCTTTCATTCCTCAATTAAAAAGGAATATTGTCTCACCCACAAGTCATAAGGTGGACGCAGCATTTTTCGTCACCATATACTGCTTGCTCACAAGTTCAGTACCGAGTTATCACAAGTTCAATACAGAGTCATCATAAATTCTAATCACTCGAAAGATCATTATTATCTGAAGTCAAGCAAAAGAGCTCAAAAGAGGAATCGCATATTTATACCACGTGCAACACACTCTTAAGCGCATTTTATGAAGCAGACTCGAAAGTATATGAATCACGACTACATACGCAAGATTATGAGTCTACATATCACTAACATTTCGTGAAGATATCCAGTCTGACCAGTACCGTCGGGAGATTAGACAACAGACCTTTTGTTCATATGACAGCTATTAACTGTTGATCAACACTACAGAGATATACTCAAACAGTGAAGGAATATACATAGATATCTCGTCAGCGTTCTCCGTACGACAACAGTATTCATCAGAACGTCCTCAGCTTAGAGATACCCCACTCGACAAAACGTATAACAACTTGGGACATTTTATGCATACATGTGAATCCTCATATCTAGGAGAAGCATTTAGAGACACATGGACTGTGTAGAGTACTCACCATTTTGGTAACACGTATCATATCACATCATCATTTCACTTTACACCAGTTCATTCTTAATTAACTATTACTTAATTAACTGTAATTTTATTATCTCATCTGTGTGTTTTGTGTGAATCGTCTTTCACCATCATCACGTTCTAACCATTACTAACCCTATATGTGTGGATATTTCATTAATAAACCCAACGATCGGTTGATCATTATCAAGAGTTTGTTAATGTATCACTCGTGCTGTCGGTGTTACATATTCACCTATAGGAACCTTTCTCTACTCAGATGAGGTTGGGGGCTTTTTCTTTACGGGATCTAAGGGCAGAAGCTAAGGTCGTGGGGAAACAGAACTCTTTCCATAATTAATTAGAAAACACTGTCTAGTGGAAAGCATTCGCATTCCTGTCTTCTTGTCCCTATCTCGAATAGGTCTTTATTCTTTCTTAACGAGCCAATTTCTAGAGACCTTATATCTATATCTCATAGACTATTCCTGGCAAAAACTACTGTAGTAGTTGCCCCAGTGACTCACCACACGACAATTGGGGGCTCGTCCGGGATTAGTGAACCCGGACTTAGAAGGGTGATAAATCACATTTTCATCCCTGCTATACAGTTGCGATAATTGCAAAATTTGTCGGCGTTTTGAGGGATTACCTTCTAGACTGACTCTTACTATAATTTGTCTATTTCATAGGGGAATAATTTATATCTCTAAAGCACGAGTGATACTTTTTAAATTAAGTGACAAACGGACAGATTAAGCACTTTTTGAGAACAGAGGATACTGTAGGGAACTGAAAATTTTTTTTTCAGTAACTGCTGGAGAAATTGTTATCATAAATATTTAGCAAATTTTTCATAGAAAACTTCGAGATAATCTGTTATATAATTTTCAGAATATGCTGAGTGAGTGATTTTTTTAAAAGAACTATTTGAACTTGATTACTAATTTAAACCTAGAAGGTTTTAAGAGATAATTACTTGTGCGAGTCAAACAATTTGCTTGGAGGTCACTGCCAATTTTTCCCTTCGTGAACCCATACTGCATATCATGGCAGATGCCGCAAAAATTAGAACTAGTTTAATGGAGGCAGGGCGTGAATACGGGTTAAGTGGAAAAGATCTGATGAAATTTGTGAGTGAGGAGACTGATAAACTCCATGCAAGAGAGATAGAAGTGCAGAAACTTGCAATGGAGAAGGAGAAAGCCGCAGCAGAAGCAGCGGAGCGGAAGGGGAAAGCCGCAGCAGAAGCAGCGGAGCGGAAAGAAGCAACAGAAGCAGCGGAGCGGAAAGCCGCAGCAGAAGCAGCGGAGCGGAAAGAAGCAGCAGAAGCAGCGGAGCGTAAAGAGAAAGCAGCAGCAGAGCATGCACTTAAGATGAAGCAACTGGACATCCAGGGGCAGACCAATCAGATAGAGCTGGCAAAAAGTGCAGCGGCTTCCAACTTGGATGGAGGGTACTCACCCCGCTCAGATGGTGTGCCTACTTCGCAACCTGCACCACCCAATGCCATGAACTTTCCGCTGGAACCTTTTTCAGAAAGGAACGATACCATGGACGCCTTTTTAGACCGCTTTGAACGCTTTGCAACAGGGTTTGGGCTTGAAGAACGGAAGTGGAACTTGAAACTTTCCCAGGGCCTAAGAGGAGCCGCCTACAAAGTTTTTAATAAACTTCCGGCCGGAGAGCAAGATGACTACCAGGCATTGAAAAAAGCTCTCTTGGTGAGGTACGAGCTTCATTCAGAGGCTTACCGAAAAAAATTTCGAGGTTCTAGGAAGGATGCAGGAGAGACTTTCTCACAGTTTGCAGCCCGTATTGAAGACTACCTAGTGAAGTGGTGTACACTGGGAAACTTTACCGAGAACTATGACGGGTTGAAAGAGCTGATTGTGATAGAGCAACTAAAAGAGTCTATGTCGGTGGAAATGCGTAGATTTCTCACTGAAAACGGCGCTGACCGGTTAGAAAATATTCTTACACTGGCAGAGCGATTCCAAAATGCTCTCATGGAGTCTCAAGGAGCCAGAAAGAAGTTTTCGGATCAGGCGCCAAAGCAACCTGCTCGCTCCCAACCAGACCAACAAAGCAAAGGACCACACATCTCGCATAAACAGCACGCAAAACAAGATAACTACAAAGAGCAAAACAAGAAAAATGCTGCGCCGCACCAGAGACAGGGAGATAAATGGTGCAAGTACTGTCGCTTGAACAATCACAACACTAATGAGTGCAAGCGCAGACCTCCTCCCCAACATGCTGCCTGTCTGCAGACAAAATCGTCACCCCGGAAGGAGCAGAGGACCGGAAACGTTTCTCATCCTCCCGTCATCGAATCAGTCCTCGTAAACGGACAATCTGTGGAGTGCCTTTATGATACAGGACTTGCTTTCGATGCGGTGGTCAGGGCATCTCTTGTCACCCCTGACCAAATAACAGAAGAGAGTGTCGACATCCAAGGTCCGACGAAGGATGTTGCACCCATGACACTGCCAATTGCACTTATCAGAGTGGAATCTCGTTATGTGACAGGAGAGATTCGTGCAGCTATCATGGAAGAACCAATCTACTCTTTAATCTTGGGATGTAGATATGTGTTCCTTGGAGAACCTACTCAACCACTAGTCATGGCGGCCGTACAGACTAGAGGACAGTCAAGAAAAGACGCAGAGCAGGAACCTCCTACCAATATCCTCCCCGAGGAATTGAAGAGGGCCCAAAGGGAAGATTCCTCACTGGCGCCCTGTTTTAAAAAATTACCTAGGACACACAACCCACCTACCAAGGGAGACTTCTTTATGAAAAATGGATTGATGTATCGCCGAGCTGGAAATGAGGGACAGGAACACAACCAATTAGTAGTTCCTGCAACCTATAGGAACCAGGTGCTTGAGATGGGCCACTCTATCCCATTTAGTGGACACATGGGAATGAGCGCCACGACTCAAAGGATCGCCTGCCACTATTATTGGCCAGGGATCACCGGCGACATTGAACGTTTCGTCAAGTCTTGTCCTCAGTGCCAGAAAGTTGCACCAAAACACTGGACGGCACCCGCGACCCTTGGGGAGATGCCAATCTTGGGCACCCCATTTGAAAGAGTGGCCGTGGATATAATTGGACCTCTGCTGAGAACTAAGAAGAGGAACTCCCATATCCTTACCTTAGTGGACACCTGTTCCATGTGGGGCGAAGCCATAGCCATGCCAGCATGCGACTCAGTGCATGTAGCTGACGCTTTACTGAATATCTTTACTAGATTGGGCTTCCCGCATGAAATTCTCACAGACAACGGGTCACAATTTAGAGGCAAGTTGACAGAGGAGGTGCTTAGAATATTCAAGACTAGGCATATCCATACTTCGCCCTATCACCCCCAAAGTAACGGGCAAGTAGAGCGGTTTAACGGGACGCTCACCTCTATTCTTCGGAAGTTGGCACAGGAGAAGCCAGAAACTTGGGATCAGTATCTTCCTGCCGCATTATTTGCTTATAGGGAAGTACCGCATGCGTCAACTGGAGTTCCTCCGGCCACATTACTCTTCGGAAGACCTATTAAAGGTCCATTAGAAGCATTACTAAGAACATGGACAGATGCCAAGGCAGACGACACTGTCACATCAGCCTTCCAGTACGTCACAGACTTGAAACAACGCCTGAAGACTGGCTGGGAATTAGCCACAGCGAAAGTACGGGAGGCTAGGCGGAAACATGCCAAATATTACAATCGCAATGCGAAGGACCGAGAACTAGCAGTAGGAGAGAAGGTGCTACTTCTTCTGCCAAGTAGCAGTAATAAATTGCAGATTTGCTGGAGGGGACCCTACAAAGTGGCGGAAAAGATTTCTCGCACCAACTATAAAATCGCCGTGAACGGAAAGCAGAAAATTTACCACTTAAATCTGCTTAAGAAGTTTTACGAGCGAGCCCCTGCCGAACCAGCGCACCTCATGACTATGGCCATTGCTATGCAAATGGAAGAAGAGCCATTATCATCCGTAGAGTACCCGGTGATACAGGAGGAATCACATTTAGATGTGAAAATAAGCTCCACCTTAACGGAAGCCCAGCAAGAAAAAGTAAGGAGATTGATGGAAAACCACGCCGACTCTCTGACAGACAAACCGGGCCGGACAAACCTGATGGAGTTTGACATGGAAGTCACGGATCCTACGCCTGTCCGAATGAGAACCTATCCGATTCCGTATGCCAAGGCGACGGCATTAAAGCAAGAAATTGATTACTTACTTAAGGAAGGCATAATTTCGAAGTCGGAGTCCCCTTACAGTGCGGGAGTGGTGCTGTTACGCAAACCCAGTGGAGAACACCGCCTGTGCATCGACTACCGACAGCTGAATGCGTTAACACAGTTCCAGCCAGAACCGTTACCGGACCAGAACCAGCTATTTACTAAGCTGAGCAGGTCTCGCTATTTTTCAAAGATCGACCTCAGTAAAGGGTACTATCAAATACCGGTAAAAGCTGAGGTGAGGAACCTGTTAGCCTTCAGTACTCCAGATGGACACTTCGAGTTTAATGTGATGCCATTTGGACTGAACAATGCTCCTAGTGTCTTCACAAGGATGATGCGAAAGTTATTGGATCCTTTGAATCATTCCGCCATCAGCAATTTTATGGATGATATCCTAGTAGCTACTGAGTCGTTTGAAGAACATATATCAGCGCTATCCTTGCTGTTTAACAGACTCAGAGAAGCGGGACTAACCGCCCGCCCAACCAAATGTCAAATTGGGTGTGAACAGCTAGAGTTCCTAGGACATACTATATCCCATGGGACCATGTTCCCCGAGACTCAAAACGTTGAGAAGCTGAGAAATGCACCGAGACCGTCCACTAAAAGGGATGTCCGGTCATTTGTATCTCTCTGTGGATTCTACCAGAGATATATAAAGGATTTTAATAGCCTCTGTGCGCCGCTTACATCGCTAACCAAGAAAGGAAACCCAGATAAAGTGACATGGTCAGCAGAATGTGAACATGCATATGCACTCTTAAAAGAGAAACTCACCACAAAACCTATTTTACGGCTTCCGGATTTAACTAGAAAATTCATCTTGCGCACAGATGCCAGTAACATTGGAATCGGGGCTACATTACTACAGCCAGATGACAGAAGCCCACCAAATCTATTTCCGGTCGCATATGCGAGTCGGAAGTTAAACCGAGCAGAACAAAACTATTCCACAATCGAAAAGGAATGTTTGTCCCTCGTCTGGGGAATACAAAAATTTCAAGCATACCTGTACGGAAGGAAATTTACAATCCAGAGTGATCACCAACCTCTGACCTTCCTCGCCAATTCAAAGAATTTGAATGCTAGACTGATGAGGTGGTCGCTTGTTCTACAACCTTACACGTTCCAAGTGGACTATATCCAAGGAAAACATAACGTAGGAGCGGATTTTTTAAGCCGTCATCCTATGAGGCAGGACGGAGAGCACAAACAAGTAGAGGAAAGGGTGGAAACCGAAGAGAAAAACGAAGATGAGGAAAATGATTAAGGAATCCCGAGCAAGAAGGCTTAGCTCTCCTGAGTACGATTGACATCACACTTGAGGAGGGGCTATTGTGATAAACGAGCGCAAAGGCCTTATTGCTCTATCTTTTCTACATCTTTCGTATTGTATTTTCTCTCTCCATTTGCTCTTTCATGCAACATTTGCGATCCATATTTGCTATTTCATCGTTGTGATTACTCGCAACCGGTATCTAGAGAACCACATTTGCTCTTTCATCGGGGGAAATAAAATCCTTTGATTGAGTCCACATGCCCGACATTATCGTTTGAAGCCCACATTGCATCGTGATAAATCAGGTAAAAACACATATGGTCATCCGAATCAAACATGGGCATGCGGTAATTTCTGTGACACCACATTGGACGCCCAGATTGGCCAGGGGAAAACGTCTCACCGCGGTTCAGACAAGCGTTGGTTTACCACATTGGATGCCCAGCTTGGCCAGGTGACTTCCAGAAATATATAATACCGCATAATCTACTAGAGTGTAGAAGTCCAGTTTTTTACCTTGTGAGGAAGAGATTAAACCCAAAAACGCATAGCCTAATACACGTGTTTATTCAGAGTGGATGATAATTCAGTTCTGTGATTAATTGTGTTCTTAAAGGATTTTGCGAAGGGAAAAGAAGGTTAGTAGATCTTATACTTATTAATACATTTTCTTATTTTTGTTTATTTTAACCTCACAGCTAAAATGTGCGAAAGATAAAGTTTCAAATAATTCTTGGCATAACTGATTAATAAAATCAGAAGATTTTCCTAGAAGATGATAGGATGATAGGAGGTAATTAATAGTTCATATTTCACCTTTATCATCATCACAGTCTCCCATGCGCACACACTCTCATGCACAAGATATTTAACATCATTAGAATTGAACTCAGAGAGAGAGAGATGAATAATGAGCAATAGTTTAAATGCAAGTCAACCAGTGATGTTAAATGTGAAAACTTACGAAGACTTTTGTGTGTCTTCAGTTCATCAGAAGTCTGAGTCTACACGCAACGTGTCTGACGTCTAACCAGAAATAAGTTATTAAAAACGGACATTTGGCTAGCAGAATTCGCCATAGGACATCTTTCATTCCTCAATTAAAAAGGAATATTGTCTCACCCACAAGTCATAAGGTGGACGCAGCATTTTTCGTCACCATATACTGCTTGCTCACAAGTTCAATACATCGTTATCACAAGTTCAATACAGAGTCATCATAAATTCTAATCACTCGAAAGATCATTATTATCTGAAGTCAAGCAAAAGAGCTCAAAAGAGGAATCGCATATTTATACCACGTGCAACACACTCTTAAGCGCATTTTATGAAGCAGACTCGAAAGTATATGAATCACGACTACATACGCAAGATTATGAGTCTACATATCACTAACATTTCGTGAAGATATCCAGTCTGACCAGTACCGTCGGGAGATTAGACAACAGACCTTTTGTTCATATGACAGCTATTAACTGTTGATCAACACTACAGAGATATACTCAAACAGTGAAGGAATATACATAGATATCTCGTCAGCGTTCTCCGTACGACAACAGTATTCATCAGAACGTCCTCAGCTTAGAGATACCCCACTCGACATAACGTATAACAACTTGGGACATTTTATGCATACATGTGAATCCTCATATCTAGGAGAAGCATTTAGAGACACATGGACTGTGTAGAGTACTCACCATTTTGGTAACACGTATCATATCACATCATCATTTCACTTTACACCAGTTCATTCTTAATTAACTATTACTTAATTAACTGTAATTTTATTATCTCATCTGTGTGTTTTGTGTGAATCGTCTTTCACCATCATCACGTTCTAACCATTACTAACCCTATATGTGTGGATATTTCATTAATAAACCCAACGATCGGTTGATCATTATCAAGAGTTTGTTAATGTATCACTCGTGCTGTCGGTGTTACATATTCACCTATAGGAACCTTTCTCTACTCAGATGAGGTTGGGGGCTTTTTCTTTACGGGATCTAAGGGCAGAAGCTAAGGTCGTGGGGAAACAGAACTCTTTCCATAATTAATTAGAAAACACTGTCTAGTGGAAAGCATTCGCATTCCTGTCTTCTTGTCCCTATCTCGAATAGGTCTTTATTCTTTCTTAACGAGCCAATTTCTAGAGACCTTATATCTATATCTCATAGACTATTCCTGGCAAAAACTACTGTAGTAGTTGCCCCAGTGACTCACCACACGACAGTTGGTAATATGTCTGTTTGTTTACGTCTCAAGGAAAAGAGGCTTGGATTAAAAGTGAGTAATGCAGACTGTCAAATGCTTGACTTTGCTAACGAATCATAGAACACCACGAGGTCACGAAAGGCTGTCGGATACTGTGGCTATATTTCCATTATACGTCACAGGAACATTCAGTTGTGTCTCTGGTGGTTCCTTGTTCAGTTTCTCTGAAATGCTCTGCCCAACTTGTTTCCTGTCCCTCTGCTGTCGTGATGAGATTTCCTTGCTTATCTCTTACTAATGTAATATTGTTTGCACCTCGTTTTCCGCTGATGATTTTAGTTATTTTGCACGCTGTGCTTTGTTCATTTCTCAGTGCTGCCTCTTCTGTCTGTCTTGCAAGATCGTAGAAGGAAATTCCTTTTGTTAGCTCGGGTTTGGCGTTTAACTTCCTTGTCCAGCTGACTGTACTGTTCGCTATATAGTTGCTTTAACCTGGGGGACTTCGCTTCTGTTTTCTTTCTTTTCATTTCCTTTCTCATCGTTATGGTGTTTAATGTTTCTGATGTTATCCAGTTTTGCTTCTTCCTTTCCTGGAATCCCAAGCATGATTTGCTGCTTTCCTTATATATTGTTGAAATGGTGTTGAATTTATGGTCTATATCATCAGTCAATGTCTTTTCCTGACTTTTGGCAAATTGATATCGCTTCTTTATATCAGCCGCAAAAGCTTTTCTGGTAAGGGGGTCTTTCAATTTGCTGATGTCAAACCTTTTCTGTGTAGTTACAGTTGGTCCAGCCGTTCTTAGTTTCACTTTCAGTTTTGCTACTACTAAATGGTGATCACTTCCCACATCCGCACCTCTTCTTACCTTCACATCTTGTAATGCATGTCTCCATCTACCCGTTAATCACAATGTGGTCTATCTGGTTTCTGTCCCGACCATTTGGTGATTCCCATGTTAATTTGTGAATTTCTTTGTGTGGAAAAGTGTTCCTCCAATGACCAGGTTGTTAATGCTACAGAAACTTATTAATGTATCCCCATTTTCGTTTGCTGTTCCGTTGCCGCATTTCCCTATTACTCTTTCATTATATGTATTGTGCGTTCCAACTTTCGCATTGAGGTCTCCCATTACTACGATAAGATCATATCTAGGTGTATCTTCCATTTCTTTCTGCAGTTGTTGATAGAATTCAGCCTTGACCTCATCATCGCTGTTATTCGTTGGTGCGTAGCATTGTATTATTGTAGTGTTGGTGAATCTCCCTCTCAGTCTTATTTTTATATGACTGTTGTTGATGAGTTTCCATTCCAGTAATGTCCTTTCTATTCCTTTCTGTAGAATAATGGCTACACCTTCATTGTGCTGTCCATTCTCTCTTCCAGAGTAAAGTACTGTTTCTCCTGTTGCTGTTTAAACTTTTCCTGCCCCTGTCCATCTGCTCTCGCTTATCCCTAGAATGTGTAATCTATAGTTTCTCATTTCTGCTGTGACCTGTTTTAGTTTACCCGTCTCGTTCATTGTCCTTACATTCCAAAGTCCTATTCTTGTTTTGCGGTCAGGACGTCCGTTTTCGTGTCAGTGGCTTCCTTTCGGCTTTCACAACTGATAGTCATACGAGCCTCATACTCTGGATGTCCGTCCCGCAGCAAAATTTGTTCATTTGTTGTCGTTTCCGTAACTTCATTTCTTTTTACATAGACAGGGGTGTCATCCCTATGCTAAAACCCCCAACCTGGAGGACCAGCGGGTCTGCTTTAGTCTGACCCCTGCCCGCGCAAACCTGTCCAGCTTGGTAGAACCTTCCAGAGGTAAAACTCCAGCTGGCATAGCTCTGGGGGTAATCAGGGTACGCAAGCCGCCATACCTCGACAAGGTATTGACACCGGTGATGGCAGAAATGTGTCTCTTGTAGGGCATATATTGTGTTATTTTCTCCGGTTTCTGCAAGAATGGGTGCATAATTCTTTTTAATCCCCCCCCCTCCCCAATTCCATTGTACAATTCTCCATCCTTTCTTATCCATTTACTCTTCGTGGTGATTCTTTTATGTAATTTATGACTTTTTTTGAGTAACTGGGTTCGTGCAGATAGATCTGATACCTCATCCAATACTACGTTTATGTTACTAGTGGTTTTTGTAACCCATTCTTTCCATTTGGAGTCTTGTAGTTGTTTGCCACTATCCTTTTCTTTTGCTTCTCTGTCTATGTTTAGCATCTGTCTTTCACTTTCTATTCTTTTTAGTATTGTTTCATTTTCATCTTTCAGTTCTGACAGTTAGTCCACATCCTTGGCAATTTGGATCTTTATGATTTTCATTTCCTCCAGCACTGCCTCCGCACTTTTCAGTGCATTCACATTTTCCAAGGATGTAGCTGAACTGTCTGACTGAATTTTTTCTTTTGTTTTGATCACTTCTTTTTGGTTCTTTCTTTCTTTTGACAGCTGTGTCTTAATCATTTTGACCTCTTCTTACACACTCTTAATTTCTGCAATTACTTTTGTGTTCGTGTATGTGGTGTTTTCTTTTATATCTTTAATCACCGTTTTGAATGGTGTCTTAGTTACAATAGATTCTTTAAGTGCTTTTTTTGTTTGCTGGTAAACTGGACATCCCTGAAACCTGGTGCTGTGGTTCCCTTTGCAGTTAACATCTTTCTGTTTTCATTTGCCTTTTTGTAGTCACTATTTGCTTTTGCCTTTTCACACTGTGTAGAGGGGTGAATACCGGTATAGTATTTGCATACTGTTTTACCTTTACACCTGTTTCTATTGTGGCCCCATTTCTTACAGTTGGAGCATTGCAGAACTATGGGAATGTAGGCTTCTGTGTTCTTCTTCGTGCTCCCAAATATCAGTGTCCTCAGGGATTCCCTTCCTTCCATTGTCAAGACCACCACTGATGTCACTCTTACTCTTTTCACATGCACCAGCTTTATGTCTGGGTTGTGCTTTGCAAGGATGTTCAACACTTCCTCACGTGACATGGTGGTGTTAACTCCTTTATCACACATTTATTGGTTTCTTTGGCTTTACTTTAATATCATGTGCTTAGAGTCACAGTTTTAGCTTGGACACTTAGTTCATCTATTATCTCTTTTGCTTTGGTGCTTTCATTTGGTGTAATAAAAACACCAAAATTGGATTTGTGTATTTTGGCTATCACCTTCTTGCCTAACACTTGTTCTGGTATTGTTATTATTTTGTCTTCGTCTCGTGCCTTAAGCTTTGCAACTTCGCTAGCGATTTGTGTGATCTTTATACGAGATCTGGTCTCCATGTGATCATCTTTGTTTTTTAAAATTGTTTTGTGAGCTTTCATTCCTGAATTTTGTTTGGTGATGTTTCCGCATTGGTGGTTATTATTTTTGCTTACTTTCTTTTTTGGCTGGTATTTACTTCGTCCTCCATGCGGTCCTGAATGTTCTCATACAGTTTATTGCTGTGTTTACTGTCCCTAGCTTTTGTTTTCACAGCCTCCGACCACGTTTTGCCTTCTCCTGATTGTGCTCTTGTCATTGCTGGCATGTTGCATTTTTTTAGTAATATGATATGAGATATGTCCTAAATTTCTACTTGTTTGTATTTATTTTTCTTTCCTATTTCTGTTAGTTCACTGCTATTTGTTTTGCTACTACTATTTTAATTGTGATTAGTCTTGTTTGTACTTAATGTTTACCCCTTGTCTCACGTTTTATTCTTAAAAAAAATAATTAACTTTTTATTAATTCTTTTAGATCTATTAAATCAAGATAGACCTAATCGACGAAAGTCAATTAATATTTATTCTGTGATTACCTTGTAGGATTTTCACTAATCCTAATTTGGTTTGGTAAATTTAAATTATTTGCTTTGCTAAGAATATAAATTATTAATATTTGACCACTACTGCTAGTACTCTACGATTATAGTACAGGACTTATTGCTATTTCCTGATGAGTTAAGGAAAACAAGATGGCTGCTGTATCTCACAAAGAGAGCTCCCACGTGACGCCTGGGCCTATTTAATCTTTTTTTTTAATTAACTAATATTCCTAACTTGGTAATATCGGAATGACGGTCGCCGAACTATGACACAGAGTATGGGGATTTTAGAGTTATTTCTCTTTAGCAGTGTTTTGTGCTTTAGTAGTGTCTCGCGCATTAGTAGGGTTTCGCGCATTAGCAATGTTTCGTGCTTTAGCATACATGCTTTAGCAGTGTTTCGTGGACATATATCGTAATGTGTAAGTGTCGATTGTAATTAGGAAGAAAACGCAGAGACAATTAAACAAAGTAATTTTTTTTTTAAAGCGATAGACCGCTAATTTGATGGACCATATTACAAACTGATGTACGAAAGTCGGTTCGTCATTTTAGCAGTCTATCCGTTGTTCGTCAGTCAGTCCATCAGTCAATCTAGTGTGACCATATCGTTCAACGTATAAAGGAGGACAATATTCACTTTCACGGAAATGAGGACAAGGGAGGACACTATACTGAAAAAGTAGGACATACTTATTTTAAATAATAAATGACAGTGAAGCTTATTTATTACACTTCAAACAATAATTTCATTGTTATCGGATTGATGACGACATTATATAAAAGATACCCTCAATTCCACCTAACATAAGAGACAATGGAGACTGATGACGTAATTCATAATTAATCTATAAAACAAAAGAAACTTAACATAGACACCAAAGACAGTTATAGGAAATGACGACATAATGACGTAAACTTAACTAGTGTAGTAACGATGCCATATACATAAGTGGTGCACAAATGATTGTAAGCAATAGATTCATTGGACTATAAGACATCCTGTATGAAGACTAATGTTTAGCAGTCTTTAGCTAACTGACCTTGCAACAGGATGGTTGTGTTTTTGAGACAGAATGTTGTTGATGAGGACTTAGATAGACTCAAGCTGGCTTGCCCCCTGACATTGGATATTGTATCTTGATTGATACAAAATTGGTATGGATTCGTTCGATTAGATACATACAACAATGACAAACAAAGTCATTTGTGTTTAAGGTCGAACATTGTTAGATTTAGGGTTGAAAATTTTATTTTTGAGATTAGCTCCATAATTGTCTTCCACTCTCCCATCGGCAAAATACACCAGCTTCTTAGTTGGTTTTGACGATGACACTTTGCACTACATAAACAGATACATATGAAACTGGAATAATACCAAATACTCTTTGGTACCAGTTTCCAACGTAATATAATAGAGTTGGAATATTTAATCTGCAACCGACATTACAAATATTTGATGAAAACAACTGTGTAAATTGAAGACTTGTAAAATAAATATTATCGTTGGAATTTCTGCTAGGTTTATTACGGACATCATTGGATCGTTGAATTTTATTAAAAGTTCTGCATTCAGTTGGATCATTTGTAATGGATAGTACTACATTATATGCCACTCAAAGTCCAAAAAAACCGAATCAATAAAAACCTGGGTCCCGTAAATTATCGAAGAGAATTTATACCTCTGGTGAACCAAACCAGTATTCTCGATTATGACTCTTCAGAAATATATATAAAAAGAGAAAAGATAAAAATATAAAATAAACTTTACCCAGTATGTAAAACGGGTACATAGATAAAGGGTAAACTGGTGCCGCGAAAACCATGATTCGGTGGACTGTTAGAAAATGACGCAACCGAACCCACACATAGATAATTACATGGAAGTTTTGCAAATGCAGCATAACCAACAACAGGCATTAATGATGCAGAACAAACAGCAAAATCAACCAGAAATGAATGCGCATCAAATACTACTTCCAGTGGATCCAAATGAAGCAAACCTACTGGCATTACGTAACATGACTGACACTCTTCAGCGTGTTGACCAACATGCGAAATTTAACAATATAAAAAGCTTTGTTACACCATTCAATGGGGATTCGAAAAGATTTCGACAATGGATGGTTGACGTAGACAAATTCGCCTACTTGATAGATGCAACTACAGACATTGACAAGAAGAAAATAATTTTTTTGTAATCAGAGGGACTGGTCACAGATTTTGTCCGACGGAGGGCAAAGGCATTTCCGATGGAGACCTTTGAAGAACTCAAGAAAATATTGGTATCAAGATACTCAGAGATTACCGACGCTGAGCACGCGTGGACAATGTTAAGAAGAATAAAGCAAGATCGACAGGAAAGTGCTCAAATATACGGAGATAGGCTATTAAACCTTGCCGAAGATGCTTTTGTAGGAGGTAACATTCCAACAACTGATCTGGAGAAACATCTAGTCGGAATTTTTGTGGACGGACTGTATTCTGATTCACTGAAAATCCATCTACTCAGAAAAGATCCTCAGTCAATAACTACCTCAATACAATTAGCTGTTTATGAGGAGAATGTGAAAAAAGATTCCAACAACGGATTGGAAGGTGTCCGCTACCAGAGTATGAATACCAACATACCCAACATGATCAACAAATGAACTAACCGATGGAAATTGATCATTCGAGTTATCGATGGGACAGAAATCGAGAACATCACAGAAGATCAGAGAGATTCAATAACTCATACCAGAATCAGAGAAGTCCAGCACTACAGAGTAACCACAGAAGAGACTACAGAATACACAATGTAGAACCCCAACAACCAACCACCATCTGTTTTAACTGTGCAGGACAAGGACATGTAGCAGGGAATTACAAAAATTCACAGCCCATAAATCATTTTGGGGACAACAATTCAAGACCAGAAATAAATCATAGAAATTATCAGTATCAAAATCACTATCAGACAAATAATATTAGAAGACATCCTTAAAACAGAAATGACTCCCTGTGATGGAATACATTGATACAGCGCTAAAATCCTCCATTTATAAAGATAAAAGTTAAAATAAATTGTAGGGATAAAATATAGTTAAGCTGCGGCTTTTTCGCCTACGCCACAAGCGCGTTGATTTGGTAGATCGTACTATCGTTTTCTAGTGTCATTGGAAAAAGAAAAAAACTAATTATAACATGGGGACGCGAAAGGCCTATTCGTTCAGACGGGGTAGGAAAGGAGAAAAGAAAAAAAAAATGATGTTGTCTGCAAGCGTTTGAATCTAAGCCTAACATACGCGCGAACTCGTAGTTAGTGTTTGAAATACGAGGTAAAGTAAAAACATGTAGTCAATTGGTTACGAAAACAGACTTAGCTCTTATTTAGAATGACGTAAAACTCTCGAAAATAGCTGGACAGCACATGGAAAAGAAGTGAACGCGTGGCAGTAAAGATTTCAAGACTAACATGGAAAAAAATATGGAATTTCTTATTAATAGGTTTAGAATCACAAAAATTAGCTAGTTTGATAGCCTATCTTTTCCTGACAAATAATATGCTTTCAAATAAAAAGACGGACAGATAATTCGGAAGTTATTGACAAAAGACTGATTTGTTCGATGCAGACTCGCAAACACATGTTAGTTTTGCATTCACTAAAATTACATTTGACGCGTCCTTGAGACGAAGGCAGAAAAACAAGTACATGTAGACAAGGAGGAGAGAATCTAAAAATATCTTCGCAGTACAAATCTAAGCAGGGGGTGAGGGAAAAATTTGAATAGTTTTTTGTAGTTGGTCCAAAACCGAGTGTAATTTTGGGAAAACCCAAGTTCGGACGGACAGACCGACAGAAATACACTACACATTTGACCAAAAATTGGACAGTTAGTTTGAAATTTTAAATTCTAGAAGGGGCAGTACTCTCATTGGACGAGACAGTTAAGATTATTGAAAAATTTGCCGGCAAGTTGCCATTTTTTTGAAGACTGTCCATACGAGCAGATCGTTGAGGCTAAGAAGTTGTCGTCCATTGAATATATACTAATAATAGTGGGACGCCCTAGTCTAGCCAGCAGCTCAGCTGAGTTTGTGCTATTTCAGCGTATCTGTGTGTTTTATTCTGAATTGTGAGTTTCTTTGTCTGGCACTGTGCTAGTGCCAGATGTTCTGGAGAGCTCCAACTTTGTATGAAATGAGATGCCTACCATACTACCTCAGAGCATGTGAGGAGTGGGCCTAAGGAACAACTTTCTTTCATCGTCACAGGCCAGTTAAGTATTAAAGACCTGGCCTGCTGAAATTCATCAACTACAAAATTATAATTTAAATTACATTGTGAAAAATAAGAAACTTTTTGTCCACCATTAATCCTGTATAAGGAGTAAATGACATTGTTAACCAAAGACTGGGTATGATGCAAATACCCCGACCTGACATCCAGCATTATTTTTCCTAAAGACTTTTAGTTAGTACCAATATTAGCAAATTTAACTTATATATATATATATATATATATATATATATATATATATACACACACATATATATATATATATACACACACACATATATATATATATATATATATATATATATATATATATATATATATATATATATATATATATATACATACATATATATATATATATATATATATATATATATATATATATATATATATGTACAAGCCTTTCATGTGATTATTCAATTATATGTACTTCTATTGACATTAATTCATATTGATTTAAAAGTCCTGACCAAAAGAAAAACTTGGTTCAGGACAAAATAAATTTGAAAAAATTGTAATTGTAATTTCTAAATTTTAAACACAGTGTTAATTGAATTGATCATAGAGCTTAATATTAGTGTTTGTGTGTGTGTGTTTGTGTACTTAATTACCAACACACCACATTTCATTACCCTAGACATTAAACGTAGCTATCAGTCATATAAATCACAAATAAGTCTGCTTGAGGTCGTAGGTGGTAGTAGTAAGGTACTCTGTAAACTCACATAAACTGTTATCCTCAGGGACCTTCACAGCTGACCTCATTCAGTACACTAAGTAACCTAGCAACCACACTTAATAACATCAAAACCCACCACAGTCCCAACCAACCTCAAGGAGAATGGGGAACGGAAGGACCTCACATTAACAGAGATCGGATGTGATGGTCTGCAGAATCGATCTCTATCTGATAAACCAGCTACATCAAAAGAAGATCAAGCCTACATAAATATTATCCCAGACCCTTGTTCTTGCATCTTAAAAATAGGAAAACAAAACTTCAGAGCTCTCATAGACACTGGCGCGACGGTTAGTCTGATTAGAGAGAAGTTTTACCATCAGATAAAACACATGACGAAGTTCTCAAGACATACAGTAAGAATGAAATCAGTAACGGGACAAGATCTGAAAGCATTAGGAACTGCCTACATACATTTCAAGATGGGAAAAGAAATGCTAGAACACTCATTTATTATAACGAGAGGACTGTCTAGAAATTTTATAATCGGAAGAGACTTCCTTAGAAAAAATAATGCCAGAATATATTTTGATTTGAAACAGCTCAGAATAAATGGCAGCTATATACCTCTACAAGATGACATACATATCGCTACGTTGATAAGAACTACCGTACCAGTAACTTTGAAGCCGAGTTCTATCACTGTAACAAAGGCTCGAATAAAAAACTCACCTTATGTAAATATAGGACAGACAATCTATGTATCTCAGATGGAGAATGAAGAAACGGATGATCCACATGTGGAAATACAAGATGGCATTGTAATAGTGAGTAAGAACATAGACTTTCTAATAATGATTGTTAACTCTTCAGGAACCACTCTTACTATCCCAAGAGATTGTAGGACAAGTTCAAATAACAAAGGATGAGATCTCCCACAAACTATCAAGTTACAAGGACGGTTATGTGAACCTCTCTACTCAAACGTCATCCAAAACCTTTCCAAACACATTTCCTTCGAAGAATATGAAGCGTCCCTATCCCATTTCCTCCCTCCAGTCCCAAAGAAGAGAGTATCTCAGAAAATGTATTTCGAATGAGATTTCAGAAACAGACACCAGAAAGAAATACACAAATTTTGATCCATACCTTGATGAAAAAGATAGAGACATATTATACGAAACATATGGAAGGAAAAGTAAATATTACTCCTCTAAAAGCAGATATTATACTGTGGAGTCAGTTTCTGCTTGACCGAATAAAAGAAGCGGCAAATTTTTATAAAAAATCATTATATTATCCCTCAAAACCAGTTTGTCGGAACCAAATGACGAGAAATCAAATCAGTCATCTCAAAAAAAAAAAAAAAAAAAAAAAACAATGATGAAAATCCAGACAGGATGAAAGTTTTACTAGAACAATTACATACTACTGAAGAATTTCAGAATAGACTGGAGAATTTCATAAAGAAGCATAAAGATGTATTTGCAATCTCTGACATGGAGTTAGAGAGAACAAATACCGTCACAATGGAAATACATAATACATCGGAAGGACCAATAAGTCTGAGGCCATATCATACTCCTCTAAAAAATAGAGAAATCGTAGAGAAAGCTATCCAGGAAATGTTAGCGGCTGGTATTATTGAGAGATCTCGCTCACCATGGTCATCCCTATAGTAATAGTCACCAAGAAAGACGGAAGTCACCGATTTTGCTGTGACTATAGGGCAGTGTACAAAATTACTAAAACAATATCATATCCTCTACCTCGCATAGACGACATTTTGGCGGCTCTTGGGAAATCCAATTGGTTCACCTCATTAGATGCTCGATCAGGATTCTAGGCTATCCCTATGTCCGCGGATGCAAAACTGAAAAGCACGTTCTGTACTCATGTGGGATCTTATTCATGGAATGTGATGCCTTTTGGGTTAAAAGGAAGTCCAGCCACCTACATGAGTTTGATGGATGAAGTTTTACAAGGGTTACACAAATTTGCATCAGCTTACATAGACGATATCTTAATACACACAAATGGAACCATTGAGGATCACCTTAAACATGTAGAGACTGTCTTTGACAGATTACGTTTACACAAAGTGAAGTTAAAATTGAGTAAATGCAGCTTTCTACAAAAGGAGATCCAATATTTAGGTTTCATAGTAAATCAGAATGGAATCCGACCAGATGACGATAAGATTGCAGCAATACAGAAAATACCTTCACCAACGAATGTAAGGCAAGTGAGAGGATTCATAGGGTGTTGTGATTACTATCTCAAGCACATAATCAATTTCTCAAACGTAGCCGAACCTTTGCTGAATTTAACCAGGAAATATGCTAAATTCAGGTGAGAAGAAAAATGTCAGAAAGCATTTGACTACCTAAAGTCAGCACTAATCACAATACCTTTTCTGGCACATCCAGACATCACAAAACCCATGATCATCTATAGTGATGCAATAGGAGCGTGTTTGGTACAAGAAATATCACCAAATGAACCACCAGTGATTGCCAATATTCTTCAAGAAAAACCGATAGCCTTTCTTTCACATGCCTTAAGCAGAACTCAACGAAAATGGACGAGAACAGAGAAGGAAGCTTATGCAATTCATTATGCTTTGCAGAAGTTTGACATTTATATCAGAGGAATGTCGGTTATCATAAAAACGGATCACCAACCTCTAGTAAATTGGCTAACTAAACCTCAAGAACAACCAAAAAAGCTCCGGACATGGGCTATCAATTTACAAAATTACAATACTAAGATTGAGTATTTACCAGGTAGACTAAACACATGTGCAGATTTATTATCGAGAATACCATATCCTGAACCTACAGACGTGGACGATCTGAAACAACAAGACTTAATTGAAATAGATGATAATGGGAAAGAAATCTCCGCCATTGACTTAATCTAACACAGTCAAGACATTGGGCCTCCTGATAGTCAAGAACAGAAAACACAACCCACGGAGAACTCGGGAACTGATGATGGCGATGAATCTAGAGATTTTGAACAGAGTCTAATCTTCAAGAAAGAACAACTGAAAGATGAAGCATAAACCAAGATTATAGTACAAGTACGTACCAATCCGAAAGAAAAAAGAAACTATGTGATATTACCAGAAGACAATATTCTATATCATGTCAGTCCCCGAGAAAATGGATTACTGCAAAAATGTATCCCCTCATCATTAGTACCAACTGTATTGAAACAATTTTACGACGAAAATGGTCACTTCGGACGCGATAAAACTCTCGACGTTATTACGAAGAGATACTATTGGCCAACTATGATAAAAGATATCATAGAATATGTAGGAACGTGTAAAATTTGTAAACTCAGAAATATGAGAATGATTAGAGCACCGATTCAGGAAATGTCATATCAACATTATCCCATGGAAGTCGTTAGTCTAGACATATCGGGACCGTATCCAGTTACCTTGTCCGGACACAAATACATATTACACCTGGTGGATTAATATTCTGTGTGGCCAGAGAGCTTTCCTTTAGAAAATGCCACTTCAGCTCTAATTACAGATATCTTCTTACAACAATTCATTCCGAGACATGGCTGTCCTCAGAGAATAATAACCGACAATGGCAAACAATTTGTAGGAGATCCTTTTGCCTCAGCAGTAAGAAAAATGAATATAAAACACACGAAAACCTCATTTTATCATCCAGAATCAAATGGAAAAAACGAAAGGATGCACTCTACCCTACATGACATATTAGCAAAACTTACGGAAGGGAACAGTGTTACGACATGTTTCAACGATGTCGTCTGCTACAGTTGGCAGCGCGTTTGGAGTACGCATTTTGGTGTTGAGAGGTTTGTAATAGAGAATGTTTTTTTATGCTTCATGATCTTTTGGTGATTGCAAATCGCATGGTTCGATTGTGACGCGGTAGCGTTGATATGGTCACGCTTGGTGACTAAGGTACTTGACCCTTTTTATTCTGACCGTCAAGCCATGAAGACGTATATTATTCCTTCCAGTGTTAGGCTTCATATTATGCCGAATTTTATATGTTAATGAGGACAGAGGGTCAGTCCTTACTATTATAATGAAATTTAATGGAAATATTACATGGTTGTTGGATAACCATGGACAGAAGGATTATTGATCATTTATGATCTGTGTTCGCAAACTACTTGGGTCTCACTGCCGGTTGACTGCGCTGCGGCAACGCGAGTATATAGCCCAGGATGTTCTGACGACACTTAAGTAACTGGAAGACGGACGGTAACCTGTTTTTAATTAGAATGCAATGCAATGTACTATTCATGAACTAATTTATTATGATGTCGTCGTATATTTCGTCAATAAAATTTGTATCCATGTTTGGACTCAAAACCCGAGGACTTACCAGAAATCAATCAAGTTGAACTTGGCTCGTTGCCACATATTATTATTGATTCGTTAATTCATGCACGATGCACTCTTTGTGGTAAGAGATAATATTACCCACATTATTTAATGGAAGTTCATAAGAAACCTGAACGGTTGTCAACCATTTACGCTAACCGAGTTCAGACAACCTGATCATTGACCCACAGAAAAAAAGGTTTGAAGCACAAAGAACCCGCTTCAACAACTGGTGGCCAGATGTGGCTGTGAAATTTTATTTCACGTTAAAGAACTAATCTACGATAAAAAATATCGGGTTTACAAAATGTCCTTTAGATCGACATTGACATCTCTTACGCATGCGCACCTGACGTCACACCCTTAGCAACAGTACGACCGTTTATCAAAGTCATCCAACAAGTCAGCGACATTGAAGAAGATAAAATAATTTTAAAAATGCCTCAACCAACGGAAGAAGTTATACCAAACAGTCATCATTACTGCATGCAATCTCCATAGTTCGTTGGCGCATGTTGTCACTGTAGGAACTTATCGCGATTCAAAAGTTAAGTACTTGTTTGTGACCTACGCAGAATAAGTCCATGTTGTCGATTTCATAGGCATGTTTTTGAGGTCCTTTTTAACTGTTAAATGTTTTATTAATATGTATCTATGTTGTAATATATATATATATATATATATATATATATATATATATATATATATATATATATATATATATATATATATATATATATATATATATATATATATATATATATATATATATATAAATCAGTGGGTGGTTGGCAAGGGATTTTCAAATCAACCAATATCTCTTACAGAGGTCGGTCGATTTGAAACCGTTCTATTAGGTTAGTTGAGTAGTTCCATTTGCAAAGAACCCATTGATAATTGCCGATGGTTAACTTCGTTTGCATCTGAAATTATTTGACCTTAAGTGTTAGCTGTAAAGTTTTGTAAATAACTGTTGTATTTTTCGGTACTAAGTTTCATTTTATTCATTTTTCGTCATATGTTCGTAAGCTATCTCGTTTATCCTGATCTAACTATCGTTTAGTTCATAATATATAACCTATTTGTCAGTTAAATGAGTCCATTGTGACGTCACCATTTTTAGTGTACGTGTTTAATCTAGACTTGGTTTAACCTTGACCACTACTTCCGATTTTTCTGCTCGTTTTATATAATCATTAGATGTCTGGAAATTGTCAATTGTGTTGTCAATTCGTGTTGTAATATTTTAATTTTATTTTGGTCTTGTATCTATTAAGTTTATAAATTGATAATATAATAATAATAGTATAAATTGATTAGGAAATAACATGATGAAATATTTTGATTAATTTTGACTAAATTACTGGATGACTTAGATGATGTCATTGTAAAGAGTGATTATTTCCAACCACTGTAAAATTTAAGATTCAACGCCACACAGGCAACCACTGTATAAATTATTTTCATTAGTTATTCTCAATGGGTCATACTGGCCATGACTGTAAAATGTAGTTGTAATACCACTGTAGCAGATTGGTGTACTGGCACTGTTGAAAGTAGTTGGTACTGCTACAAATGTAAGTATGTTGACATACTCGCCCACACAGGGCTACTGGTAATAGGTGATGAAGACGTCACAGTAACACATGATGATGAAGTCAGGAAGCGCTGAACGACTGGTGACGTTTCCAAACATTTTATTACGGTACAATACAAATCACGCTGACATCGACACATACATTGTCATCTGAACAAAGGTTCAACACATCATGGACGTAATCATACGCCAATACACCTCTGGCAAAAATAGGCCGCATGGACAGCAGGCTTACATATATAATTCATTGATAATCTGGTTCAACACCTCTGGCAAAAATAGGCCGCATGGACAGCGGGCTTAAATATATAATTCATTGATAATCTGGTTCAACACCTCTGGCCAAAATAGGCCGCATGGACAGCGGGCTTATATATATATATAGTTCAATAATACTCTGGTTCAACACCTCTGGCAAAAATAATAATGTTACCACTTCTCCGCACCGGGAGTACGTCGCCTAAATAACTCAAAGTTCATGGCAATAACAAATAGGTTCAAAATGTTTCTTTACCTGCTCTGGCTTTCATGAATCAAACACCAAAAAAACACTTGCCATTTCCTAGGCTTATAACTCTATGCCAGAATCACATTAAAGGGGAATCTTAAACATAATTAAATCACAGAAGAACTCTGATCCCCTTTGACACTGCCAGAGAAAAACGCTGAGCGACTTGTCAGCTCGGAAACGCCAGGCGACTCCCCAAAACAACAGTCTTCCGGACGTGCCCAAATCATTGCGCATGCCCGAATAGTGGCGTGATGTGAGACCAACTCACACCGTACCGAGGAGTCAGGTCTAAAACCATATAAGGCCGTTTCG
Organism: Oreohelix idahoensis; assembly: GCA_024509875.1. NCBI lineage: Eukaryota > Metazoa > Mollusca > Gastropoda > Stylommatophora > Oreohelicidae > Oreohelix > Oreohelix idahoensis. Next base: position 51,974 of record JAMPIV010010794.1, on the reverse strand, counting down.
AACAACCTTGTCTATAACCATATAAGGCAATTTCGAACAATCTGGAAGGCTAAAATCGGCCGAGTCAAGGGACATAACAAATAAATCTAACCTGTATCAAAAGGAAAACATAATCACAGGTTAAATCCCTTAGACCACAAATATAAGAAAAGTATAATAAAGTATTCATTACTAGCATACCGTAACAGACTGTAACAGTTTACCGCACCCCCCGAGGTAAAAAAAATTATAACATCATTTTTTTTTAAACAAAATATATTGAAGCAAAGAGGGCGGTAGCCTACAACTATCTACATATAAATATATCACAAGGTAATCAATACAATGCATAACAAAAATAAATACCATAGTAATACTATAGCGTGTATACATAAATTTCCAAACACACACTAAAAAAATAATGAGCATGATGACACAGGCAACAAGCTCATAACGCATAAATGATGCGCTGACGAAGGGCGTAAATAATTACAATGCCATAATACCGTGCTATACTGGCGCACGATAGAGCGTCGGGTGAGAAGAAAAATATATCTCACCAAGTTAGAGAAAATATTTTCTCATAGTACTAACATAATTATAAAAAGAAGTTGCCACAATAGCACAATAAAGTGCTGGCAACATAACAAGGCCAGAAAAAATTACAATATCGCCATGTCTCACAATTACAAAATTAGAGGTGTCATTAACATATTATACTTTTAACATTGTGATGTACAGCAATATAGTGACACCAACATATATCTTCTAAAGGATATATCAAACATAGCATCATATCTTTAACATAATATCATATACTAGTTTACAGCATTAATAACTATCCGTTACAAATACAACTAAGCGAAGATATGTGGAGTCCCAGAACACTGTGTGGTAGCGTCTATTCCCAATGGTAAACAGGGACATCAAATGAAGGGATACTTGTAAACTGTGGCGATTCTCCGTTTAACAGCACTGACTCGCTGTGAGAAAATACAAATGAAACACCTGTGTTTGACAACCGTAGAATTCTACAATATGTAACACTTAATTGTAATTCCTACTTATCAAATGTGGCCATGTAAACTACCGGCCTTTATATAGTGATAATCAAACCTTCCTCCGTTACACTAGAGATGGTAACAGAGAAAGTAAATCTATCAATTTATAATCATGAATTAAATAGGATCAAGCAATTGTACAAACTGAATGTTAATAAGTCTGAGTGTCGTGGGTATATCACTAATCTCGACATCTATAAGATAATAAAGGACATAAGAGTCAAGTAGAATCGTGTGGGCATCGAGACAGTATGTCTGCCATTATATTCTCCGATCCACGAATAGCTCGTAGCGAAAAGTGAAAAGGTTGAAGAGCGATAGCATATCGAGTAGATCTTGAGCTCTTCAAGTCCTTACTCTGAATAGCTGTGAGAGCTTTTTGGTCGGTTTCTACTATGAAATGCGCGCCAAGAAGGAATCTTTGAAGTTTAAGAATCGCCTAGACCATAGCCAATAATTCTCGGTCTAGGACGGAGTAATTCCGTTCTGCCGCATTTAGTTTCCTAGAGACATACATCACCGGATGCAGAGTTCCAGAATACTCTTGCATCAGTGCTGCCCCTATTCCTGTGGATGAGGCGTCACTGCAAAGGACAAAAGTCTTATTTGCAGTGGGTAGTCTTAAGATAGGATGAGATGAAAATATATCTTTAATGTTATCCAATGAGGATTGGCATTCTTGGGACCAATATACCATATTCGGTGACCCTTTCTTTAGTAGGGTTGAGAGAGGTGCTGTAATAGATGAAAGATTTGGAATAAATCTTCCGTAAAATTGTATCAAGCCTAAGAGACTCCGGACTTGCTTTTTCATCTTAGGAGTAGTGATATTGAGAATTTTTGTGTTGTTGTTATTCTCCGTCCGCAAGAGACCATGACCAACACGGTGGCCTAGAAAGGAAATGTCACTAAAGCCAACATAGGCTTTTGACGGTTTAACCGTCAAATTATGCGAACGAAGAGTAGTCAAAAGGTCGGTAAGACCGTGAAAGTGATCTTCCCAGGAGTCACTATAAAGACAAATATCATCCAAGTACGCGATGACATCTGGACGATGTGAAACGATACGACGCATCATGCGTACAAAAGTAGCTGGGGCATTCATGAGGCCAAAAGGCATAAAGTTCCACTGGAACAAACCCCTAAGTGTAGAGAAAGCAGTAAGAGGTTTGGCGCGTTCAGTAAGGGGAACTGGCCAGTAACCTGTAGACAAGTCAAGTTTAGTAAAGAACCTAGAATTAGAAAGCTTAATAAGTAGCTCTTCCAGTAAGGGTATAGGTTCAGCATCGAATTTCGTTACTTGGTTTAATTTACGATAATCGACGCAAAGACGTATGTTATTGTCTTTCTTCCGGACAATAACCATAGATGAAGAGTATGGCGAAGTGGATGGTTCTATAATTTTCATCTGTATCATTTCATCCAATTCTTTCTCGACCTGTGTCTGAAAGTGTAATGGAATAGGATAAGGTCGGACTCTGATAGGGTTATAGTCGGTAAGTATTATGTCATGTTTAATTATAGATGTTTGTCCAGAAATTTCAGTGAGAACATCATGAAATCTTTGTAAAAGAGAAGAGACTTGTTGTTGTTTCTCAGCAGATAATTCTGAAGAAACAGTCACATTTTCCCATGATTCTGTTGAATGCAATGGGATTACGGAGAGAGGAAGATTCACGTCTGAAAAAGTAGACTCTTCTTCTTGGATGACTGACAGAGATGTGTAATGACCATGCGGGACTATCGAATCGTCCGTCGCTTCATAAATAGGTTGTAGGTAATGTGGTCGTTCATGAAATTCTGTCAGCATATTGATGTGAAAAGTTTTATGCTTTTTATCCACATCGATGACATAATCGACATCAGAAATTCTAGAGATGACAGTGTAAGGACCTTTCCATGAAATAAGAAGTCTATTGTCCCTACAAGGAAGTAATACAAGTACCTTGTCACCAGGAAAGAGTTGACGTAGACGTCTATTTTTGTTTGCGAAATTCCTTGCCTTCTACTTAGCAGACTCAGATGCAGAGGTAGCTAACCTACTTGCTTCAATAATTTTCTGCCTTAAAGCAATTACATACTCGTAAGAGGATTGAGTTTCCTCGCTGATATCCTCAGCAGTTATTAGGTCATGCAACAATGACATGAGACCGCGTGGTTGCGCACCAAAGACAAGATGAAATGGAGAGAATCCTGTGTGTTCATTAGGGACTTCTCTATACGGGAAAAGAGCAGCAGGTAAGACCCTGTCCCAATCCTGAAGATGATCCTCAGTTATCTTTCCTAACAAACTCTTGAGCGTTCTATTTAAACGTTCGACTAGACCGTTTGACATAGGATGATAGATACTGCTTAAAGACCTTTCAATCCTGAGTGTAGACATCACCTGAGACATAGTGTCTAATATCAATTGAGTGCCACGATCTGACAAGATTTCTTTAGGAAATCCCACACGTGAGAATATTAACCAAAGAGCGCCTGCAATATCGGCAGTAGTAGTGCTCTTGAGAGGTATGGCCTCTGGCCAATGAGTACACATGTCAATGCATGTTAGGATAAATTGGTGTCCTCTGGCAGACTTGGTCTTAAAGGGACCAATAGTGTCTATTGCCATCTTTTGAAAAGGACGGATTGGAATATCTGCAGCCTGGATAGGTGCTGCATGGCGTGGACCTCGTGACTTAACCTCCTGGCATATCTTGCAGGAGCGACAATAAATACGTATATCTTTATTTACTTGTGCCAAAAGATAGAAGCAAGAACTCTTGATTTTGTACGGGAAAATTCCATATGTCCAGCACATTGAGAGTCGTGAGCATGTTGTAGAATTCGAACTCTCATACTCTTAGGTACTGGAATCTGAGAATGTATAGACGCAGTAGAATCTTGCACCATACGGACTAGTACTCCATTCTTTATTGAAATCCAAGATTTACGATTTGTGTTATGGTTTACATTATCATTTTTAACAAGGGGGAAGAATTTCTTCAAAGAAGTGTCATTTTGTTGGAGTGTTATGAAAGACTCACGGGAAATCACTGAGTGATTATCTTGGTTATGCACTTCATTAATTTCAGTTGATGTAGTCTGAGACATATTTTGAGCTTGTGCTCTTGTGGTGACTGCATAAGCAGCTTGAATATTTTGTTCTTCTCATATAGTAATCTGTTCCGGGGTACATTCTTTAATTCCGTGTATACGTCCGACGATAAGATCCGCAATAGGATTTGGGAGCAAACACGCGTGGACCTTTCACGTAAAAAAGGGAGTAGCAATGTTGATGATAGCAGTCGGATACTTTTCCAGTGTCCCACCAAATGTCACACATTTCACTAGCTTTCCAGTGGCGTAAGAAGGATCTTTGAGGGATTGCTTAACCCCAACCGTTGTGCATCCAGAATCAAAGAGAACTGAGACTGGATTATTGTTCACTAAACCGTTATGTAGGATAAGAGACCCTCTTCCGTCTTGCGCAGCTGCGGCAGGAAGAGCGGGTAGATGATGACCACAACTCAAAGTAGTTATAGTTGTCGGTTGGAATAGAGTTGTGCATTGCGGGCATTGAGATGCCCTATCAAAGTCGAAAGCAAAGCAAGCATTAGCATTAGCCACAGTATTATTATTGTTGCCTTGATTGTTAACACCCTGGGGATCTTGTTGAGCCAAGTTAGCCTGGTGATAAGGTCTATTATTATCTTGTTGTGATCTACCGCGGCTATTATTTCTATTGGAATTATAGTTATTTCTTCCATTGAAATCATTGTTCTGATTAGAACCCCAGTTGCGATTGTCATTACCCCTTTGATCAAAATTTCTATTAGATGTGTTTTGTTGTCTCTGTGAAAAGTTATTATAGGTTCGATGACCTCTATTGTAGTAACCTCTTCTAAAGTTCCTATAATTGTTAGGACCAAAATATTGAGGATTATTAAATTGTCTCCAGTTCCCTGAAGAAGAATCATTACGTGATGGACTCCCTTTGTTCTGTCCAAAATCACGATTATTCCTTTTATCAAAATTGTGCTGAGGTCTTTGAAATTTTCGACGAAAATAAGGACCATATGGTGTTGCTGAAGCAATGGGTAAACCTTCTTTGACTTTAGAGTTGCTAACTGTTTCATTAGGATGTGCCATAACATATTGACGACAGTATTGTTCCATATCTTTTATGTTTGGAGGTTTTCGCTCATGTAAAAAGGAAAGAAAGTTTTTACTAACTGATGACATGACTTTGTCACGAAGCAGTAAGTCAACAATGGCCTCGTATGTTTTTTCAGTCTTTGATAATTCCACCCAACGTGCAAAAGTCAGGCGAATCTCTGATATAAAGTCTGAGAAGTCTTTCCCTGTCTCTGGTAGTAGAGACTTAAAGCGTAGGCGATAACCTTCTTCATCCAATTGGTATTTTTTTATCAGGGCCGCTCTGACAACCTCATAGTTCTTTCTATCAGCCTCTTCTACTGACATCATAACCTTTTGAGCATCACCTGTGAGTAACCTACCAAGTTGATCACAATATTGTGATTTGTCTATCTTATGTGAGTCGCATGCTAATTGAAATCTATCTAAATAGAATGCAATATCGTCACGGGTAGGGTTGAAATGAGGCAATTTAACATCATAAGTTTTAATATTTGCACTATCAGCAGTTGTTTGATTATTTGAATCATTTTGAGCATTACCCATATTCATCAACTTTATCTTTTCCAACTCCATAGCTGCCAATTTTTGCTCACGGAGTCTTTGATTTTCTTCAGCTTGTAACTGAAGTTTCTTCTCTTCCATCTCTAATTTCTTTTTTTCAGTTTCCATCTGCATTTTTTTCTCTTCAGCATTTTTTTCTCTTCAGCTTCTCTTTGCTGCTGAATTTTTCTATCTTCCGCTTCTCTTTCTAATTTTTTATTTTCAGCCTCTCTGTCAAATCTCTTTTGTTCAGCTTCAGCCTCTCTTTCTGATTTTTGTTTTTCCATTTCCATTTGGAATTTTCTCTCCTCTACCTGCATCTGTAATCTTAAATTCTCAGCTTCTATTTTCAATCTCTCAGTTTCCATTTCTGTTTCTTTTCATCAGCCTTCTGTTCCTTGGCATACTCAGTGGTTGCAAAATCTTTTAACTCCTCAGGAGCTACCCCAAGAGATCTCCTTTGCTCAATGAAATACTCCAAGGTAGACATTATGTCTAATAATATACTATAACACCTTGTATAAATATTTATTATCTCAGCCACTCACTTTATCCCAACCTCAGTGGGAGACAAGTCTTTATCAAAGAACTTGTATGATATCTTGATTACAATATCATAAATAATCACTTCTTATTTATAGTGCATTATACTATTAATAGTGCATTACCTAGTATGTATATAGACAGTGTATGACAAAATCAACGGTACATACAAAATTAACAAACACCAGATATAAATCACAAACGAAAACGTTCGCAGAAATCAAAATAACAATAAAGCAGAACTAAAGGGAAATGTTACAAAACTTGTAATGACAGCTGCGAAATATAACGATAAGACAATAACAACACAGTGTATAAACGAAAAGGTGTAAAGAAATAAACGATAGGAAGAGAAGGCAAACAAATACAAACAAATTAGTCAAAACTAAAGAACAGAGAAAAATATTACAAAAACAACACAGAACAGCTCGTCACAACTAAACAAAAATATCACAAATAACCTAACACAGTGGACTCTAATATGCAGCAAAAATGTTTGCTGGAGATTTCCACTGCGGGAAATTTGCAAAAGTCCCTAAAGAACCCTCACAGTAGGCCCTCGGTTAAGTGGGATGTACCCTACTGGAGTCACCGCCCAACCGAACCCGCTGAAATGCAAACACATATATAACATATAAAACAAAGAAACATGTAATATGAAAACAAAGAATATGAAGAATGTGCAAAGAGGAAGGCTCAATTCAATCACAACATAAAGGCACAGTCCACAAATATAAAGCCACTTATCTTATTCTGGCAAAAAAATCCTGGCCTCGAGATAGCAGCAATGAAGTTCTCAGCACACACAGTTCAGCGCTAAGAAGATCCAACGCTGAAGGGATATCGGAACTTGCCTCCAACACAACAGCAACAATGGCACAGAAACTGGCTTTCAAGTTGACAGCAACGATGGTGCAGGAACTGGCTTCCAAAATAACAGCAACAACGATGGTACAAGAATTGGCTTCCAAAATAACAGCAACAACGACACAGGAACTGGCAATGATAATACAGGAGCGTGTCGCAGTGGTTCATGTAGGATGCTGTAGATCTAAAGTAGCGAATGTCGTTCGGGTAACAGCCTGAAAACTGGCGACTACTGTAAAGAATCCATTATTTCCAACCACTGTAAAATTATGTTCCTTTAGTTATTCTCAATGGGCCATACTGGCCATCACTGTAAACTGTAATAAGTGTAGCACTGTAGCAGATTGATGTACTGGCACTGTTGAAAGTAGTTGGTACTGCTACAAATGTAAGTATGTTGACATACACGCCCACACAGGGCTACTGTAAATAGGTCATGAAGACTTCACAGTAACACATGATGATGAAGTCAGGAAGCGCTGAACGACTGGTGACGTTTCCAAACATTTTTATTACGGTACAATACGAATCACGCTGACATCGACACATACATTGTCATCTGAACAAAGGTTCAACACATCATGGACGTAATCACACGCCAATACACCTCTGGCAAAAAAGGCCGCATGGATAGCGGGCTTATATATATATATATATATATATATATATATATATATATATATATATATATATATATATATATATATATATTCATTGATACTCTGATTGAACACCTCTGGCCAAAATAGGCCGCATGGACAGCGGGCTAACATATATATAATTCATTGATACTCTGATTGAACACCTCTGGCAAAAATAGGCCGCATGGACAGCGGGCTTACATATATAATTCATTGATAATCTGGTTCAACACCTCTGGCAAAAATAGGCCGCATGGACAGCGGGCTTACATATATAATTCATTGATAATCTGGTTCAACACCTCTGGCAAAAATAGGCCGCATGGACAGCGGGCTTACATATATAATTCATTGATAATCTGGTTCAACACCTCTGGCAAACAATAGGCCGCATGGACAGCGGGCTTACATCTATAGTTCATTAATAATCTGGTTCAACACCTCTGGCAAACAATAGGAATGTTACCACTTCTCCGCACCGGCCGGGAGTAAGTCGCCTAAATAACTCAAAGTTCATGGCAATAACAAATAGGTTCAAAATGTTTCTTTACCTGCTCTGCCTTCCATGAATCAAACACCAAAACACTTGCCATTTCCTAGGCTTATAACTCTATGCCAGAATCACATTAAAGGGGAATCCTAAACATAATTAAATCACAGAAGAACTCTGATCCCCTATGACACTGCCAGAGCAAAATGCTGAGCGACTTGTCAGCTCAAAAAAACGCCAGGCGACTGCCCAAAACAACAGTCTTCCGGTCCCGCCCAAATCATTGCGCATGCCCGAATAGTGGCGTGATGTGAGACCAACTCACACCGTACCATAATCATATTAAACCGTCTCGTACAATCTTGTCTATAACCATATAAGGCAATTTCGAACAATCTGGAAGGCTAAAATCGGCCGAGTCAAGGGACATAACAAATAAATCTAACCTTATCAAAAGGAAAACATAATCACAGGTTAAATCCCTTAGACCACAAATATAAGAAAAGTATAATAAAGTATTCATTACTAGCATACCGTAACAGACTGTAACAGTCATCAAGTTGCACTAGTAGTCTAAGTCACTATTAGTTGTTTATTATGACTAGGGCATGATGGCATAATATATTGATAAATAACTATAAAGTTATAGTTTGCCTTCAGTATAATAGGCATATTAGATATTAATTAGTACATTTGTTTTAGACATAGTACTACGTTGTCCACTGGACACATATAAATAACTGAATATATATTATATTGTTGATTAATATATATTGTTGAGTAAATACATACATTATTAGCTTCAAGATGTTTACCTTGGACCATTTCGTTAAAATTGGAAAGGAATTTAATAAAAAAGGGGAGGCACTTCAGGAATTCGCAATGACTGAACTTGCGAAATATAAATCAGAAATGGAGGAACAGAGAGCATTTACTAAACGGGAAGAAGAAGAGAGAAGAGCTATTGAAGAAGAGAGAAGAGCAACTGCTAAACGGGAAGAAGAAGAGAGAAGAGAAATTGCTAAACAAGAGAAATAAGAACTTAAGAAGAAAGAAGAAAGGCAAGAGAAGAAAGGGAAGAAATTGAAAAAGAAAACAGAAGAAAACAGGAAAGAGAAGCAGAGGAAAGGTTAATACAGTTGCATATGGCTGAATTAAACTTAAAAGCTCAAGTAGCTTCAAATATAAATAATAATACTGATACACAGAATGCTTCGTCATCCAACCAAACTAAAAGCAGCTATTATTTCAAATTACCAACATTCAAATTGAATATTGACGATCTATCAGCATGGATGTCACGCTTTGAGGAGGTGTGTAAGGTAAATAAACTTGAGAACTCCGCATGGTCATTAAAACTCAGGGAATTTTTAGATGGTGAGCCCGCAAGTGCAGCTCAGAATGTTGACCCAACAATAGCTAGTGATTATGACGCCATTAAAGCCTTATTATTACGGCGTTTCCATTTAGATGAAGAGGGATGCAGAGTCAGGTTTAAAAATATTTTACCAGATTCCAATAAAGATTTCACAGGTTTTATTGCGAATATACGCAACACCTTTAATAGATGGGTGGAACTTGCAGGTGTGAACAAATCTTATGATAAATTAGTTGATTTGTTACTCAGGGATAAGGTACTATCCTCTGTTAGTCCACCGTTCTTGTCTTTCTTACAGGAACGAAAACCATCTACCATTGCTGCCTTAGAAGAAATGGCAATAAATTATTGTACTGCACATCCTAATGTCAGCATTTCTAATTCATAAATAAGAGAACCTTTACCAGTAGCGTCCAATATGTCATACCATAGTTATGACAAATCAAGATCACAAAGCCTCGATAGAAATCATTTCAAGGGAAATTATAATTATAATTATAATAAGGGGCGAAATAGCTATAACAATAATAGTAATTTTAACAGAGGTAGGCAACAATATAGGAATCAGTCACCTCAATTCAGGTATAACAATAGTCAACAGAATTCAAATCAGAATAGATCATATAATTCTAATAACAATGGTAACAGATGGAATGACAATAATCAAAACTCTAGACCCAGACACAACAGCCACCACGGGGGACAACGAAATAATTCCAATAACTATTCCCGTCATCGGTCTCAATCACGTAGACCAACACATTATGATCACAATGCAGGGGCGGCACTCACAGATGGTATGACCTCTAGCGATTCTGATAATAATAATAATCAGTCACAATCTTCGTCTTCATGTTGTGCTGTTAATTATAATGTGGCAAATAGTTGCCAAGATTGTAATGCTGTTTTTCAGAAGGCCAAAGAAACAGTGCTGAATTGTGGACACCTTCAGACAGCAGTTGGTTTTTCGGCGAACGACGGAACAGGCTCTCTGATATTTAACAGAGGATTAGTTAATGGTACTGTGGTCTCAGTTTTGAGGGAAACGGGATCAACTACCATTGGAGTCAGGCAGTCACTGATTCACCCAAGTTGTGCTACAAAAGAATATGCCAAATGTATTACTTTTGGTGGTACTTCTATGGCACGCGCCTCAAACAGCCTCTGACAACCAAGTCCAGCTCCCGGCCTTCACGTGTGGCTCAATTTGAGCCCGGCGGAACTGTTTCCACTGACGGGAGAAGGGGCAAAGGCGAGCGACTGGCGCCTTAAAACCAGCAGCTTCGGGCAGATAGGGCTCGTGATCCTTGGTTGGTAGCTTATCTAAGAGAAGGAACTCTGAATTCAAACCACCGCTGCCTTGCGGGAATATCCATTTATGGAATTGGCTTCGGGAGTAAACCCTGAGGATAAATCCGGAGTCGGAGTCCCTAAGGCAGTCTAATGTCGATTCGACATTATTCTGGCAACTCCTGCGACATGGCTGGTACCAAACTGTATCGGCTACTGCCGTTCCTTTGGATCTACCGGCTGTGTGGAGAGGGGGAACATGCTGCATGGGCAACAGCTTGATCTCCATATAACTGTGCCCAAGCTCGCGCCCTGGAGAGGACACTCCAGCTTCACCCTATAGGTGTCGGCAAAACACGGGAAGTAGCAGTTACCGGTTATAAGCTTTTTTCCCAATTGGCGTAGGGCATGGCGCCAGGGGCTACTTCCGACAGTGGGAGAGGTTCTAGGATCTCACTGGACAGCTACCGCCCGCTTCAAGCTGGGCAGCCCCCAGTCAATAAGGTGTTGTCCCGCCACTGTCTGCTTTCCCCATTGGGTGCATGGGGATTAGGGTCAAACCCGAACTGTGGACAGAAAAATTTTGCACCAAGCAATTATCGAAAAAATAGAAATAAGCAAACTCTCAGATTGGGATGCTGGAACGTCCGGACTATGTTGACTGGACTATCCGAAAACCTACAGGATGTAAACGATGTAAGGAAGACAGCCATAATTAATGATGAGCTTAAACGACTTCAGGTGGATATAGCTGCACTTCAGGAAACGCGCCTGGCGGGCTCTGGAACGGTGAGCGAGAAGGACTACACATTTTATTGGCAAGGGAAAGATCTTAATAAAGCTAGAGAACACGGAGTAGGTTTTGCGGTCAAAAAATCGCTAACTAAAATGGTTGAACCAGGCGAGAATGGATCAGAACGCCTGTTAACGCTCCGCCTGCAAACTAGCACAGGTCCCATCACCCTTGTCAGTGTGTATGCTCCTACTCTGTACTCTGCCTCAGAAGCTAAAGATGAGTTCTATGAGAATCTAACAGCAATTATCAAAAGCATACCTAGGCAAGAACAGCTTGTTCTCCTTGGTGACTTTAACGCTAGAGTGGGTGCCGATAATGTTTCATGGCCTTCAGAGCACAACCAAAAAAACTCTATCGTGTCAGACATGAAGGGAAACCACGCATTGATACCAGCAAGATGTCAGACCCTTTCATGATCGCTCAATTCACTGCGACCTTCGAGAAAGTGCTCAGTAGCCCTCAGCATGGTGATACTATTACAGAGAACTGGGAGCATCTACGGAACACCATTCAAAGTACTGCACTTGCCACCTTTGGTAAGAAAACAGCCAAGTCAAATGACTGGTTTGATGCTTCATCAGATGTGATGGCACCTGTCATTGAAGCTAAGCGCAGTGCTATGAATGAATACAAACGTTCACCGAGTGCCAGAACCCTACAGATCCTGAGGGCTACGAGAAGCAAAGTTCAACAAACTGCTCGACGCTGTGCAAATGACTACTGGCTCCAGCTCAGTGAGAGCATCCAGATCGCAGCGCAAACAGGCAACATTAGACAAATGTATGACGGTATAAAGAAAGCACTTGGCCCCCATAAAAGTAAGACGGCACCGCTAAAAACCATCAGCGGAGAGAAGTTAACCGATAAGGGTAAGCAGATGGAGAGGTGGGTCGAGCACTACTCTGAGCTTTACGCTAGAGACAATACCGTTACGCCTGCAGCCCTTGATGGTGTCAACAGTCTGCCAACTATGGAGGAGCTGGATGCCGAACCAACATTAGAGGAACTCAGCAAGGCCATTGATAGCTTGGCCTCTGGCAAAGCACCAGGCAGTGATGGGATTCCTCCTGATTTAATCAAATGCTGTAAGAGCACGCTATTACATCCCCTGCATAGGATGCTATGCCAGTGCTGGGAAGAGACAACTATTCCTCAAGACATGCGAGATGCCAAGATTGTAACACTGTATAAAAATAAAGGAGACAGAAGTGATTGCAATAACTACAGAGGCATCTCTCTTCTTAGTATTGTTGGTAAGGTTTTTGCCAAAGTCATCTTAATGCGACTACACAAGTTAGCTGAGCGCATATATCCAGAGTCACAGTGTGGATTCCGAGCTGGCAGATCAACAACAGACATGATCTTCTCTCTCCGCCAGCTTCAGGAAAAATCAAGAGAGCAGAAAAGACCATTATATATCGCCTTTATAGACCTCACAAAAGCATTCGACCTGGTTAGTAGGGATGGACTCTTTAAAATCCTCCTGAAAATAGGCTGCCCTCCTAAAATGCTGGAAATGATAAAGTCATTCCATGACGGCATGAAGGGAACAGTCCAATATGCTGGAAGCACGTCACAGCCCTTTGATATACGAAGTGGCGTTAAACAAGGCTGTGTTCTGGCTCCGACCCTCTTCGGAATCTTCTTTGCCTTTCTCTTGAAACATGCATTCAGAGATGCAACTGAAGGAATATGCCTTCACACTAGGTCAGATGGCCGTCTGTTTAATCTTTCAAGGCTGAAGGCAAAAACAAAAATCAGAAGGGTCACTATAAGAGACTTGTTGTTCGCTGACGATGCTGCAGTCGTCACTCAAAGCCAACAGGAGCTTCAGAGCTTGATGAATCGCTTCACTAAAGCATGCAAGGACTTTGGCCTCACAATAAGTCTAAAGAAAACGAATGTGCTGAGTCAGGATGTGGGTGCTGCACCAGTTATCACTATCGATAACTATGAATTGGCAGTGGTGCACCACTTCACATACCTAGGGTCTACCATCAATGACAAACTCTCACTGGATACAGAAATCGACAGCCGCATTGGCAAAGCTGCAGCTACCTTTGCCCGCCTCACATCGCGTGTTTGGGGAAACTCTAAACTCACAATGAAGACCAAAGCTGCGGTATATAATGCCTGCGTCACCAGCACACTTCTATATGGCAGCGAGACCTGGACGACCTATGCTAAGCAAGAAAGAAGGCTCAATACCTTCCATTTGCGGTGTCTACGCCGCATCCTCGGCATCTCGTGGAAAGATAAAGTGACAAATGTCGAGGTGTTGTCACGTGCTGGCCTTCAAAGTATGTATACGCTTCTTAGACAACGCAGACTTCGCTGGCTTGGCCATGTTCACCGCATGGAAGATGGTCGCATCCCAAAAGATATCTTCTACGGACAATTAGCAGATGGCAAGAGAACAGTTGGGCGACCACAGCTGAGGTTCAAAGATGTGTGCAAGAGAGATATGAGGGCACTGGACATGGATCCAGCAACATGGGAGGATGAAGCTGCCGATCGCACTAAGTGGCGATGCTATTTACGGCGCCACCTCAGATTGGGCGAAGAGAGGCTCACACAAGAAGCAGAGGTGAGGAGAAAACGTCGAAAGGAGCACCAGGAAAATAAGCAGTTGAGGGCTGTCACCTCAGGGGCGCATTCCCATAGTCAGTTATGACTGAAGGGGCTATTATGATGATTATTATTATGGTGGTACTGTTGAGCACTACCCCACTGCCATTGTATATGTTAACACACCATTTTTTACAGGTAATGTCAAGGTGTGCATGTTGCAGAATCCAGCAGCTGATCTTACGGTGGGACGCATCCACGGCAGTAAGGATTGCACCCCAGAAGAAATTAATGAAAGGGAAAGGGAAAATTTGCAATTTTATAGCAATGCTAACGATGTTGTCGCGATGGCTAAACTCCGTGCCAACAAGATGAATGCATGTGGCACAGTATTTTCAAATTTTGTTCTTAGCACTATTTTGGAAAGTGATGAGGATGATAAAGATATCTCTCATTTTGACAGGGTCGAGGACAAATTCATATCTGATGTGTCTTGTATTGAAGACCAGGATACTAAGGGTACATCAATTGTCAATAAACTACATCTTCCTATGTATATTTAAGTACTTCCAACATTGTTAATGCTACAACTGGTCATACAAATTTTCTCTTTATTTTTTGTCTGTTATCTCTATTTTGGTTTTCAAGGTGAACATGAAATGTTTTCATGTGATCAGAAAACTATCTACTGTCAATTACTCACGTGTCCTCAACAATTTACTTCTGATCTTATTGGTCAGTTATTTTTTCAGAACCATCTCTTTTGCTCATGACTACGAGCAAATGTCAGGGATAAATCACTCTACCAATGACATCTCTATGACTTTCATGATACAATCTGAGATGACTCAACACTCTCAGTTTTTAATAGTCGATCTTTCCAATAATATGTTTGGGTTGTTCCATACCCGTCCTAAAGGGTTACAAATTTCTTTTCTCGATCTTGACGTTCAGATCGTCACTTCGTGTTATGATTATGATCTATTCTTATTTCAGGAAGATGAATTGTCTCTTCCTGACACACCTAGTTCTTTACATCTACCTACTTCGCCAACTACATTATCTTTTCAATATAATCATATAGAACCTGTTCTTAATAAAAAGGTATATATGATCAACAGTAATAAAAGGGTTAATCATAAAATTAACATCATCAAGTTTGGGTGTACCTCTGATAGGAAACCTGAAACCGATAAGTCGGTCATCAAATTTTTCAGTTTGAGTATTACGCTGTCACATACGACAGGTATTACACATTACTATTGTTCACATATTATAGACACTATAACTACCTATAATAGAAAAAGGGCATATTCTTGCACTATGTTGCTATACTATCTGCTACTAGATCCCACATGGCAGGCACGTGTTAATTCCTTTAATTACAAGGCAGACTAGGTTTGCGTGTCTATTGCCACCTATTAAAAACAGGTATGGTGACGCTGTGGTTACATTACTTAAAAATAGAGATGCTCGAATAGTTATCGAGCGTGTAGCAAAATATGCGAGAATAAACGCTCAATTCAGTACGATTTAGGCATAAAACGATAATAAATACATTAGCCCGCATGTGTCTGACGGTCGGCATCTTCGAAGTCAGCAGTGCTGCTTTTTGCACAGTGCTAAGCCTATAGAACGATTTCACGGAAAAAGTCTGACACGCTTTAGTTTCGTTTTCGACAAACACTACTAATATTTAACTTTTGCCCAATCTGCTGTATACACTTTGTAGTCTAGCCTTACAATTAACTATTGGCGGAAGCATACCGCAATATAGCTATCTGAAGTAACACTTTCTGTCAACTTTGTAGCAAAATCAGTAGTAATCCTTACATTTTTTGGTAATATTACACGATACAATGCTAACTAGTAACGCAAATTATTAACCCGCCCCGTCTACACCCCGCTTCGATGACACAGTCTGCAACGCATATATTCACACAGCGGAAAAGCCAGCCAAGGCATAACCACGCAGACAATTTTATTTCTTCCTAGTGGTAGCATTTCTGATGTAACTAAAACAAGTAGTTATTTGAAAAAAATACATTCTCGCAAGACGAAGGAGAGGAAAGATGGCGGACTTGTGCAAAATTTAATTTGACGATTGACATGACAAAAATTGGAAATTTTAAACCATTATGAAGTTCCCCATAAGAATTATATGATAGTATGACGTAGATTTAGCTGAGTAAGAATGTACTTTAAATAATATGATAGTCCTAGTATTAGAGAAGTTATTGAAGAAATACTAATATCTAAGAACACACGACCAGACACACTGGCGTTCCTGCTCATGTTTTTTTGGTAACGTTAGGGGGACGCGAGCTGGAAAAAGAGGCAGGGAGGTACATTCAAATTCGCTTGGGGTGAACAGAGTATGAATGGGAAAGGGGAACGGTATTAGAAATGTAATCCTAACGTGATATCTTTTGTATTGGGCATGACTAGAGCAGACGGGCCAATCGACCACCAGTTATTCAAAATTATTTTGGGTTTTTCATTCAAACTGCATTTGAATTCAAGTAGTAGAACGTTTCGATTGGCTAGTGCTGGTAAATATTAGCAAAAGGCCTTGACTATTCATTGCCAGTTGAACTAAAATTTGTATACAGATACGCTGAAAAACAGCTGTGTTAATTTTAAACTTAAATAAAGAATAAATTCACAGTCTGTGCAGTTCGGAGGAAGCTGAGGCCATTTCTTCTCAAAATCAGCGTCATTTGTTTATATATTTCTTGATTGTGGTAAGGATATTTAATGAAATTTACTATGTTTGGTCCAACTACAAAGTTAGATACTGCTATTGGGGAAAAAGTGAAGGACATGTCGGAAGCAGACATTGTTGAGTCCACACATTAAACGGTATCTGACTGGTGTATGTTTTTATAATTATGTTGACATATTATTGTATTAAAATAGATTAGTAAGCCTCTGTGTTCAATGAACACTGTTTACATGCCTGAAGCAAATATAAGTGTAAAGAAAAGAAGAGAAGATCATATCACAGGAAATGTGGTTACTCCACATTATTGTATGGAGGAAAAGTATGTAAATGTACAGTAGCGTATCTACTATAAGTACTTGAGGTGTGGTCACAACCAGGTGGGAGTCCTGTACGATTCGGGGCGAGTGCATTTTTAAGGCACGCGAGGCTGACCCCATACCCACGTAGGAAATTAAGTGTTAGAATAAATGATCAGAGATAAAAGGCCAGGGTGTCCTTTTGTTGCAGAGGGTCTATGTTCCTGTTGCCGGCTGGTGACAGAAAACCTGCTGAGTGCTTATAAACGCCAACCAGTCTCCAACCAGACTTATATGCTGTCGGATATCCAGTAGGAGCTTTGGCGAGTGTTGAACTTGAAATTTCTGCAACTACCCATTCAATTATCTTACAACAAGGACTCCCAGGTGAAGAGTAAAACATCTGGGGCATCTCTGACATTTTCTTGTGTTTCAAAATATTACACAGGAATTTTATGGGGGTAGGATGAACTACAGCCCTCATATACAGTGACTCTCCCGGTAGATAACTAAAGTGAACTCTGTAATATTTCATCCAGGAAGGACATTTATAAATTAGATAACTAAAGTGAACTAATTTAATATTTCATACAGGAAGGACATTTATAACTACATAATAACTTTTAGTTATTGGGCAGATTGTCCCAACATTTTTAATCGTTCTATTCTGTAAACTATCTTGTCCTTATTTTCAAAGACCTGTCCACAAGCTATGAATGGACTGGCAAAATAAATTGTAAATATTTGTTCAAAGAAAAACTTAACTGCTAGTTATTAACTTCTTTAATAGAAACTTAAAGTGTTTGATTGTTGTGTACCATCATTCATTTCTCCCCTAGACACTAGGTACACCATACACCATACACTAGAGCCACAAGATTGACCGTGTGAGACCTAGGGAGGTAGCTGTAGGTTTTCTGCACATAATTCATCATTATCATTTATAGAGTCAGAGGCCTACATTTGCTTGACCTCACACGGTTATAGCAGACACCTTTTCATTCTTTTAGGATACCATCATAACCTCCCCTGCAAAATCAACTTTGCTACAGAGCGGGGCAATGGTGTGTATTTTAATCACCATTCTCTGAGAATGCAACTAGTACTTGAGCCTAGCTCGCACAGGTAATACTTTACACGTACAATAGTTGTCACATCTTTGATGACTCAGCATGGTCTGTCATCTGTTCTTTTCTTTTCATATTTATCTATTTTAATATAGATTGATTTAGTGATTTTTTTCTTCATGTAATATCTCTATTTGTACACACGTTTTCATTCTTATGTAGTTTACCATGCCTACGATAGACAGTAACGTGGTTGATTATTCTAACTATGCTCAGCCATAGCAGCATAAGTTTCGTATATCGTCTATTGTCTTAAGAAAAAAAAGACAGGCCTATGAAAGGGACATGGATTAAATAAGCGCTCACTAAGTTTCTAGGAATTTTATTTTATTAAATACCTCCAAAATTTGAGGTCAACATTTGCTACTCAATTTTTCGCAAATGTATCTCTCCGTACAGATGCCAGCAATTGCGGACTAGGAGCGAGCTGTACTTTGCGAGTTTACGATTCGGTATATTAGCGATGATATCGTATCTCGTACTTCAAGTGATATCAACAGATGCTACTGACGGTGAACACTCCAGTATATTATCAAGTTTAACTGATCCAGATTACGTTCGACTTCATCATTGAGTCAATACCTGGAACTGAAAATGTAATGGCTGACGCATTCTCAAGAAATCCTGTCGAAGTCAATTGAACGAAAATTATAATTCAAGATTTCAAGATTGGAAATAAGACTATACGTACATGCTTATAAACGTTACACGGCTGAAGTTTTTGTGAACTCGAGACATGCAAATAGCGCGTCGAGAAAACTTATAATGAACTATCTATGTTTGCAATTTTCCCGAGAAACGTTACGATATTCCACGAAAACATATTGTTACTTTTTATGCTTCATGATCTTTTGGTGAACGCAAATCGCATGGTTCGATTGTGACGCGGTAGCGTTGATATGGTCAGCTTGGTGACTAAGGTACTTGACCCTTTTTATTCTGACCGTCAAGCCATTCGTGATGGCTATGCAGGTAATCCTCAATGCGGCTGAAGGAATGGCTATAGGTCCAAAGCTCGGTGGAATGTGTCACATGCCACCGCTCAAAGCATTCATGGATGA
The DNA here is from genome assembly GCA_024509875.1 of Oreohelix idahoensis. Classification (NCBI taxonomy): domain Eukaryota; kingdom Metazoa; phylum Mollusca; class Gastropoda; order Stylommatophora; family Oreohelicidae; genus Oreohelix; species Oreohelix idahoensis. The sequence continues at coordinate 32,469 of JAMPIV010010794.1, read as the reverse complement.
CACAACAATTCTGACATCAGATGAACATCAGGCCCGGAGGATGTTAGCACGCCTGGATGAACTAATCAGCTGGTGCAGAATGAGCTTCAAACCCAAGAAGTCGAAAAGCCTATCGGTCAGGAAAGGGAAGATAGCAGAGGACATATTCATGGTTTCCAACCAAAGAATCCCTACTGTCATTGAGGAACCTGTTAAAAGTCTTGACAGGGTGTACGATGCCTCATTAAAAGACTCGAAGGCAGTGCAACAGACAAAAGAAATGGCAGACAGAGGGCTGCAGATCATAGACCAAAGCAGACTCCTGGGAAAGTTCAAACTGTGGTGCCTCCAGTTCATGTTGATACGGAAGTTGCTGTGGCCACTGCTTATATATGAAATAAGCACAAGTACAGTGGAAGCTATAGAGCAGAAGGTCAACAAGTTCATGAGAAAGTGGCTAGGGGTACCACCAGGTCTGTCAGATGTAGCACTGTACTGCAAAAAGTCAAAACTTCTGCTTCCTTTCAAGTCAGTTGTTGAAGAGTACAAAGTTGGGAAGGCAAGGCTTGCAATGATACTACGCGAGTCAGCTGATGACGTGGTTAAGTCCATTCAGCCCACACTGAAAACGTGAAGGAAGTGGAGAGTGGAAGAAGCTGTTGATGCTGCCCAAGAGTCACTCAAACTGAGGGAGGTAATCGGATACACACAAACGAATAGACGGGGATTTGGTCATGGAGACATCCGCTGGTGGTCCAAGGCATCAAGCAGGGAGCGCAGAGACATGGTAGTTCAGGAGATACGTGGAGCTGAGAATGATAAGAGGTTGCAAAAAGCAGTGCAGCAGGTCCAACAAGGCCAATGGACTACATGGGAAGGAGCCCTGCAGAGGTCCTTGACATGGAATGATATATGGCACCTCTTAGTCTCAGCTTCGTTGTTAGATCAATGTATGACCTGCTGTCGTCGGCCACCAACCTTGTGAAAAGGGGAAAGTCGGATGATGAGCAATGCCCCCTGTGCCAGGGGAGGCAGACACTCGAACACGTGCTCTCAGCGTGTAAGGTGTCATTAAGGCAAGGGCGATACACTTGGCGCCATAACAAAGCGCTAAACGAGCTTGCTGCGATAATAGATCTGGCAAGGATGAAGGCGAATAGCAAACCCAGGCCGAGCACCGCAAATACATACTTTCTGAGGGCAGGAAAGTCAGCACACCCCAAACCGCGTAAACCTGGTAGCAGTTTACCATCTCTTCTTGACTGTGCAAACGACTGGGAAATGGCGGTAGACCTACCTGGACGAGGGGCATATCCAGAGAGTATCAGAAAATCGCGGAGACGGCCGGATATAGTGCTTCATTCTTCAGCAACGCTTCAGGTCATACTGATTGAACTGACCGTGCCTTTTGAATCCAGATTAGACGAGCAACATTTGTTCAAAGCGGCCAAGTATAGTGATCTGGCCGCGGATCTGAGACACGATGGGTTCACTGCAAGGGTCATGGCTGTTGAAGTGGGCGCAAGAGGGCTTGTGGCTGCATCAGTGTATGATCTATTGAAACTGTTGGGACTGAGGGGACAGTCGAGAACAAGGGCACTGAAGAGGCTTAGTGAAACTGCCGAAAAGGCATCAGGCTGGCTGTGGAACAACCGCAATGGGCAATGGAAATCGTGACAATAAACGCTGCGGTACAGAAAACACCAGGAAGTTTTCTAAGTCCACAATACGCTGAGTTTTTGGTGTAGTAGTGAAAGGGCTGTGGCTGAGAGGCGACAGGCGGTGTATATTTTAGAGGTGTCAGTGTCAGAATTTCAGTGGCGAACGCGCAGTGGCGTCGGCTTCGCGATGGTGTCTCAGTGTGTGCGACGGAACGAACGGAATAATTTGTCTTCTCTTTGTTACTTTCACAATTGCCTCCACGGCTGGCGGAGTTGTGGATTAAAGTTGCTACCATAAGTGAAATGGGTTCATTTTCGATACAAGACAACAGGAGGCTGAGACGCTTGGGAGTCATGACCCAAGTGGGCCCGCTCCCCTTAGAGTGTAAAGGAGTATATCGGGCCGAAACACTTGTCGGACGGGGGGAACTGCTTCTGATGATCAGATTGCTTCCTGTTGTATCGCTCTGTAAAGATTTTCCTATCTTTTTTACTATTATTATTATAACTGAAATTGAGATGATAAATAGACCGACTGATAGTGCCAGGAAAATGTCTCTGAGATACATTTTCATGGCATGGGGAAATAAGTGAACGGATTGATGACGACATTATATAAAAGATACCCTCAATTCCACCTAACATAAGAGACAACGGAGACTGATGACGTAATTCATAATTAATCTATAAAACAAAAGAAACTTAACATAGACACCAAAGACAGTTATAGGAAATGACGACATAATGACGTAAACTTAACTAGTGTAGTAACGATGACATATACATAAGTGGTGCACAAATGATTGTAAGCAATAGATTCATTGGACTATAAGACATCCTGTATGAAGACTAATGTTTAGCAGTCTTTAGCTAACTGACCTTGCAACAGGATGGTTGTGTTTTAGAGACAGACCGTTGTTGAAGAGGACTAAGATAGACTCAAGCTGGCTTGCCCCCTGTCATTGGATATTGTATCTTGATTGATACAAAATTGGTATGGATTCGTTCGATTAGATACATACAACAGTGACAAACAAAGTCATTTGTGTTTAAGGTCGAATATTGTTAGATTTAGGGTTGAACATTTTATTTTGGAGATTAGCTCCATAATTGTCTTCCACTCTCCCATCGGCAAAATACACCAGCTTCTTAACGAATCAATAAAAACCTGAGTCCCTTAAATTATCGAAGATAATTTCTACCTCTGGTGAACCAAACCAGTATTCTCGATTATGACACTTCAGAAATATATATAAAAATATAAAATAAACTTTACCCAATATGTAAAACGGGAACATCATGAAATCACCTTGCTTTTGTACCTATTGATATATTAAGATGATAAAAATCGTCTTTAAAATGCTTGATTACATGCAAAAACATTGTAACATAAATAACACTAGCGGTTGTTCTGGCGCATGCAAATTTGTTGGCACTTTCTGAATGGGGAAAAGCGTACAGTCCACACTGACTTCAAATTATTCTGATGTTTAACAGTATGAAAAACAAAAGGGCCTTCTGTAGCAGTTTCTTTTTTGGTTCCATAGTTGTTTCTTTAGAAAATAATGCCATCTTTGATTACGCTCTTTCAAACACAAGTGCGTTCTTGTGGAATTCATGTTTTCGTGGGTTTGTGTGTGTTTGTGTGTTTTCTTCTTTTTTTTTTAATCAGCAGCAACTTTATTTGCCACTGACACAAATGTGCCACCTCTACACATAAGACATTCTGCTTCTAAATCTTGCCAACCTCTGGCAAAACATGGAAATGTCTTGTTCAATGTATGTGAATTCACATTTATTTTATGCAAACCACAAGGTTTTTTATATTTGGACTTGCGCCTTAATACGTATAACTGACAAACCATGTGTCTATGTTGAAGGAAGCACAGCTCGCCAAATCGGAGCAAAATACTTTAAAAAAAATTTTTTTTTAAATTTCGCACTGAGAGTAGGCTTGTGTAATAAATACATAATGTCATTAATTAATGTTTAATTCGATATTAAAGTTAAAATTTTTTGTAATTTGCAATGGACAACGAGATTTTCTTTATACCGTCTTATCACTCAAAGTGCATTTTTGGATAACGGGTGGCAGTAAACAAATAGAGTATTAACGCCGTCTGCTAAAGGTTACCAGACGTGCAATTGTAAAAGGTTAAGGCATTTAATATATTGCGATAGAGGTTTCAATTTTGAACGCTTTAGACACGATCGATTATGACGTGTATAGAGTTGTTTAGGACACAGTCGGTAACTAAGAAACGCTACCCTTTTCACATTGACCGTCAAGCTGTTAAGACGCGTATGACTTTCCTTCCAATGTTGGGCATGGTATTGCCATACAGATATATTTTATGCAAGTACGGACATGGGTCAGTCCATTGCTATTACGAAGATTTTGAAATGATTAAAGGTCAGTACGAAGTGAAAATTAAGGAAGGATGAATTACAGTCCATAGTATTTGATTTTGCCAGACTCATAGACTCACTGTCGGCCGTTGGAAACCCCAACCGCGCGTGCATACAGCTATGACAATCTGCATACAGTAATTTGATTATTGGACAAGGACTGATAGGATATCTACATATCTATGCCATATATTTTCAAGTTATAATATGTACCTTTGTGATCAACATGCATGAATCGTCTTGACGTGTAATCTGTATTAAATAATTGTGGACTCAATGGAACCGACTTGTCACATCAATCGTATTCCAAGGTTCAATTATTGTTCAGAATCTTCCACCCCTGCATTCGCGTAATCTTACATAGAAGGCACGATACACGATCACTCAAGAATATCAAGAAGATAAAACAATGGCCAGAATTTATAACTACTTTATTGACATTACATGGAACATTGTTCAGAGCTAACCAAACCACTCCTTGCAACAGACCACTTGCAACAGTGGTGTCCGGTGTCTGGGGATCGACAAAAAAAAAAAAAAAAAAAAATTTCTGAATGACTTTCGAATGAAATGTTTACGATCAAGTTACGATCACATGATGTGCTGAATTATGACCTATGACGCAGTACTCAGTCTAATGCCTAACAACGCGACGTCACTGAAATTCGTGTAGGTGAAACTATCGGAGAAAAACTGAAGTCGTTCTTTTAAGCCTAACCAAGGGAAAAATAAGTCATTTGAAGCAGACACAAGAAATGGACTACAGGAGCAGGCAGTCAAGGGCATTAGCCTAGCTGTTGACGACCTATAGCACTGACCGAAGCAACGGGAAAGATAAGTCTAGCTGTTTAAATTGTCGTCATTGCAAAACCGTAATACTGAGTCCATTTCGCTTTGATTAGGCATGTCTATGTATTTTCATGTATATATGTTAAATTTGTTTTCCATCGTATGTATTTGTTGTTAATTCGTGGGCCGGTTGGAGAGGGAACTGAAATCTCTCTGGGAATGTCGCGAACAGCTGACCACCTAGATTTCAGTCGTTCTTAGGGAACTTAAACGATCGCACTTTTGGAAGCCCATTGAGGTTGCCATTGGACAGTCTGTCCAAATTTGCTACCGTTTGACAATTTGCGTTAGCTGTACTGTCCCGTAGATAATTGGTGTATTTTATTCGTATTCAGTTAATAATTTTATTCAGTTCTGTACCATGTTCGTCACTATTTCGTCCATTCTCCTCTGACTATCATTTATTTTATGATTGTTAATTTTCGTCCGTTATGAGTCCTGTGACGTCATCATTTTTCGCAGTCATTTTTATTTTTTGTGTACTTTGAATATTAAGTTGACCTCGGGTCAGACCATGACCTTTCATTTGGTCTGTGACATTTCCGCTTATTTTATTTAGTTCATAAATTCATTTTTAATTGTGAAAATGTCTTGTTTGCGTCTTGACATTGTTTGTACCCTTTAGTTGCATCATTGCTTGTCTGTCCTCATGATATATATTTATATTACATTAATAATATGCTATTATATGCAATAATACACTTGTAATCTAATTTAATTAATTTTTTTCTGAAATTTAAGGGTAATATGGGACATTGCATAATTATGCAGTGATAGTCCAAGAAAGTAGCACTACAATTTATCATAGATGCCTAGGGCATAATAATATAATATATATATTGACAAAATAAATAATCTTATAGCTACCTTTGAGGTAATAGACCCATTGTATATTATTTAATATACTTTTCTGGTACTAAGAGAGTGACTTAGTACATTGAACAATATCATTACTAGGAATTATACCCAACATTATTGGACATTGAAATTAATTGTGTGATATAATTACATTATATTTAACAGATATCATAACTATTTATGATATAGTATTATTTAGATACAATATTGTTACAAAATATTGTCTATTAGTTGAACTTAGACATTAAGTTCAGTACTATTGTGATTATCTATATTGAATATTCCTAAGTTGAGTAAGTATAATAATTACTCTGAAGCTACTATTGACTAATTTAATCAGTAATTATCAATAATTACTTACAGATAAAAGTCAAAATGCTTACTATAGACCATTTCGTTAAGATTGGTCGTGAATATGGTTATAAATCTCAAGAACTTCGTCAGTTTGCTGAATCAGAACTCGAAAAATATGAAAGAAAGGAAGAAGAGAAAAAGGCTGCATTAAAGAAAGAGAAACAGGAACAAAAGGCAGCATTAAAGAAAGAGGAAGAGGAACAAAAGGCAGCATTAAAGAAAGAGGAAGCAGAACTTGAGATGAAGCAAATTGCCAAGGAAAATAGGTTGAGAGAGATTGCTCAACGTGAAAGAGAAGAGCAAAGAGCAATCTCCAGGCAGGAAGAAGAGAATAAATTGAAACGAGAGGAAATTATTTTACAACAAGAAATGGAATTGGCGCGTATTAAATTGGAGACAGCAAGATTACAAGCACAAAATGCTGATGCAAACCAGAATAATAACGCACAAAATGGATCATCATCCAGCCAGCCTAAACACTTCTACAACTTTAAACTACCCATTTTCAACTTGAACGTCGACGACCTTTCATCGTTCCTGGCACGTTTTGAACAGACTTGCAAAACAAACCATTTGCCTGAAGAGTCATGGGTACTCAAGTTAAATGAATTCTTGGTTGGAGAACCACTGACAGCTTCTCAAAATGCTGACCCATCAATAGCTAATAACTACGGTGCTATTAAGTCCTTGCTTCTACGAAGATTTCACCTGGACGAGGAACACTGTAGGTTGAAATTTAGGGGAATTTTACCTGAATCTCCAAGGGATTTTGCAGGATTCATTGCGAATATACGCAATACATTTAACAGATGGGTTGAACTGGCAGAAGTCAACAAATCATACGACAAATTAGTTGATTTACTACTACGAGATAAGGTATTATCTTCGGTTAGCCAGCCATTTTTTGCATATTTGCAGGAGCGTAAACCAGGTACTATGGATGAGTTAGAAAAAATTTCTTTAAACTACTGTTCGGCACACCCGAATGCAACCATTTCTAACTCCTCATTAAGAGAACCTCTACCTGTGGCGTCTAATATGGCCTACAATCACAATAACAAACAAAGACATCACAGTGTAGACAGAAGCAGGTTCCAAAGAAATCACAATGTTAACTTTCAGAAGGGACATAATAATGATTTCAACAATAAAAATGAGTTCAACAGAGGTAGATCACGAGATAGAAATTATTCACCTCAAACAAACTACCACAATGGTCAACATAACACTCATTATAATCGATCACATACTCCCAATGATAATAGTAACTGGAAGGGTAATAATCATGGCTCGAGACATCGAGATAATAGTTACTATAGAGGACGACGAGATAATTCTAACAATTATACTCGGAATCGATCTCATTCTCGGGGATCATCTCATTACAACCATAATACAGGGGCGGCAGTTACAAATAATACTACCCCTATAGCTCAGGTTCCACTTGACAATAATACAACACAGTCTTCTGCTGCATGTTTTGCTATTAATTATAATGTGGCAAATAGTTGCCAGCAATGCAATCTTATTTTTCAGAAGGCGAAAGAAACAGTGCTTAACTGCGGACATATTATACCACAGGTAGGTCTTGCAGTCAACGATGGAACAGGCCTACTAATTTTTAACAGGGGATTAGTTAATGGATCCGTCGTCTCAGTATTGAGGGATTCGGGATCCACAACGATTGGTGTACGACAGTCGCTGGTACATCCCAGCTGTGCAACGGGGGAATATGTTCGTTGCATGACGTTTGGTGGAACAATAGAGTTTTACCCCACAGCTATTATTCATGTCAACACTCCTTTCTTCACAGGAAACGTAAAAGTATGTATGCTAAAAAAGCCTATAGCTGATTTGATGGTTGGTCGTATACACGGCAGTAAAGATTGTACTCCAGATGAGATTATAGAATGGGAGAAACATAACCTATGCACTGGAAACGCCGTGACGACTAGAGCACAGACTCAACTCATGGAGAAAGTTGATGATAATAAAATGGATGCAGACAACCAAGAGGAATTTGTAGTCAATTCACCTATTGACAGGGAAACATTTGCAACCAAACAAAAAGAGGATAAATCTTTAAAAAAATTTTTTACGTTGGTTGATAAAGTTGACAATCTATCCTCAGGTAATAATAACAAACATTGTTTTGTTATTAAAAATGGCATATTGATTAGATGTTTTCATGACAAATCACAAATGAAACAACAAGTTATGGTCCCATATACTTTTAGACGGTACATTCTTCAACATGCACATGACTCACATTGTGCTGGACATATGGGATATACTCGAACACGATCTCGAGTACTGTCTTCATTCTTTTGGCCAGGGGTGTCAAGAGATATTTCGCAGTATGTACGTTCCTGTACTACATGCCAAGAAGTGAAAGCACGTGGAGCTTTTCACACGGCGCCTATTCAGGCTTGCGATATCTCAGTGAGACCTTTTGACAAGATGGCAATAGACATTATTGGTCCATTGCTACCATCGGCCAGAGGACATAGATTCGTCCTTACGTGCATTGATTTGTGCACACGATGGCCGGAAGCTATCCCATTAAAGACCACCACTACCACAGATGTAGCTGATGCACTACATCTCATCTTTTCTAGAATAGGGTTTCCTAGAAAACTTTTATCAGACCATGGGTCACAGTTTATATCTGACACCATGAAGGAAGTCATGAAAACTTGGGACATTGATAGGAATTTAAGTAGTATTTATCATCCGATGAGTAATGGTGCGGTTGAAAGACTTAACCGTACACTTAAACAACTACTACATAAGGTTACTGCTAAGCACCCTCATGACTGGGACAGAGCACTCCCAGCTGTTCTATTTGCTTATCGGGAGGTACCGCATGAACAAACTGGCTTCTCTCCCTTTGAATTAGTTTTTGGTGCTCCCCCAAGAGGTCCTATGGGACTAATAAAAGACTTATTAATTGACGACGAGATGACTCAGGACACACAGTCATCTTACGAGTACGTGATTAATCTTCGGAAGAACATTATTGAGTCTTGCCAGTTGGCAACAGCTTCTTCTGAGGCTGCAAAAGCTAAGGCTCGATCTCTACAAAATATGTCTCGACGATTACGCCAATTATTCCCAGGCGACGAGGCTTATGTGTTACTTCCTCACAATAACAATAAATTATTGATATCTTGGAATGGTCCTTACAAAGTCATTGATAAAATTTCCGACGTCGATTACGTCTTAGATATCAAGGGACACAAAAAGATATTTCATATTAACATGCTCAAGCAATTTCATACACGTCCTGAACACTTACAGTCAATTTTTCATGAACTAGATGACAACACAGTATCCACTTGTCATTATACTAACTTATCTGTCATCCAGGAAGAAGAATCTTCTTTTCCTGAGGTACAGTTACCGTTACCTGTACCAGTAGTTCAACCTACTGAATCTTGGCGGGATGTAACCATCTCTTCAACGGTTACACCGCAACAGCGTCTACAGATTGCTAATCTATTACAATCTTATCCAGATGTGTTGACCGACGTTCCGGGTCGCACATCGGCTATCAGTCATGACATTACTCTCAATGACGATACACCTATTCGTGTACATCCCTATTCTGTTCCTTTACATTTCCTTGCTAAAACTACTAAAGAACTTGAACAGATGTTGTCTCTGGGAATCATTGAGACTAGTAATTCGCCATTCTCTTCTCCATTAGTGATTGTCCGGAAGAAGGACAATAACATTAGACTATGTGTTGATTATAGAAAATTAAATGCTAAGACTATAGTTGACAGCGAACCACATCCACTTATCGACGACTTACTACCACGTCTATCCAACGCAACTATATTTAGTAAGATAGACTTAACTAAAGGTTATTGGCAGATACCACTGACCGAAAAGGCTAAGTACTACACCGCATTTTCCACGCCACAAGGTCTATACCAGTGGAATGTGATGCCTTTTGGGCTTGTTAATATGCGCCAGCTACCTTCATTCGCCTGATGCGACAAATTTTATCAGGTAGACCAGACGTTATTACATATATTGACGACATATGCTTGTTTAGTTCGTCGTTTGAGGAACATGTTTCGGGACTTAGATATGTTTTTGACACTCTAAGGAATTATCATCTAACTGCTAAACCTACAAAGGTGCAAATCGCGTGTAATGAGATAACCTTTTTGGGACATATCATTGGATCGGGATATATCCGAACGTTACCTAGTACAGTCTCAAAAATTCTAAACATAGCAGTTCCTCAGACGAAGAAACAGGTCAGGAGTTTGTTAGGACTTGTTCAATATTACAGTAGATTCATACCAAACTTGTCATCCATCACGGCTGTATTGTCTTCATTGTTAAAAAAAGATATGCCGGTGAAGGTGACATGGACTGGTACATGCAATGAAACTTTCAACAAAATTATAAATTTGTTCTCACATGAACCAATTTTAAGACTTCCCGATGCTTCCAAAAGATTTTTCTTACGAACAGATGCTAGTAACTACGGCATTGGTGCATGCCTGCTCCAGAACCATGACGGCATTCTACACCCCACCTTATATATATCAAGAAAGCTGAAGCCGGCTGAAACAAAGTATTCCACAGTCGACAAGGAACTTTTGTCTGTGATCTGGGCAATAACGAAGCTGGAGAAATTCTTACTCGGTGCCCCCTTTACCATACAGACGGACCAACGTGCGGTCGCATCCTTGCGTCGATCCAACCACAAAAGCCAAAAACTTGCCAGATATTCAATCATCCTACAGCCATTCGAGTTCTCCATTGAACACATACCTGGCACTGAAAATTGTGTGGCAGATGCGTTGTCACGTAATCCTATTGACGACGAATAATCAACATTGACACTCTTAAACTACATCAATCAGAACTACATTGGATTGAACGAAGTATCAACTATAAAGGAACTAACCTTGCCTTCAATTCAAACTTTATAAACACTATATGCATCACAGATTGAACGACAAGACAATCAAGGTATATATACTTACATTCGAACTTCGTATAATATCCATACACGATATACGAATATCATTGAACAATCATGGAATAATATCTGACGACAAGTCGAACTTATTATCCTATGGACTCTTAATTCTTCGATGCAGTTATAAATGACATTTCTTTCCGACGTGGACATTTGAACACTTTTGCCTAAAAGAATTCATCAGGATCAAGACTACGGATGGATCATCATATCCTATACTAATTAATTAGTTAACTTAACTTCTTAATTGAATTATTATCAATAAAATGAAAGGTAAAAAAAAAAATAAAAAAAAAAAAAAAAAAAAAAAAAAAGAGAGAACGAAATACTAAAAAGAAGAAATTATGAAAAGAGAAAATAAATCTCACACAAGTATTAGATTAATAATTTTTTTTTTAATGTACCTATACAGTATTTAGTTAGTTAAGTTAGTTAGTTATTATTCACTAACACTTAACACACACAATTAAGTTAAAACTTATATTCGAATTTCTTTCTATTTCTTCTTACTTAGTTTGTCTTTTCTTCTCTCATAACATCGCGTGAAATTAGAATCTTAATAATTTAACTCTTAGTTTAATTAATTAATTTAATTTTAATTAGTCAAATTAATTCATATATGACATACTAATACGACAGACCTTACTTTAATTTAATTCTATCATTCACTATTAACATTGGACATTTATTTAGTTGATATAATAATATGTATAATATTGATATATAACGTTAGATGACTATGACAAATAGTTAGTTGACACGACCGCAACAGTTCTACTCAGAACATCGTCGGCCATATGTCACAATTGTGTTAAATTTTTTTTTTTTTTTTGAAAAATTGTTAAGTCGGATAGATATTGAAAAAAAATCTATCGATTTTTTTTTTCCCCGGTGTACAGGGAATTGTTACGGTATATGATATTAACGCCGTCTGCTAAAGGTTACCAGACGTGCAATTGTAAAAGGTTAAGGCATTTAATATATTGCGATAGAGGTTTCAATTTTGAACGCTTTAGACACGATCGATTATGACGTGTATAGAGTTGTTTAGGACACAGTCGGTAACTAAGAAACGCTACCCTTTTCACATTGACCGTCAAGCTGTTAAGACGCGTATGACTTTCCTTCCAATGTTGGGCATGGTATTGCCATACAGATATATTTTATGCAAGTACGGACATGGGTCAGTCCATTGCTATTACGAAGATTTGAAATGATTAAAGGTCAGTACGAAGTGAAAATTAAGGAAGGATGAATTACAGTCCATAGTATTTGATTTTGCCAGACTCATAGACTCACTGTCGGCCGTTGGAAACCCCAACCGCGCGTGCATACAGCTATGACAATCTGCATACAGTAATTTGATTATTGGACAAGGACTGATAGGATATCTACATATCTATGCCATATATTTTCAAGTTATAATATGTACCTTTGTGATCAACATGCATGAATCGTCTTGACGTGTAATCTGTATTAAATAATTGTGGACTCAATGGAACCGACTTGTCACATCAATCGTATTCCAAGGTTCAATTATTGTTCAGAATCTTCCACCCCTGCATTCGCGTAATCTTACATAGAAGGCACGATACACGATCACTCAAGAATATCAAGAAGATAAAACAATGGCCAGAATTTATAACTACTTTATTGACATTACATGGAACATTGTTCAGAGCTAACCAAACCACTCCTTGCAACAGACCAGTGATGAGAGAGACCTGAGACGGACTGCCAGCTTTATAGACAGACAGATGTGATTATTTGAGAGCGAATGACGAAGAAGTCTGTTAGGTGGTTCTTTTAAAAAATAATTATGAAAAATAAGTCAGTTAAGTAATATAAAGCAAAAGCCTCAAGGGGCTTTTCAAAAAGTTACGTGACGCACTTTTTGACATTTTTAGACACCCCCCCCCCTCCCCCCCCTCCCCTCTTTCTCCCCCCCCCCCCCCCCCTCCCCCCCATAACATGTGCTTTAAGCTAGAGCAACAGACACCAATATCATAATAAGAATGATGTTACATCTCACACAACGGTTTGCCAACGCGCTTTCTGCGTTCGGGAATTCCAGTCCCAGTGCTCTAGACATTCGATTTGGGATAATTAAACCTTCCCTGCAAATTTATTGTTGGAAACTCCAGTTTTTAAGTAGCGTTTAGTCATAGTTGGTATGTTACTACTAGTTGCTGTTTAAAAACAAAAATTGTACTGTAATTACAACAGTAATTTTTTTCAAGTTTTAATATGTCATCATTGTTACGCAATGACATTAACAATGTACAAAAACTGTGCTCAATTCATACATTAATATAAAATAGACATGTTATAAAAAATGGACATAGCTGAAAATTTTTTGCGGCATGCTTCAAACAGGAGTTATAAAAAGATGAATTGACAAGTAATTAATCTTGGTTAAATTTCTGTTACTTTTACTATACATAGTGCAAAATTATACATTGATACTGAGAGTTTTTAAAAAGTAACACTGTTGATGCAGCGCATTGTAAATAAAAATGTGGAAATATTGTGTTAAAACAATATAATGATTTAATTTATTACTGTATATGAATACGCACACAGTATCAGATATATGATTATTAACATTCACGATATTATACACACAAACGTAGTTTATATCTGCCCTAGCACACTGACCGGCAAACTGAAGTTGGACCATTCTGTCTTACGCATTTGTAAGTTTAACTTCAAACCTAACTTTCTCCTCCTCATCTTCACAAAGTTCTGTACATGTATTGAGGACTGTTTTGCGGTGTGAAGTAGCTTGAATATTTTGTTTTTTTGGTATCGAAGTTTTTGCACCTGGAAACACTCTCTCAACTATGAATACATGTTCACGTACCATTGTTGATGATGATTGTTGATGTGTTAACACAAATGAGAAGAGCTCATATTAATGTTCCAAAACAGTCACGACATGACGGCTCACGAAGTCGTGGGTTGACGAGTGTTCACAACGATCGTGTATCTTTTTTGACGACGTTGGTAGAACAAAGGAACAGTGTGATTTTCGCTTTTGAGCGAACTAGAGGCGTTTTGCCCTCTGGAGGTGTATGTGTGTGGCTCATGCCATTCTATTCATGTATGTGGATTAATTATTGATTTTGTACATCTCAACGTGAGAATTCTATTGGAGTTTAATAGATTCATGTAAGCTCAAGGTAGGAGCTGTGTAATTCACTCAGTGATGGCTAATTGCAGTGTGTCCGTTCGTTAGAGAACAGTTGTACAGAAACAAAGTTCAGTATCTTCATAGAAACTACGGTTTCTAATAGCTTGGGACCTGTCTCGTGACAGTCCTATAAACTACGAGAGCGTGAAAAGAGGCTCAAGGTAGCCAATTCGTTATTTACAAGTCAATGACAGACTTACGTGTGTTATCCGCACAAAATCCATTACATTTCTTTGTTTTGGAATGTGTCGTAAAATGGAATTTTATGTATTACGTGAATAAATCTGTAGAAGTCGACTATGCCAGGCGTCCGAGGACATTTTATCTAAATGTAGTGTTCCAGATGTGTTGTACAGTCTGTGGTATTGTGGGCAGTGCCTAATTTCACAGAACACCTTCTAACACACCATCAAGTCAAGACAAACACAGATAAATCCCAAAGAACATTCACGAGCACAACACGGGAAAATTCACACCACCTTTTCGACATTAACATTTAGTAAAGAACCCCGCGACATTAGTGGATGTCATGTTTTGGTCTGTCTTACACCACGGTCATATTTACCGCTCACAATAATGGGATAAAACGGACCGATATAATAGCCAATGAGAACGCTCCTTTTTCTGGTGTGTATAAGAAAACCTTTTATGCTTAACTTAGAGGCCTATTTTGTGTAACTGACGATACGAAGATATTTAATTTATTAAAGACTAAAGATATTTAAACGAAAAGATATAGCTAGTTTAACAACGGGGATATTCCTTAAGAGGTATGTGTAAAGACTTCCTCGAATAGTATGTTATTCTAAGAAAAAAATCGTTTTAAGTGACATGTATACATCAGGGTAGTCCCCAATATAGTTAGTTAAAGGCTACATAGATTTAAATGCATTTTGCTAACTAAACAAATTTTAGATAGACTGATAGAGATAAATTACCAGTATGATACTAACTTTAAATGATTAAAATCGGTCCACTATTAAGAGAGATAATAGATCTTAAAATTCCTGCACATTGAACGCGAAGGCAAAAAGACGCATTGGTTTGAGATTCTCAACACCGCTTTTACCCCTTCCATCCACAAGGTACGATGCGATACTATATAAGACCTTGAACTTGGCTGAATTGAGGCCACAACATTTTCATATACTACGCTGAACAGACGAAAGCGGCAAACGCTTGCTGTCAAATAATTTGCCGCTGTATCTACGTAGCAGACATAGATACCACTTTACAGCCTGTTACAGCTATTGTGTATTACCTGAGGGTAAGAGAAATATATATATATATATATATATATATATATATATATATATATATATATATATATATATATATATATAATTATGTAATTTTCCTGTTTATAATCCACTTGTGTGTTCGGTAGTGTGTTATATGTGTTAAGAAAAAAACAAAAACTACAGGACGAGTGTGCTGCCGGCTTGAACGCAAGAATGTGTTGAGTTTTAGGGACAAAAGCCAGCATTGGGAATGTGTAGGAAAATTGAGAATTATGGCAGAATCTACGACTGTAAGTGTAATAATGTATTTGAAGCTAAAAGATTACAAATAGAATCTGATAGAGAGGAAAAGAGATTGCAAATGGAGACAGAGGAAAAGAGATTACAAATAGAATCTGATAGAGAGGAAAAGAGATTGCAAATGGAGGCAGAGGAAAAGAGATTACAAATAGAATCTGATAGAGAGGAAAATAGATTGCAACGGGAACATGAGTTGAGGCTGAAAGATCTGGAACTTCAAGGACATGTTACAGTCAATGGAAGTAGCCCAACTACCTCTGATACTGGTGCAAGTCAGGGCACCTCAAATGGAGCCATGAATTTTCACTTGGATTCATTTGTGGAGAAAGAAGATGATATTGAGTCTTTTTTAAGTAGGTTCGAGAGATTAGCTACTAACTATGGCCTAGAGAAAGAGAAGTGGAGCCTTAAGTTATCACAAGGTTTGAGAGGAGCCTCTTATGAAGTTTTTGCAAAACTGGTCAAAGAAGACCAAGAAGACTATGAACGTTTGAAGCAGGCATTGCTAGTCCGTTATGAAAAGAATTCTGAATTTTATAGGAAAAAGTTTAGTTTTTCTGGAGAACTACCACCAGCTTACTACTTCTGGACCTAAAAGAAATGGTCGTAATGGAGCAAGTAAGAGAGTCTATGCAACGGGTATTGCATTTCTAAGAAAAACATTGAGAGGCACACTGCGTAATGACCTAAATTAATCCTAACATTAATTATACTACGTTACCAAAACGAACGAACAGATGGACTCAAATAGAAAGAGAGGGAGGGCTGAAAATCAGGAACGCATGCAAAATTAAACACGCGTCTCGCTATTAATGCCACCCCCAACAAGCGTAACGCGATACACAATTACTACTATCACGCGTGTAAGGCCACATGCACTAACTTTTTCGGACGGACAGTGATAAAAACACTAACCTTCCCAGAGTTAGGTTTTAAAATCCTGAAAAACGCTTATTAGAAAAGATGACATTAGATGGGTTTACGTTTGAAAACATTACAGTACCCAGACAGCACATCTTCGAAACAGGAGGTAGAAGAAATTGCATATTTTGAACGCAGCAACTTAGCTCTTTTAAATTTGTATATTTGGGTTCCTTAGGGCTTGCTGACAAAGAATATGTAAAACGTTACGCAAATAGTCTAGGAATTAACAAGTTATAGCCAAAATAAAATGATGGTGCTGTCAGACAACACCCAAAATCAGAATCGCTCAGTGGTAGATTTTTTAAACCACCATTGTACGGGAAATGGGCCACAAGTTACATTTGAACTGATTGGCTGGAATGATATGTAAGGCTAAACACGATTAGTCGGACTATAAATGCTATCCTTGGTTGTTAGGGGAGACGTAGGAAGGTAAAATTTTTTCAAACACTTGTCGAAACGTGGCTCCATTGGCCAGACTCGCTGATATAATCACTTAGGAGCGTTAGTTCGAGACCACTAGTTCAAATAAGCTTGATAAAGCAACAGTGCGTTGAAGCCAGCTCATATTTTTGCTAAATAAAAGCCTGGAACATAAGCAGATGGGAATTTGTGCCAGTATTTGTGCCAGAATTCATTGCTAGTCAACGTATCTGTGTTTATTCTATGAATTGTGGTAAGCTTGAAACATTCAGTATCTTTTAATGAAAATTGAATGTGAATTGTTAATTTATGCCTGTATATATGTGTGGTTCAGTAGCAAACATGATGTAAAGCCTATAATGCTCCAGCCTGAACAGAAGGTGTCGGAGGAAAGTAAAATGGCATGGAATGGCCAAACAGTACACTGACACCTAGATGATTGACTAGAAAGAAATAATGCTGGAATTGCAGAGGCGTAGTAACCATTAGGGAGGGAAATACTGGTATAAAGTATTTCAGATGAAGCTGACAGTTGGCCTAACGCTCTGAACTCAATGTTTGTGATGTATTGTGCTCAGTGTAGAACTAGAGTATCAATTAGTTATGAAGTAGAAGGTACATCCTTCTTGTTTTCAGGGACCGTGGTCTTACAGTTATTGAGCAGCACCTGGTCAGAGCTTTGCTGAATCCAGAGTCGGACAGCATACTCCTTGGTCGATTTAGCTATCAGTGAGGTGTCTCCAGAGCACAGGGGAGAAATCGAGCAGAGGAGTCTTTTCCTGCCGCCATCACGCAAGATAAGCTGATGTGGCCAGCTGAGCTCAACATTATGTACCCCCATCTTAAAATGACATTGTAAAAATAACATTAAGAGGGGAATTAAATTGTTTTAATATCAGGAACTGAGAACATCTCCAATACTAGTTCCAATAAAGACAAACTATTGAAGTCATGATGACAAATACCAACAGAGCTTGAACAAAACAAAACCAGTATTACCTCATATTACTACTACACAACTGACACACATAGGATACTTTTAATAATATATGTCACTACAATATTCATATTGATAAATTCTGTACTTATAACTTGTAATTAAAATTGATTGTGATTCCTGGTTCCCTTTGTATTTGAATCAGGACACATATTCATTCATGACAGCAATGAATACATATTGTTATTTGAAAAGTTATCAGTGACTCCTTTAAGATATCCTTGTAGAGTGTTTTATGTATGTGAGTGTCACAGTGTTGTCAAGTGTAGTGGAATAAATTAAATTGTTGATCTGTCTGTTGTTGTTTTGACTTACACTTCATCATACACATACCCTAGACATATAACGTAGTCATCACACTATTCCAGAATAATTCTGACTGAGGTATACATATGTGGCATCAAGTAAGGTTATATATAATACACTACTCTTATTAGATATATATACCTTCACAGCTGATCTCAGTCAGTACACTAAGTCCCCTATAAATATTTATAACATCCCACTTCACCACACTTATGGAACAAGGTGCAGAGAGATTGGGGGAGATTTTAACAGTTGCTGAGAGATATCAAGCAGCTCAGAAAGAGATAGCAGGAATTAAGAAGAAGCAGGTAGAGAGTAATAGAGCCCCACAAAGCCAAGATGATTTTGATAATAGGGACCAACACAGATACAAACAAGGTTATGACAGGCCTTAATATGACCAAAGAGACAGGAACCCTAAGGTACAGGATAAGAAACCCTACAGACAGGGTGATAGGTGGTGCAAAATTTGCAAAATGAACAACCACCATACAACCAAATGTGGTAGGAAAGTCCCTCCATATCACGCTGCATGCATGATAACAGTGGGAAAAGGCAGGAAGGAACCGACAGCAAGTCAGGTAGATCTCCATCATCCCCCCATTTGTGAAGAAGTAAAGTGTAATGGTATTAAAGTTATGTGCCTTTACGATTCAGGATTGAAATATGACTCAGTTGTGAGTGCGACTCTGGTGCACCCTGAGCAGTATACCACAGACAAAGTGGAGATACAAGGGGCATTAAAGGGAACAGCCACCATGACACTTCCTATAGCCAGAATCAATGTCAAGACTCGCTATGTGGAAGGAGTGATTAGTGCAGCAGTGTTTGATGATCCTAATTACCCGCTGGCGTTAGGAAGGAGATATGTCTTCCTAGGGAACCCAATAAAACCTGTGGTCATGGCAACACTCCAGACCAGGTCAAGTCCCAGGAAGGAGGAGGGAACACCACTTAATGTTCATCCTAAAAAGATGAAAAAGGCCCAAACAAAAGATAGGTCATTAAAACCTTGCTTTGGCAAATTGCCAAACAGCCATAACCACCCAAAGAAAGGACAATTTTATGTGGAGGATGGATTTCTTTACAGGAAAGCTGGAGCAGGACCCAATGAGCATAGCCAGTTAGTACTGCCATCTTCTTACAGGGACAAGGCTATGGAATAAGCACATGTTGATTCAGACGGTGGACATAAGATTGGTACAACTTGTCAACGGACCTCAGTGCAACATTATTGGCCAGGTGTTGCTGAAGATGTATTTTAGTATGTGACCACCTGTGCACAATGTAGCAAGGTGACATCACCAAGTTGGGAAAATCAACAGGACCTAGGAACGCATTGCGGTGAAACTAGGCCTGAAAATAAACATAAACAGGTAGACAGAGTGGATAGGATGGCACCTTTTCACAAACAGTCTTCCATAACACAAGTTACCATGGCAACTCTCCGTCTCGTACCGAGAGGGGAACCAACCCATCCCGCGCCGACACAATTGTGTTCAAAATTCGTGGAACTGGATAAAAATAGAATCGTTTGTCAGCCAAATTTGAAAACGAAACTGAGGGATTTCCCCAGAAAAATTGGAAATGGGCGAGTGGGCAATCGGCCTAATGCTCAGCTCTCTTCGACATACGGCTATTAAATTAGCATTATGAGGGCACCGGCAACAGTGGTAGTTAGTCGGCCCATATAGTCCAGTAGAAGTAGTGTTACGGACATGGACTGAGATCTTATATATTATAGTGCCATGCAACAGGGAGAATTGATTTCTTGGTGCAGGAAATTCATTTCTCCATATCGTATTATATCGCCAGTGTGGGTTAGCTGAGAAACCCCTCTGGTGAAAATGGACTATACCTGAATGGGAGGAAATAAAGTCACACATGAATATAAGTAAAGGGTATTACCAGATTCCAATCAAGCCTGAGCTCAGACTATTGTTGGCTGTGATCACTTCGGAGGGGCACTATGAGTTCCATATGTTGCTTTTTGGGTTGAAGAATACTCCAAGTGTTTTATCCAGGATGATGAGGCAATTACTGGATCCCTTATGAAACTCAGCTATCACCAATTTTATAGATGACATCCTCATAAATAATGGAACCTTGAGGAACATCTAACACCTCTGGACATGTCATTGCACAGACTCAGAGAAGAGTAATGGCGAATATTGATTGATAATCAGCATTAGACAGGCAGCAGCACCTGTGCTGTTTATTAACACATGCGGTGATTATCCTTAGATCGCAGAGGGTTGAGGCAGATTTTTTGAGTAAGTGCCTACTTAAACTGACCCACCTGCAGGAAACCAGGATAACCGTAAGGCAGAATGAACCTCATTTTGGGGTAATGCCGTGATTGTAAATACAGACAGGAAAGCTTCACCAAGTGGTTCATGATTTTAAACGGGGGAGCTCTGTCGTGGTTTGGTCTGTCTTACACCACGGTCATATTTACCGCTCATAATAATAGGATAAAACTTAATGTTCGCAACACGTGTTTCGAAACATTCAATTGTGGCTTCTAATTCTTCTGAATTTTCCAGTTGCTACTAAACCTCTTAACTTTTTTACATAATGGAGGAAACCTGAGCCACGTGAATAGTAAATAAATAAGTAAATAAAAAAATAAAGGTTATAGTGAGGTTCTCGTTGGACATAAAGGATGACACCATACAATAGAAAAAATGATAGGCTTACCAGGAATCGAACCTAGGACCAGCCAAACGGCGCCATCACCTTGCTGTTAATTTTTTAACAGAACTAGTATTGGTATGTATACCTTGCAAATTGTCAAAGATCTTAGCGTCTGTTTTATCGACTTCCTGTTCTAGAAGTCTGTTTTAAAACAATGCTTAATAAAATATGAAGTTAATAAGGAACTATATATTCAATTTCAATATCTAACATTGTTAATGTAAAGAATTGGAGTAATGTGCCACTTGTTTTTTAATTCCTGTTCCAAATTTTATCAATCTCTTTTAATCTCTCATCAACATGGCCAGACTTCTTGGTTTGAAAGTTTTGACCCCATCGAGGCCAGCTCCTTGACGTGGAGATGGGGCTCAAGTACAGCCATCAGCGGCCGAAAAACCAAGACTGGCCAGGCCCTCCTACACTCGAGCAAGACCACAGTCTGCCCTAGCAAGTCAAGGTGCTGAAGACGGAGGCAACCAGCCAAGAGGCGCACCACAGCAATCAGGATGCCACGCACACGCGCAATGGAAATATGCCTATATCTACAAAACGTTGTGGCACTCGCCCTGTGACGGACACCCAGGCAGGCGCAGTGCCTGGCCTTCTGCCTCAAAAGGGCCCAACCCCTACTACTGGGGGTACTTCTCAATTGCCCCGTGGAGCCAGGAGGCATGAGAATAGAGCTACTGACCAAGCAAAGCAAAGACCACTTAAAATAATGCACTGCAATGCTGAAGGCGTCAACAGTAAAAAAGACGGCTACAGCAAAGAATTAGAGCTCGAAAATATCTTGAATGAAGAGCAAGTAAATGTATGTTACTTGCAAGAAACCCACCTCAACAAGGACATAGCCTTCAAAATCAGAGGCTACCAGTGCTACCGATCTGACCGAATAGACAGGCGAAAGGGTGGAATACTGACACTCGTGAGGAATAACATCAGTGCATGTCAGCTTGAAACATTTATGGAGGGGGCGGAATACCAGATGCTACATCTCAGGACAGAAAGTACTTGTACATAATTCCACCTGCTCAACTACTACTGTCCGAGCGACCATCCACTGGCACTAGACACAATCCCAGCAAAAGAAAGACTGATTGTATGCGGAGACTTCAACAGCGACTCACAGAGCTGGGGCTATGATCACATAGACAGGAGAGGCGAGGAGCTTGAAAACTGGCAGGATGACAATGGGCTTATCCTGATTAACCAGCCAATCGACCCACCAACCTTCTACTCGAGATCATGGCACACCACCTCTACACCAGACCTGGCATTCCACTCACCCGGCTTGGAGTGGAACACCACACGCGTTGTAGGGAAACAACTTGGATGCAGCGACCACCGGCTAGTCTTCCTAATTGTGGAAAATGGACTTGTCAAGGAGAGCAGCACACTCTCTAGGTGGAACTACAAGAAGGCAGACTGGACAATGTACCAGCATCGTACCAGTATACTGGCTAGAAATATGACTGTAGACAAAGACATCGATAAGCTAATCGATGAATTCAGCAGATGCATATTATAGGCTGCTCGTGAAACAATACCTAGAGGGGCTCGTAAGCACTACAAACCATATTGGAATAGTGAACTAGAGCAGCTGCACAATGACGTGGAAACATCTCGAAAGCAGGCAGAGACCAGTCCATGCCAAGAACACCACAATAACTACCAGCAAGCTAAGGCCAAATGTCAAAGGGCCAAGTTGCAGGCCAGGCGGAGAAGCTGGAAGGAGAAAACAGAATCCTTGAACTTTGAAAGAGATACAAGGAAACTGGAAACTGGTAAAACAACTTAACGATGAGGGTACAGGGAGAAACTCAAAGATTGCACTGTACAAAGATGGAAACATCCTCATGGGAAAACAGGCATCTGATCACTTTGCAGACTCCTTTGCTAAAGACAACAACATCGAAGTTAGCCCAGAGAAGCAACAGGAGACTCGTGAGAAACAACAATACGCAGGACGAGATGGAACCATACCTGAAGTTATGGAGGCACCAATCACATTCAGAGAACTGGAGCTTGCAATATCCAAATTGAAAATGAGAAAGTCGCCAGGAGTTGATGGAGTGTCCAATGAAATGATTAAGAACTTGGGAACCGCAGCAACAACAAAGCTGCTGCAGATCTTCAATATCTGTTGGAACTCAGGCAGAGTTCCACAGACCTGGAGGGAAGCAATCGTGATACCACTCCTAAAACCAGGAAAAGACAGTTCCACAGCCTCGAGCTACAGACCAATCAGCCTTACAAGCTGTCTCTGCAAAACAATGGAACGTATCATCAACCTCAGGCTACAGTGGTACCTTGAAAGTGAAAACCTTCTTGTATCACAGCAGGCGGGCTTTAGGCAGTGTTACTCCACCAAAGATCAGGCAACTTAGCTTTCCCAAGAGATTGAGGATGCGTTCCAAGATAAGAAACTGGTACTAGCAGCATGGATAGATCTAAGGAAAGCATTTGACAATGTTAGGAAAGAAGGGCTTCTGAAGAAACTGAGAAATTTTAGAGTGAATGGTAGGATGTACAAATGGGTGAAAGCATACTTGCATAACAGAAGAGCCCGAGTACAACTAGATGGCCTCAAGAGTAAAAAAATTATACTGCGTCATGGCGTCCCTCAGGGAGGGGTTCTGTCCCCCACACTTTTCCTAGTCTACATCAACGACCTGGTTGCTGAACTACCACATGGAATGAAAGTGGCAATGTACGCTGATGACCTGGTAATATGATGCACAGATGAGCATGCAACAGTTGCCACCAAACTGCTGCAAAGAGCTATAGATGCCTTAACCTCATGGGAAAATAGATGGTGTGTCAGCATCAACACAGACAAGTGCAGCCCTACGATCTTCACCCTTTCTCCCAAACAAAAAGCTGGTGTCATCAAGATAAACGAAGAGCTCCTGAGAGAAGATAAACAACCCACCTATCTCGGAGTTACATTCGATGATAGGGTGACATGGAAGCAGCACATCAACAAGGCAGCAACAAAGGCCAGGAGGAAGTTAGCCATCCTGTGAAAACTAAGTGGAACCACATGGGGAGCCAGCGGGAACATACTTAGTAAAGTTTATCAGCAGGGCAATCGACCACACCTGGAATATGGGTCAGCTGCGTCTGAACGGCTCCTGAGATAAACCCTCTGTGGATGGGAAGGAGCGAAACTCCTGACCAGGTTGGAAGGAAAGTCCTCAGGTTCCCCAGCCTCGCAATGACATGCCATTGGGCCGAAGGGCTGAAAGCCCAAGTGCCGCTGGTTAAGGAAAAAATATATATATATACATTTGAATAACATTGAATAACATACATTTTACTGTATAAGTTTAACTACTTAAACTAATAAGAGAGAAAAACATCAATAATCCTTACTTAAGGTGAAACTGAGTTATTGTACTTTTCAGATGAGTGGATTTTTATCAATAGGTCCTTCTTTGCAAGCAGCATCTTAAAAAACTCGACACATGTTTCCTCACAGTTCACTTTGGTTGTCAACATAGCTTTCAAAGTTTCAACACCTAGCTGTGTTTTATCACTTGCCCATAAGCTGTTCATCAAAGAAAACACTCTTTCTGTGGCAGCATTTGTTCCAGGTAGACATTAAAAAAAAAAACTCTGCCAACTTCACAATATTTGAAAATGTCACATTATTGTTTTTGAAGTGGGAAACCATTTCAATCCAACGTTGTGGTGGCAATGTTTTTTGGCACTTCATTCAGTAATTTTCTGAGAAGTAACAAACTGCTTCATATAGACATATTCTTCATAAATTTCAGTTTCTGTAAAGTGGGCTGAAGGTAATGTTTGAATCACTAGTGATGATGATATCTCAATATCTGCCCATATTGGTATTCTGTTCAGCGTTACCCAGCTGTAGGATTCTAGGTCTTGAAAATTTGTTGCAGCCCATTTATTCAAATAATTGAAAGCATTTTCATAGAAGGAAGAAACGCTAGCATGAAACTTTTTCACATCCTCCTTTGGAAGTCCTTCCATTTCCAGCTTTTGAAGGATTAGCTTAACTCTTGATGGCAAGAAACAGTCTTCCAGTTTGGACTTCAGAATAGTTTTCAACCTTTTGATGCTGTCAATGACTTCAAACACAGTGACCGTCTGTCCCTCTATTTTTTGCACTCCTTTGTGGAATGGAGAGGCCTGGCTGTGAACAAAAACAAGCCATGCCTCAGATAGGGGATTTTCAAAGAATGTCTGTATAAAAACTGGGCATCTGTCTTGAGATTGAAAATATGATTTTAGAGGCAGGAACATCTGAAGAACCCTTTCAACAGCAGGCAGCAGAGCAAGCCACCTAGTCTGAGCATAACCTAAGATCATCTGGAAGTCTGTTTCCACAAACTGGCAAAACTAGTTAAGTCTGTCAACTCGTACTGTGTATGATTTAAAGAGTAGATAAATTTTAGCAATAATCAGCTCGACATCAACAGGCAGTACATCTGCAGCTGTTCGAACAGTGTTATGGAAAATATGACCTGCACACCCAACTCCTATAAGACCATGTCCAAGGTTTTCTTGCAGTTTTTTGAAAACATTGTTCTGTCCTTTCCTTTCAGCACCTCCAAAATTGGAACTTGTTTTGTCTGCGCATAATCCAACTACTTTCCTGTCTAAACCATTTTCAGTATGCAGTCATTAAGAAAACTACTTACAATATCAGATGTTTCACCTGGCAATGACTTTAACTCTAATATTTTAATTTTCACTCCATTACTATGATCAAACTATCTGACAAGCAAAGGAAAAATCTTGAATTCTTTGTGGTTGGATGCATCTGTCAGTACAGAAATAAATGTAGACTTTTCTAGGTCACACCTTAACTCATTTAGAATATGGGGTGCCAAGACATTTCAAATAATGGCTTCTGTTTTCGTACGTGCACATGCAAATTTTGGCTCTAAAGTAACCTGAAGTAATTTTGATGTGCAATCCATAGACCTGAAAGTATGATTGTGTAGCACTGTATGGTATGCAAAGGCGCCTTCTATAGCAGCTAATTGCTCTTCTTGGTCACCAATTTTATCAGCTCTGAAGAAAGTGGTTAATGACGAGCTTGATGCAGCTGTAACGACGGCTCTCTTATGTTTCTCACTGCTTATGTGGTTCTTAATATCACCACGTCCACTATAGCTTATCGAAAACCCGGAGGCCCATATATTGCATCGTACATTGAAGTTTGATGTACTCTTTTTAATAAACGGATATTCCTTTTGTAAATCTTCACTGAAACTGCATTTACGCTTTAGTACCATTTTCTTACAACAATAACAAAATATGCACAAATAGTTCACCGTTTAAATTAAATAAACGTATACCGTACGCAAAATCTTGGTACTTTACCACTACCTAAAATTTCAAATAACTGCGAATATCACATTGGAACTACAAAACTAATTTGCGGTCCTGACAACCTCTTGTGATGTTTCGGCGCCAGTTCACTAATAATTAAAGATTCCCTCAAGTCAGCCACGGAATAATAACTTTGTTTTTAATCTGTGAGATTATTGGCAAATTCGTCCAATACCGGGACAAATTGGCGTCCCGGATTGCATCGAAAAAAAGTCGCGTCAAATGATAAAAAATGGTCGAAAACCGGGACGTCTGGTCATCTTATGAATACCCACAGGACCTCTGGGTCCGAGTATACACGGATGGGTCAACACATAATGCAGTAAAGAATGGAGGAGCAGGAGTGTACATAGAATACCCAAACAACACTAGGGATACAGTCAGAGTACCAACGGGGAAATTCTGTAACAACTATGATGCAGAAATCCAAGCAATCAAGGTGGCAACTGAGAAACTGTTGAACACCAATCTCGGTCCACAGCCTGTAGTATTCCTGACAGATGCAAGATCAGCACTCCAAGCACTTCAGTCCAGAAAATTGCCAGGTATACAAACCCTACTTTCTGAACTGTGCAACCAGCGCAGGGTCGCCATGCAGTGGATACCGTCTCATTGTGGAATACCAGGAAACGAGAGAGCGGACGGACTGGCTAAAGAAGGTGCTGCAGACGAGCAACCGGATGTACCAGTTACGTACCATCAGAAGAAAAAAATGATCAAATCAATCAGAAAGCCACCAACACAGGATGACTACCAAGCTATGAACAGATCAGAACAAATTGTCATTCTGCACCTCAGAACAGGACACAAACGACTCCACAGCCACATGTATACAAAATTCAAAATTGGCAATTCAGACATGTGGACAGGCATCCCAGACTGCGGAGCACGTACTTCAAGATTGCCCCGAATATGATATATTGAGGCAAACAACACTGGAAGAAAAACTATACGGACCTCTGTATGAACTACAAAAAACTGAAGTTTATACAAGAAACAGCATTGCAGATATAGACAATATATTTCAAGCGAACGAAAAAAGAAGAAGAACGTTTTGTGTTGGACTGATATCTTAATCATCTTATTTGGCTGAAGACACAAAAGACGTGTTTGTTCCATGAGCACTGGACAAACCGTAAATTTTCATCAAAAAGTCATAATCCTCGAATAAAAAAATAATCATTTGTTTACCTTCCCACTCTAAATCTTTTAATCACTCTATCTGAGCTTTCATACTATTCATAAATATTTTAAAATTATTATAAGTCTGACTCTAGCTATTGCTAATTGGATGGTATTGGTTTTAGAATTTGATTTCTCCAAATTCCCTACCGGCATTGTAACTTTCAAATTTCCTTTTTCACGATCAACCTCAATTTTAAGCCATACTTCATCTTCTGGTATATAGTTATTATGCCATGTTAAGAAGCCTTCCCTCTTGTAGTCGCTGAGGAACCACAAATAAAACCACCTAAATACGAAAACTTGTCAAAGGTGTTTCTAGCCCTTGTCCATCATCTCCCACAAAGTCTTTCATTTCCATATGCACCCATTCATGCCTAATCTCTCTTGTCTATTTTCTTTCAGCTCCTTCATGCTTCTGTTTTTGTCATCTCTGGTCTATGAAACTGCCTACCCTACATGAACGCGGCGCGCTGCTAGGATGAATTTAGGTGGAGACAATCTTTAATTTCTCCTAAACATCTTTTTATAATTTAGAACTATCTATGCCGTATAGACTGTACAATATTTAATTAGTAAATGCGTCACCCTCAGTAATATTTTCCTCAAACGATGATGATGTTTTGTAACGGCTGTTACAAAGCACAATAATATAAAAAAAAAAACAATGAAAATCCACACAGAGATAGTATTTTGCACGAAGTTATTTTCTAAAATTATTTTAGTCCTGCGCTTATCAGGAATGTGCTTAAACTGGTTTAAATTTCATGCTTTTTCCAAAAGTCAGCTGATTTTTCCCGCCAAAGTAAACAATACCGGTATCGCCGGTTAACAAGATTTATTGCCTTCTGGTCAGGAGAAAGGGCGCGAAACTAAAGTAGCGACTTTTTAGAAGGCACAAACAGCCGTTGTTCGGCAACCCCCTCCCCCCTCATTTTTTTTAAAGCGCTACGTAATGTGTGAAAAGCCCCCCCCCCCCCCCCCCCCCAATATTTAACAGCCCCCCCCCCCCCCCCCCCCCCCCCCCCCCCCCCCCCCCCCCCCCCCCCCCCCTCCCTTAACAAAAAAGTATTTTGTTAAAGATTATCACTGGGAATGCGCGAAACTCTGCTAAAGCACGAATCACTGCTAAAGGTAAATAACTCCAAAGGTATATTCACTGCGGAATATTCGGCGACCGTCATTCCGATATTACCCCTAATTTATACTAATACTCCTAGCAAGTAATGGGCTGGTAAATTTAAATTATTTGCTTTGCTAAGAATATAAATTATTAATATTTGACCACTACTGCTAGTACTCTACGATTATAGTACAGGACTTATTGCTATTTCCTGATGAGTTAAGGAAAACAAGATGGCTGCTGTTCCTCCCGAAGACAACTCCCACGTGGCGCCTGGGCCTATTTAATCTTTTTTAACTAATATTCCTAATTTATACTACTACTCCTAGCAAGTAATTAACTGGTCATCTAATAATTAACTAATACTAATTATAATCAACTAATACTTAAATAGGCAACAGAAGATAAATGAATTTTTTAAAAGTACTTTTCTTGTTTATGCCTTTTGCATTTCTCGAGAACTTTCACAGGTCGAATATGCGTCTCTGTAATATGTCTTGCGTAGTTTGCTGGAAATTTTTACTGGATGCTGAAAACACGTCTTGTATTGTCGACAACAGGAAGCGAAGTGATTAAGAAACGTTCACTTTCTGTGAGGGGTCCATCTTTCTTAAGTAGTGGTTCTTCTGTCCAATCAACGAAAGTTATTTTTCTGTATTGCTCTTCTAATGTGATGATGTTGTTTTCTGCAATATGTATAAAACGTAACTCTGAAAATTGAGGCCTTGTTTTACAGGGCTTAGTTTTGACAGGCCTTGAAAAGTATCTCTAGCTGAGTGAAGTCTACTGAGAGATTCTTCTTGCATTGACATTTTCTATTTCTTGATGGGCCGCAACGCCCATGTTCTGCTGTAGGAACTTATCTTTTTCTGTTAAGAAAACACCAAAATCAACTTGAATGCTTTTTTTCTGCCCACTGACATCACACATTCTCATCTGAAGACAATGCTAGTGTAAGAATAGTTCTTGGTACAGACTGAGTGGATCGGCTTTGTTTTGCTGAAAAAGATCATTCAGTCTTTCAAATTCTGATACAACAGGCGTAAAAAACACAAAGCAAATGTAGTTTTTGTGGTCTGATAAAATTTTATTAAACGGCGAGCTCAGCAGAAGTAAAATAATCCTTCATCTAATCTCAGTTCATCAAAATATTAAACGTAACCTTTTCTTGTACCTAGTAGATAATGGATTCTTTTCCGAATTGGGGAGAACGAACGAACGAACGCACTTTATTTTCAAAGGGTTTAGAATTGGGGACGCAGGCCGTCTAACATTCTGCCCTTCCTTTCTCTCATCTTCCTTACTGAATCCATTTATTCTCACACGTATCCTAAATATTACTTAAATAATAAAATAACAAAAATGTACAATAAAATAAAATCCCAACATTGTAACAGTACAATAACAGTTACACAGATTTACAGATGCGTATCATAATTTATACTAAACAGGACAAAATTAACTTTAAAACCTACATATGATGTTATGTAATTATTTAAGAACATAAAGAAATTAGGGTAGCATATAATATGCACTCATGATGTATTTGAAAAGTCTGTGATTGAATGAATATGGGCTAAGAGTATTTTTTAAGTCGTGTGGAAGAGTATTCCACAGATGAGCAGCAGAAAAAGCTAAACTTTTCTTGAATAAGTCGAGCCTAGGCTTGGGCATGTGTAATTTATTTAAGCGTTGACTGCGTCTTCCGCTGTATTTGAAAATAGGCCACAGATACGTTGGAGCATTCTGTGACAAGATTTTGTGAATAAATTTGGCTTTGTTGAAGAGAAGGCGCTTTCTTAGGGGTAATATGTTAAGATATGTATATGCGTCTACACACTGTGTGAGGTTTTTGTCTAAAATTAGGCGCACTGCAGCTCGAGCTGGTTCAAATTCTGTAGCTGTGTTCATAATGTAAGACAATTATTTATAAGAGTGTCGTCTCAACTCACTATGGCAAAACCAGTGAATTATTTTTGACAATTAAAATCCGTTATGCGATGGTAGTGTGGAAACTGCATGTGCAATGCACACAGCCAGTGAATGGCATATACATTTCAGTTGCACACAGAGAGGAGAGATCTTTCAATCTTGACCACACTGGGTTATTACAAACAACCATGGTTTACGCACAACCTATGCAAAAGCGATGCAGTTTGTCAGACTCGTTGTACTAGTGGCTATACTGCCACAAACACATACCTACCCCGTTCACAGCCAGATGTAAAAAAATGCTAATAATAAGTAGGTCATATTGTATAAGGGGATTGAAACGATGTCTGTATGACCGTAGATAATGGGTTGCAGTTTATATAAGCTTCATTCGTTATGTTTTGTGTTTCTTTGAAATAATTAAATACACGCTTACTTCTTTCAGCGCAAGCAACTTTAGCATGTTTAAAAAAAAGGCCAAACGAATTTTTTTTACACCAATCAATTTTTTTAAAAAGCCAGATAATCGCCAAAATAGCCAAACAAATATTTCGTCGCCAACCAATCTTTTAAAAAGACAGCCAGAAAAGCGCCAAAATAGCCAAACAAATTTTTCGACGCCAACCAATCTGTTAAAAAAAAGCCAGAAAAATGCCAAAAAGCCAAACATATTTTTTTTTACACCAAGTATTTTTAATAAAAAGCCAGATTTGTGAAATTTGGCGTAAAAAAGCCGAATTGGCAACCATGTCCGAGGATGCGAAGTTACGAAGTACTGTTATAAACTCTCGACTCCCGTTGCAGTATTGCCAGATTAATATTTTAAAAAATAAAGCTAAACAAACATTAATATATTTTTAATATTCATAAAACTAAAAAGTAAATTCCGGATCCAGGTCATCACTGGAACCTGCGCCATTCACTTTGTCCGTACAATATTTATTCGAAAGCAACAGGTCTGCTCTGATTCTCACAATAGCACAATAAGATTACTAGACAAATAAGAAAGAGAATGACACTAAGTGATGAAGAGGTGGAAGATTTTAAGAAGAAATAGCAAAGAGCCATCAATAACTTTAATGGCTTAGCAAGAGAAGTCAAAGACACAGTGTGGGAGGCCTTTGCGACACAGGTGGGCACTGACAAAACACTACATAAATTCTGGTACTTACATCGCAGAATGAGTAGGAAAAGTACAGGCAAACCAATTCCTACTATTCTCAGCTCGACAGGGATAAACATAAAGACAGATGCCAAAAAGGGAAATGCATTGCTCGAGTGGTATATTACTCAGACAGATAAAGGTTATAAAGCTGCTCGCCAAGAAATCGAATCCTGGGAAGTGACAGAAGAGGCGACATATTTCGACCTCGTAACTTAAGAAGACGTTATGTGCACTTTAGAAACCAGTAGAAACACTGCCCCCGGTCCTGATGGTGTACAGTATCACCACATAAAACAGCTCGATGACATGGGCATTAAGAGTGTGGTGAGTGATTTTAACACCAGCATACTGAATGCTGAAGTGCCGGAAGACTGGCTACATAGTTACCTATGGCCACTTCCTAAACCCGGTAAAGACTCCACACTTCTCAGCAGCTATAGAATTATCACAATGCAGAATGTCTAAGGTAAACTACTAGAAAAGATAGTAGCACGGAATGAATCA